>OZ030027.1:38277805-38687805 GCA_964023405.1 Apodemus agrarius
TCAGTAGTTTGTTACTTTTTTATTAACCTCGTATATCTTTGTGTCATGCACATTAATTTTTTAAGGTTTATTTATTTTGTGTGTAGGAGTATTTGTCTGCATACATGTATGTGCACCACATGCATACAATGCTCACTGAATCCAGAAGGGGTGTCAGATTTCCTGAAACTGGAGCAACAGGAGATTTCTGAGCTGCTATGTGGGTACTAGGAACTGAACCCAGGTTCTCTGCAAGAGTGGCCAGTGCCTTTATGTAGGGAGTGGTTCTGATGCTTTGACCAGGAACCTGCATGTGAACGTTGAAGGTCCTGTTCCCCAATTGGTTCTTGATCGATTGATAAAGATGCTAGTGGCCAATGGCTAAGGGGAAGAGGTGGGACTTCCAGGTTCCCACAGGCAGGCTAAGAGATGCGGGAGGAGGAAAAAATATTCGGCATGCATTAGAGGGAGAGAGAACCACAGCAAAGTGAGATCTAGAGTGGAGTGACCATTGGCCACTTCCCCATCTGGGCCAACTAGGGTAGCAGGAGGGAGATCAGAAATGCAACTAAGCTGGGGGCAGATTTAGAGGTGTTGAGCTGGAAGTGAAGTTAAGGGCACATTAGCTGCAAGAGGATTAGAAGAGCCTGGCCATTGATCTAAAAAGCATATTAAAAATAAGCTAGTGCGTGTGTGTGTGTGTGTGTGTGTGTGTTTCATCCATGCACGGATTCAAGGGAACCCGGGTGACAGCTGGTTGCATGGTCCTGGTCCACCATGGAGCCTAAAGTGGAATAGTAGAAACTACATGCTGCCAGGCAGTGGTGGCGCACGACTTTAATCCCAGCACTTGGGAGGCAGAGGCAGGCGGATTTCTGAGTTCGAGGCCAGCCTGGTCTACAGAGTGAGTTCTAGGACAGCCAGGGCTACACAGAGAAGCCCTGTCTCGAAATAAACAAAAAACAAAAAACAAAAAAAAAAAAAACTACATGTTATGCCTTTAACTGCTGAGGTGTTTCTCCAGCCTCAATCATACATGTGAATTTTTGGCACAAAAATGTATAAAGCATAAAAATGAAGGCAAACCTCCTGTTAAATAGACTGAAATAAAGCTGGTGTCAAAGTCTCCTGAGAAGATTCTTCTGGAGCCACCGGATTGCCTGGTGTGGCTGAGACAGCAAGTTGCTGGACAGCCCAGAGCTGGGATTGACCTTAAAGCCCACCACTCCAGGAAAGTGCTGCCCTTATTATCTGTCTTATCAGGCCCTTTTGGGCCCACTCACCAATCTTTTACTATATCTTGGTGTCAAGTCCTGAGTCAGTCTGAAATACTCACTTGTCTACCCTGTAGCGGCTCTGCCCAACCCACCAGCTATCACAAGAGACTCATCAGGACGTTCTCTCCTCCCCACCTCTCCATACATTATACAGTCTTTACTTTAACCTCCTTCTTACAGATTCTATTCAGTTCCATCAGTACCAGTCATTATGAAATCAACTTTAGGAACATCAAATTACTTAGATCACACTATGTGACATGCATTAAGTGATTGGGAAAGACATTTGTTTAATCAACTTCACATGAAATTAAATCTTATTAACTTGATAAGATGTAGGAAGAAGTATGTGGGGGGTTTTGAAGTTAAACCAATGATGAGAGTAGAATTGAGTAGAAAGGAACTCATAACTGTACTTCACTGTGATGGGCCCACGGCTGTGAGTCACTCCGGGGCTACCTAGGCTCTGTCTTACGCTGCCCATGCTCCTGGCCCTTTTGCCCTTTGACACAGGATAAATTAGACCAGCTAAGGATACTACCATCTGATGACGGAACATTTTCAAAAAGACCTAACAACATAACAAACTAAAATCTTAAAAGCTGAGGGAAAAGGTGTATATAATAGCCAGGAAAGAAAGATCGTGCCAATTCTATGTGATTCCAATAGGTGAGAGGCTTCAGTGAGTCTCAGAAGGAAGACAGAGTAGAATGAGAAGGCAATTGGATATATTAGCATCTCAATGAGGATTGGAGAGACTAACAGACTACCCACAGTAAAGCAGGTGGCATTGGCTTAAGAGCTGAAATCCGGGTGGTGGTGGCACACGCCTTTAATCCCAGCACTTTGGAGGCAGAGGCAGGCAGATTTCTGAGTTCGAGGACAGCCAGGGCTACACAGAGAAACCCTGTCTCCAAAAAACAAAAAACAAAAAAATACCAAAACAAGCTGAGCATGTGTGAGGGTGATAGAGGAGGGAAGTAGCCAATGAGGAGAGCCCAACATGATTAGCAGCCAATGAGGAGAGCTCAACATGATTAGCAGCCAATGAGGAGAGCCCAACATGATTAGCAGCCAATGAGGAGAGACCAACATGATTAGCAGCCAATGAGGAGAGCTCAACATGATTAGCAGCCAATGAGGAGAGCCCAACATGATTAACAGCCAATGAGGAGAGACCAACATGATTCAATGGCTGAATACTTTAAGAAAGTGACAGAAGACAATGGAAATAGAGTTGCTGGCCCAGATGGTCAAGCCTAGTTCTTTCTCTGAGAAGCCCGAGCCAACGTGAGGATTCAGATGCCCAAGTGAGTTTCCTCTGTAAAGTGGGAGCCATCAAGGTCATTACCATTACCAAGGATGAGCAAGTTATGGGAAGGGTTGGGATTTGAGAAGATGTATGATAAACATTGAAAAGCGTAATGCCTTGTCAAATAGAAACAAGTGAGCCAGGAGGTGGTGGCGTGTGCCTTTACTACCAGCGCTCAGGAGGCAGAGGCAAGCAGATATCTGAGTTTGAGACCAGCTTAAACTACAAAGCAAGTCTCAGGACAGTCAGGGCTATACAATAAAAAGCCTGTCTTGGAAAAAAAAAAAACCAAATGAACCAAACAGAACAAGATAAATGAAGGGACATAGAGTGTTGGTGAGGAGAACAGGAAACCTTTCTGATGTTCTGTCTTATGGTTTTACCGTTGTGAACAGACACCATGACCAAGGCAATTCTTATAAGGACAACATTTAATTGGGACTGGCTTACAGATTCAAAAGTTCAGTCCAGTATCATCAAGGTAGGAAGGAGCACAAGCAGCATCCAGGCAGGCATGGTGCAGGAGTTCTGAAGGCTGCTAGCGGAACACTGGCTTCCAGGCAGCTAGGATGAAGGTCTTAAAGCCCATAACCACAGTAGCACATCTACTCCAACAAGGCCATACCTACTCTAACAGGGCCACACCTTCTAATAGTGCCACTCCCTGGGCTGGGCATATACAAATCATCACATGCTCCCACACCTGGAAAAGGCTAAAAGATGGGCACACGGGAACAGTGTGGTGTGGGTATGGACAGAAGACAGAGCCAGGATAGCACTGAATGACCACAGCCCAAGGACTGCAGGACCCCATTCTAGCCGACCTGAGCAATGCCTGCATTACTATCTGCTCTACATCATTAGCGACAGGGTGGAGTGAGCAGGGAAATCACTCAGATTGGGCTGGAATGCCTCCAAAGTCTGTTTTAAGATCTGGGTGCTGGCATGCCTGATTCAATTTTGCCCTGAGCCTCCAACACCATGGAATAAAATAGGAGGACATTGCTAGTCATGCAAAGAGCCTTTAGCATTGCATACTCTTCTGTCAGTTGTGTGACAACACTCAAATTTCCACGGCCTAGTTCATGATCAGTTAAGCAGGCACAAGACCAAATTGCATAGTTCTAAAGGAAATATAAACATACACACATAAACAGTACCTCCGTGAGGCATAGCATTTGGCGAGTTCATTCTAAATAATTCACACTTGTCTTCCACCAGAACACAACCCTTATGCAGCTCAGTCCAAATACGTGCGCCCAAGCTTAACATATGTTGCCATACGAGTATGGTCTGTTCTTTGCATTTCTGGTGTTTGGTTTTCCTCAGACTGTGTTTATTATATAAAATACTTTGGGGTTCCCAAAAGTGCTGACAGTGAAGTGATTTGTTTATGTATTAAAAATAGATCGCTTTCTGTGTAGTTAAGCAAAGGAGGCATGCTGACCAATATGTCATTGAAATGGCTGTCAAAGTTAGCCTGGCTGCGTGGTGAAGAAAGGGCAGTCATAAGCAGAGGTGTGGACTGTCAAGACTCGGAGATTAGGGTACCTGGCAGGGATCGGGGAGGAGTAATTCTCATAGAGGGCAGCATGAAGGGGGAGGGCAGACATAAAGGGAGATATGCACAGGGAGACAGGGGAGGACAGCCAAGTTCACACACAGTAGGTCCTGAGAACAGAGAATCCAAGTGTGATTGGAGTTGCTGGCCTCATCACCTAGAATGAGAAGGGGTGAGTCAAACAGTCACAGTGTGGCAAATGAAAATGTAACTCATCTACCCCTTGCTAGACTATAAGATCCTAGAAGATAAGAGTTACCATTATAAATGTCCATATGTCAGGCTGACCTAAGGGATGCACTCGACTAATTAATACTTAAGAGTAGACATTTGGGCCGGGCGTTGGTGGCGCACGCCTTTAATCCCAGCACTTGGGAGGCAGAGGCAGGCGGATTTCTGAGTTCGAGGCCAGCCTGGTCTATAGAGTGAGTTCCAGGACAGCCAGGGCTACACAGAGAAACCCTGTCTCGAAAAACAAAACAAAAAACAAAAAAACAAAAACAAAAAAAAAGATTAGACATTTGGGACTGGGGGCTGTGCAAGCCTGACAGGCTGAGTTCGAGTCCCTAAAACCCAGTAACACATGAATCTGTACCCCATCAGGACCTCATGGAGAGAGAGGAGGCAGAGATGAGAGAATCCCCCTAAACTCAAAGCCCAGCTAACTTGGAGCAAGCTGCAATGAGTGGGAGACTGTCTTGGGCCATTTGGAATATGAAGATCAACACCTAAAGTTATCTTCTGACCACAACATATGCATTGTGACATACACACACACACACACACACACACACACACACACACAGCATAGAACCACCACAAAAAGAGTTTTGTTTAGAGTAGAAGGGCTTTTTTATAAATAATTTTTTATTCACCTTACATCCCAATGGCAGCCACCTCCCTCCTCTCCTTCTGGTTAACTTGTGCCTCCTCCTCCTCTTATGCCTGCTTAACTCCACCCTTACAAATCCCTCCCCCCCCACTATGATCTCCCCTTCTCCCAGAGAAGAGAAAGCCCCCTTGGGTACCACCCAATCCTGGGACATCTAGTTCTAGCAGGACTAGGCACATCCTCTCCCACTGAGGCCAACCAGGCAGTTCCGGGGGGGTTGGGGGAGGGCCCAAAGGCAGAGAACAGAGACTGAGACAGTCCTCAATTCAATTGTTAGGGGACCCACATGAAGACCAAGCTGCACATCTGCTACAAATGTGTGGAAACCTAGGTCCAGACCTACTTGTTCCCTGGTTGGTGGCCCAGACTCTGTGAGGCCCCATGGGCCCAAGGTCATTGACTCAGTAGGTCTTCTTGTGGAGTCCTCGACTCGTAAGACTCAATCAACTCTATCTCCCTGAGCTCTGTCTGATATTTGACTGTGGGTCTCTGCATGTGTTTCTTATCCACTCTAGGATGAATCCTCTCAGGAGATAGTTATGCTAGATTCCCGTCTGAAAGCATAGCAGAGTATCATTAATAGTGTCAGGGGTTGGCTCTCTTTGGGGCAGTTACTGGATGGCTGTTCCCTCAGTCTATGCTCCATCTTCATCCCTGGGCTCCTGTCTGCAAGCATAGCTGAGTATCATTAATAATGTCAGGGGCTGGCTCTCTCACATGGGATGGGATCAAGTTGGATGGCTATCCCCTCAGCCTCTACTTCATCTTTATCCCTGGGCATCTTATAGGAAGGACAAATTTTGGGTTGAAGATTTTGTGGGTGGGTTGGTGTGCCCCCTCTCTTCACTGGAAGTCCTGTCTGGCTACTGGAGCTATAGAGATTTTTGACCAGAGACAAACTATTAAATCTTCTGGGTCACTTCTCCGAACACAGCACCCTCTCAGGATCTGAAGGCTCTGATCACCAGGCTGGTTTTGGGCCGCTGAGCTCTGTAGCTGTTTCTTGACACTGTATGTGGCCTTGAGTCTTTTGCTATAGAGAGGCTTAGCTATATATCCTGCACTGGCTCCTGCCATCACTCATGGAGCTGTGAAACGGCAGGGCTCTGCCAGGAACCGAAGCTCCTATGCCAGATGGGTCCACCGTCAAGTCCTAGCCCCAGTAAATAGCACATGACTAAGGTACTATAGGAACTTAGACAAGTCCCCACACTTCCCTGAACCTTGTTGTAACAATTAAATGACATCCTACAGCAGTGTGGACTCTCAAGCCAGCCATCATGGTGTATCTAATAGAGAACATTCTCTCACCATTCACTCCTGGTGATTGTAATAAGAAGAAAGAGTAGATTGGTTATTGACCTCATTGGAACCTCATACTAACTCCTCAAAGCCTAAGCAGAGAGTAGTTGTATTTCTTCACATCATAGGTGAGGGAATTCCGTTGGAGGCAAGTGTCACAGCCAAGCCCCTGAATGTTCAAGTTCTTACTCCGCCCACCAGCTCATCAGTGCACATCTGCCAGCTCCCAGGGGAACAGGAAGATGCCCCAGTTGGCAGGGGCAGTCACAGGTATGCAGCGGAGAACAGCATGCTCTCATCCAGGAAGAAATTTAAGACAAAAAGAACCCTGTGAACTCAAGCAGAAACCAGACAGAGGTGTCTGGAGAACGAGCAAAAGAATGTGCTGGAAGGGAACTGTGTGGGAGGATCACGGAGGCCCTGGTGACATTTATACACTGAAGACTGTTAACTAGAGAACCAATGGATTTAACACTCCGTGATTCTGAAGGGCTTTGAATGAGGATGATACCAACAACCGGGGCGAAACAGATGTGCGTCCCTGCCCAAACTGCCTTGTAAGAATAAATTCATTAAAATGTATATCCATCTTTCGGGTTTTTCCCATTGCTTTTCTCACTCCGTAGATGAAGAAACAAAGATGAGAATATCTTTTAAGGGTGAGTCGGAGCCTGTAAATACCAGAGCTGGAATCTGCTGACATCTGGCTCAAGGGCAGTGTTCCCAATCGCTGCATGAATGATACCTTCCAAGAGCTGAAAAGCAGACAGAGCCATTAGCAGGTGGCAGAACGGAGGACAAAGCAAGAGAGCTTTGACTTAAAGCAAACAAACACAGAGCCTGTGTGATCACAAGCTCAAAACTAGCATGATCTACTCAGCAAGAGTTGATGATAGATAGGTAGGTAGATAGATAGATAGATAGATAGATAGATAGAAGATAGATAGATAGCTTTTCCCCAAGGTTATTATTTTGTATTTGTAGAAGTTTAATCTGTTGCTCCAAAAAAATTATCTCTCCTGGGGCTAGAGAGATGGTTCAGCAGTTAAGAGCACTGGTTACTCTTCCAGAGGACCTAGATTCAATTCCAGCACCCATATGGCCAGGATTTTCTGGCTTCCTTGGGCACTGCACATGGGGCACAGACATACATGTAATACACACACACACACACACACACACACACACACACACACAAGTAAAATAATATTTTTTAAATCTGTCCTTAATTATTTTTGTAGGATGGCTATTAAGAATAGTTTGTTTTCATCTGTTTGGCAGGTAAGGGAATATACACAGATGTTACAAGAGTTTTTCCAACTATTCAGGCCTGTAATTTGTCTGGAGGGAGTGACCCTCTGCGCCTCACAGTAACTGAAGAGCAAGTGGCAGGAACACAAAGATGGGCTGTGTTTGTACTTAGCTTTCTCTGTCTTCTCAGGCCATAGTGTGGAGAAGACATCTGTCAAAGAGAGAAGCAAGAATCAATGTAGGGGAAGGTAAAGAGAAGGCTCGAGGTAAACAGACACTACAAACATCTTAGAAAATGGTGTCTAGATACCTAGCTATCTTTAACCAGGTATCTAGCATAAAAGTGTTTTCAAACTTGAAACTGGACTGAGGGGGAAGGGGGGCGGCTGATAAATGAAAGGGCATTACTTGAACCTGTCCCAGCACCTCATGCCCTGAGAGGCCTCATCTGGACACTTTAGAGATGTAACTAGGTGACCTCATGCCAGTCCCCTGAGCTCATTTCAAAGTGCTCTATAGATCAGCAAATTATCTTCTGCTGATTTTTTTTTGAGACAGGGTTTCTCTGTGTAGCCCTGGCTGTAGACCAGGCTACACTGGTCTCACTGTACTCACTCTGTAGACCAGGCTAGCCTTGAACTCAGAAATCCGCCTGCCTTGGCCTCCAAGTGCTGGGATTAAAGGCATGTGCCACTACCACCCAGCTCTTCTGCTGATTTTAATATCTGGCCTTCTTTTCTCCCCTTGGCATGATCTCTTTCTTTTTTTTTTCTGAGACAGGGTTTCTCTGTGTAGCTCTGGCTGTCCTGGAACTCACTTTGTAGACTAGGCTGGCCTTGAACTCAGAAATCCACCTGCCTCTGCCTCCCAAGTGCTGGGATTAAAGGCGTGCGCCACCACCGCCCGGCGGCATGATCTCTTAATAATGAATTTTATCACTCCCCTAGTCTCTCTCCTGGTCATCTTGGTTGTTTATCACATGGGCAGCTTGCACCATGCAATGATCCTTATAGGTAGCTATGGTACAGACTGGTTGCCTGGCATCTGCCATTCCTACTTCCTTCTGGGTACACAGCCAGCTTCCCTGAGATCTACAGTGTGGTTGGATACACTCTGTTTTCAGGCTGGATCCTAACACTACCTCACGCAGTGCTGAGTTCTGCTTTGCTTGTGTTGTTTTTGCTTGCCTGTTGGGTAGCTGAGTCGCTATGTAGGTTTGAGATGAGTGTGAACTTGAGATAGAATCAGTGACACAGAGCAAACATGGTGGCCCACGTCTACAGTTCCAGCACCCACAAGGCCAAGGCGGGAAGACCTCCAACTCAGTGCTACCCTGGGACACACAGTGAGCTCAAGGTCTGCCTGCCTTGAGTGTCTTCCTGCAAGACTATCATCAAAAACAGAAAAACAAGGAAAAGGAGGGACGGGAAGTGAAGGAGGAGGAGGAAGAGGTGTGGGAACATGTGGCTGCCCAGAGATTTCAAAATAAGGATATCGGAGGTAGATTCATGAAGAGCTGGCACTTCATAAATATTGAAATTGCATGAAAATTAAGAGAGACACTTCCAGGAGGCAGCACCCAGATGTGACAACTGTCACCGCATGTTTTATGAGAAGAGGAATGGGAAACAGCTGCAGACTTTGATGATGCTGATTCCAGTGACGGAACAGGGCTCAGGGTGCAGAGTCTACAGTCTTCAAGACTCTGGGGGGGGGGATGGTAAAGGAAGGTAGGAGTGCAGACAGAGAATAGAGACTTCTAGCATCTGTGAGAAAAGCAAAGATGCTAGAGAGCCAGAAGAACTTCAGCGGCAGGGCAAGAAGTTCACAGAGGACAATGACAAAGCAGAGCAGAAATTAAGTCTATGGGGCTCAGCGTTTAGGAGTGCTTTCTGCTCTTCCCGAGGACCCAAACTGCCCACATTCAGCAACTCACAACTACCTATAATTCCAGGTCCATGTGGTCTGAGGCCCTCTTCTAGCCTTCACAGGTACCTGCGTGTTTACTGTTCTAAAGGTGGTGGGGTGAACCAGACTAAAGTCTCACACAGTAGCCAACTTTATCTGGAGCATCAGACAATTTATACTCTGAGAGTCTACCCAGACTTTCCAGTGAGAAGTCCAACAGTCCCCTGAAGGGGAGTGAGGAGGATTATAGGAAAGACAGAATAAAGACACAAGACACAGATGTGGGAGTGCTGCAGGTCATTACCATGTCAGCAGCGAGTGTATTTCTCATGGCCTTCCTATACTACAGTACCGTGGGAAGCAAAGCCACAAGCTAACAGAAACAATTTGCTAAAATATACACAAGACATTTGTTCTCATCCAAAGATTTTCCTGTTCCTTCCACCAAGGTCAATAGAATCTTCAGCTCCTCACCTTGAGCCTCAAGTGCACCTCCTTTTCTTATCATTCCAGACCTCAGCAGGCCAGGAAATCAGCTAACAGGCCCTGACCTGCCTTGACTCTGCCTGGCACACAGACACTCTCTCTCTCTCTCTCTCTCTCTCTCTCTCTCTCTCTCACACACACACACACACACACACACACACACACACACATAAATACACAAATAAAAATAAAATAAATCTTTTAAACTATAGAAATTAGGGATTGTCTTAGGGTCCTGTTGCTGCAATGAGACACCAAGACCAAAAAGCAAGTTGGAAAGAAAAGGATTTATTTGGCTTATGATGGTGGTTTGAATATGCTTGGCCAGAGAGTGTTGCTGTGAGGAGGTATGGCCTTTTTAGAGTAAATGTGGCCTTGTTGGAGGAAGTGTGTCACTGTGGGGGTGGGCAATGAGACCCTCCTAACCACTTGGAAGCCAGTCTTCTTCCAGCAGCCTTCAGATGAAGATATAGAACTCTCAGCTCCGCCTGCACCATGCCTTCCTGGACACTGCCATGTTCCTGCCTTGATGATCATCAACTGAACCTCTGCACCTGTAAACCAACCCCAATTAAATGTTGTTCTTATATGAGTTGTCTTGGTCATGGTGTCTCTTAACAGTAATAAAACCCTAATTGAGACATTTACACTTCTAGATCATAGTTCATCACTGGAAGAAATTGAATTAAGAATTCAAGCAGGTCAGGAACCTGGAGGCACAAGCTGATGCAGAGGCCATGAAGGGATACTGCCAACTAGCTTGCCCCCCCATGGTTTGCTCAGCCTGCTTTCTTATAGAACCCAGGACCACCTGCCCAGGGATGAAGCCCCTACAATGGACTGGGCCCTCTCACATCAATCACTAATAAAGAAAATGCCCTACAGTTGGGTATTATGGAGGCCTTTTCTCAAGTGAGGTTCCCTTAGATAACTCTAGCTGGTATCAAGTTGACATAAAACTATCCAGCACAATGTTATGGCACAGTTTGGAGATTATGGAATAATGAGAGAGAACACACGTTCCAACTAAAATCCAAAAACTAATATGCAAGATGTTTCTTTTTGTTTAAGTTCCATCGTTCCAATGTTTCCACAGAGAACTTAATATTCATTTGGAGGAGTAGGAGTGGGGATGGAGGTTGTTTTAATGAAACATTTAATGAAATGTTATATTTATTTGTAACCAAGTAACAAGAGGCAAGAGGAAAGAAAAGATTAACTTCCCAGGGCCATTTGTGAGAACCTGATTCCAGGCTAGCAGAGAAGGCTCCCACTCAACACCTTCTTCTGTTACACAGGAGACAAGGACAACAGTTCATGAAGAGCAGGTGAGTTTGGAATGAGAAGTTCAGAGCCAAGATGCTGAGGAAACTTTAGGAGTGTGGACCAACACCCATGCCCCACCCACCCAGCGTCACCCCTGCCTCCATCACACCTTAGTTGCATTACCATCTCTTCATCCAGACAGGCTTCCTGCTCAGAATCTGGCCAATTCATTCATCCTATGAGAAACAATTTTCCAAAAAGAGGCCAAGTTCCCTATTGGCTCCCTATGTGACCCCGCTCCTAACTGCCCTTGTTATCCAGCCTGATGAGGGGAGACAACCATGAATTTGCTCACACGTGTTAGTAACAGTGAATAATGATGCTGCTACTTCCTGGTGGCAGCATTGCATTGTGGGATTTCTAGAGCAATATATTGGCAACCAACACTGGACATTTCCAGCTCTGCCTTGGATGACAAAACCAGTTTGCAAAAGAAGAAACTTGCATATGTTGGACCAACCTTGCATGCATGACATGAAAAGAACTAGGTCACAGTGTATGATCCTGTTAAGTGCTTGAATTCACTTACAAGCATTTTATTGAGAATTTTTATATCCGTATTGACCAGAAAAATCTGTCTCTAGTTTCTGTTGGCCTTAGCCGGTTAGGATTGGCATTGTCCAATGGGCTTTCCAGTCTTCCTTCTGCTCTGTGAACAATTTGAAGAGGATTTGGTAGAATTTTTTAAAGATTTAGAATAATCAAAATAAGTGTCTGAAGGTACTTCATTAATTTTAACGTTGGATATGAAGTGCCTTAGTCTGGGCCTGGAAACATGGTTTGGCAGATACAAGTATACAGTGCTCTTGAAGAAGAACTCAAGAATAATTCCCAGCACCTACATTAGGTGACTCAAGACCACCTATAAGTAACTCCAACTCCTCGGATTCCTGCAACCTCTTCCTTAACATACCAGTGTGCACAAAACCCCACACAGGCACACATCCATAATACACACAACTAAAAATAAATTTCAGGGGCTAAAAAGATGGCTCCAATGGTTAAAAGCATTGACTGCTTTTCCAAAGGACCCAAGTTCAATTCCTGACACCCACATCTCAGCTCACAACTGTAACTCCACTTCCAGGGGATCTGCCACCCTAGCACAGACATATAGACAGGCAGAACACCAGTGCACATAAAAATAAGTAAATGGTTTTTTGAAAAAATAAAATAAAAATATAAATTTGAAGTGGCTTAGTCTTTCTTCATTAAACTTGAGTGTTTACAATAAATAAAGTGAACAGAGACCTGGTGAGTGGGCTCCCCAGCTAAAGAGCAGTCTCTATGAAGTAGAACTTGTCTGAGTCTGTGCACCATCTCAAGAAGGCTTCATGTTGGTGCATTTCCCTCTAAACTGCTCTGCTTTAAGGCACTGTGTTCCCCTGCCTGAAACATATGACCTCATATATGAATGGACATCCAGGAGGAGCTTGTTTTAAATAATTGGACCAAGTGGCAACTATGTAGGAAGTAGAGATCCATTGCAAAACTTCCTACGGAACAACCTGAGTGGGATTTTGTCTACTGCAATGATTTTGATCAGAATCTGCCAGTGAACACAAGTCCTCTCATTCCAGAATGTGAGATGTACGTGTGACCCCTTTGCTCTTTAGTACCATATATGGGACATAGTATTTTTTTTAAAACAAGACTCAGAATTTTTGACCCATTGCACAAGAGCTTTCATGGAATCTTCCATCTTCCCAGCTGTCTGAGACTCAGATTTCCCCCTCATTTGTTCCAGGATAATGTCTACTGTTGTTTAGCCAAAATAAACTATTTCTTGCCCCAAACCTTTTAGTCCCTCTTGTTCTTGCTACAAATTAACAGACTGTTACATCTGGAATCGCATGTGTTATCTACTTGAGAAATAGTTGCCTTATCTTCAGGGGCAAAGAGGGCTTCACAGAAGGATAATCTGCATTCTGTCCTTCTAGTGACTCAAAGAATGAGCCACTGTTTCCTATGAAGCAATTTGAGGATCCATGTGCCGTTACCAGACTGTGTCAAAGAGCCACCGTTAGGCCTGTCAGGCCACTGTCTGACCTAACTGAGTGACCTGGAGAAAGGTATGGTGACTCAGTGCCTGAGATAAACTTCTCCATCCCACAGGGAGATTCTTGTGATGATCATAAGAAGAATTTTTAGAATTTTTTTGTACTTAAAATTATAATCTTCACATTTTCTCATGATGAACTAATCCTCAGCTACTATGTATGTACACATGCATATACATACACATACACATATACATATATACATACACATATATACATATACATCATATGCATATATATGCATACACATATACTACTATACATACATATACTATACATATACATCATATATACATGTATCATATACATTCACATATACATATACACATATACATACATATATACATATACATCATATGCATATACATATATATACACATATAGTACTGTAATACACATACACATATGCTATACATACACATACATACATATACATCATATACATACACATATATACATATAATCATATATATACACATATATATCATATACATACACATACACATATACATATCTTTATTGACTAACAAAAAGTTCCCTATTGTCCAATACTTTCATTGATTTTTATTTCTGGCTACTGTGTGCTATCTTTGTTTTCTGTTGTAATGACAGAATATCACAAAGTGAAATTTTTATAAAGAATAGAAGCGCACTTAACTCGGGAGTTCTAGAGATTGGGAAGTCCAAGCACATGACGCTGCTGAAGGCCTGCTTGCTGCACCACTACCTGGCACAGGGCAAACACGGTGAGACTGCGAGCATGCTAGTGCTAGCGCCATCTCACTTTCCCTCTTACAAAGCCATCAGCATTGACATGGTTGTCCCACCTTGATGAACTCATCCAACCCTAACTAGCTTCCAAAGGCCCCACTTCCATACCACTGTGATATATACTTAGCTTTCCACTGCACAAACTTTTGGAGAGGACATACACATCATAGCAGAGACAGTGCCTGCCCCAGAGATCATGCTTGTAAATGTGGATTTCATCATGACTATTTTGTTTGAATGTTTAAGAAATTTCAGGTCAAATGATATGTTTTCAAAGGAAACAAAACAAAAACAAAAAAAGCCAGTTTATGGGGCTGGAGATAGAGATCAACAGGCAAGAACACTTGTTGCTCTTGCAGAGGACCTGAGTTCAGTTCCCAGCACCCATGTCAGGGAGCTCATAATTACCCATATCCCAGGTCCAGGGGATCTGATGCCCTCTTCTGATTTCCATAAGCACTTGCATACTCATGCTTATGCACACACACACACACACACACACACACACATCACACACATCACATACACACACAGACACATCACACACACATCACATATACACATCACACACACACATCACACATACATCACATATACATCACACACATACACACATACATCTCACACACACACAGATCAGACATAAACACACATCATACACATACATCACACACATACATCTCACACATACATCACATACACATACATGCACTAACATGCTATTTGTAAATTTAAATAAATATAAAAAGTAAATCTTTTCTTTAAAACAGCCAGCAAACATTACCAAACCATCCTCCTCCAGTGAGCAGGTTCCCATACACATGTCCCTACTCTACAGAGAACACCAGACTATCATAAAGCAATGTCTCTTTATTCATAAACTCATCCCTTGGGTTGTACACTGTCTAAGCATCCTTTGGTTGGCTTTGGATACAGCTATGTTTGCTTTTGAAAGTTCTTAGTTTCTTCTTCTTCAAATTGAAAGTCCTCTACTTACACAATCTGTGACCTTAATACATGCTAATAAAAATGTATTGTGCTTCTTACTCAAACAATGAGAGTAGCCTGCCAGTGTCAAATGCTTCAGGCCAGGTCTTATCTTCAACATTACATTTGCTAAGTGCTCACAACAAACCAGGCAGGTGGGCTCGCTTCATGTAGATGGTGAATCTGAATCATCAGAACTTAAAAGGCTGAGCTTAGAATCCAAGCATTCCACTCCCCAAATTCACAGACCTAATATTGACATCATACTTCACTTCTGAAGTTAGTTGAAACTTGTCCCTTAGAAATAATACAAATAACCTTTTTTATTCATTTATTTCTATTTTATGTATGTGAGTGTCTTGCCTGAATAGATAAGTAACACATGTGTGCAATACCTATGAAGACCAGAAGAGGGTATCAGATCCTCTGGAACTGAAGTTACAGGTAGTTGTGAGTGAAGGTAAGGGTGATGGGAACCGACCCCAGGTACTCTGTAAGAACAATTGGTGTGACTAAATCCTCCTCCAACCCTCACAAATAACCTGACAGTTTTCTAGATATCAGAGATATGAAACTGTATCTTGATTTGCTTAAATAAATTAAGCAAAGTACTAATGTGTGTTTCCAAGTTTCGTGTTACTGTAACAAAAAACTAATAATAGTGAAGCTTAAAAAGAAAATATTTTATTTTAGCTCCTGGAAATCTCAATCCATGGTCATGTAGCTCCATTATGTTTGGGCTTGTTGTGAGACTGAACTTCCTGAAGGGACAGAGAGCAGAGAGAAAGAGAAAGAGGATAATGGAGCCAGGTCCCAATATCCCTTCTAAAGAAACCCTCCAGTGATTTAATGTGTCACTAGGCCCTACCTATAGCGCCTATAGCATCAGACCAATCCTCCACTATATGGGTCTTAGTACATTCCATTTCCAAAACTGCCCATCAACCAGCTACTATAACCCATGAAGGTTCAATGGCTTCCATCCATCTATATTTTAATTTGTTTCTCTAAGTCTTCAAGTTTGATATAAATATATGCACTATCCAGATATCTCTAAACCTCTGGTAACCATGCAAAGCTTTGTCCTCTCCACAGATGTAGCAACAATGACTTCTGGTATGATTTATGTGTGTCGTGTAAGTCAAGGACAATCCCAGATGCTCTAGAGGATGCTTAATCGTGTCCCCACTACATCCATGGGGATCTTTCCTTTTGTACCTGAGACAAGACCACTGCTGATACAGACAGAAGTAGTTCTCATTGGTATTCTAAGTGAAGTGTAAACAAACACACATTAACCAGGACCCAGCAGATTCGGAGAGTAGCAAATAACTGTATCTAACATGAGACGAGACTGTGGGTTCAACACACAAATACATATGACTGCAAAGCGATCGTGACTTGAAAGACTGATGGAGCATGTATCCTCTGGCCCACACCTGAGCTATGAGATTTGAGAGGAAACAGATGGAAGGGGGGGCAGTTACTCACTGTTTCATCCCAGTCCTGATTACATATTTATTGGCTTCTTTCCCTTCCTGCCTTGTTCCATTAACCTAATTCCTCAAAGCCCCTTGTTAGCACTGCCTCCTCTGGAAGTCAGGCTTCACAGCAGACAGCTCTCTTTAATACCAACCCTTCTGCAGCCAGTCTCAAATCTGTCACTGAAGTGCCACTATCCATACCTGTTCTCAGTCAAGCGATGCTCTCCTGGGTCTTATAGGGAAAGACTTTTGATAGCATCCTGAGTTATGCGAAGATCATATCACAGGGATTGTGCGATCTTGGAAACACCCGAAGGCACCATGCAGCACCCATGCCCCATACACATGGAAAGAGCTCTGGGGTGGAGCATCTGTTTACTGCTGGTTCCCATGGAGACAGACCCATCAGCCCCACAGGCTCTTCCAAGTGAGAAAGGCATAGATCAGTGTGATTTGTTCATCATCTCCAAGCACTGGCAAATACAATAAGAAAAACTAAAAAAATAATAAAATTTTTTAAAAAAACTAAGAAAAGAAACATTTTGAACTGGTTCAAATTTCTCAGGTTTGGAACACACAAGGCAACATCTTGTTTCTTGTTTCTGTATGTGGATTTCTCTAAAACAGGACACGGGTTTGTCTGGCAGTTCCTTTACTAAGGAGTTATTTATCGTGAGTAAGTCAGTTGTCGTGGCCACATGAAGTCCCCTGGGCCTGAGTGTGGGAGGCCCTGGCTAAGGAACTCATGTCATTCCTTGAGCTATAGATTATTGTTCTGGCAAAAAGCAAGCGGCTGTATGTTCTCATGCCTAGGAAAGCATCCAAGAATTCCCTTCTTCCAGTTTGACCTAAGCATGCTATTCCTTAGACTAGCTTCCTTTTCCTAGGATGTGCCCTGTGGGCATGCTCTTCTACTGCTAAAGGGTTGTTATGTTTCTGCCATCAATGCCCACACAGGAGGGGCCACAGCCTCAACTCTCATCCCTCAGAGAGAGACAATGGGAAAAGTGATACATTCACAATGGGGGAAAAGTGATACATTCACAATGGGGGGTAAGTGGTACATTCACAATGGGAAAAGTGATACAGTCACAATGGGAAAAGTGATACATTCACAATGGGAAAAATACATTCACTAGGAAAAGTGATACATTCACAAGGGGGGGGAGTGATACATTGACAATGAGGGAAAAGTGATATATTCACAATGGGAAAAGTGATACATTCACAATGGGAAAAGTGATACATTCACAATGGGGGGGGAAGTGATACATTCACAATGGGAAAAGTGATACATTCACAATGGGGAAAAAAGTGATACATTCACCGTGTTCTCCAGAAGAGCCTAGGACTCCAAGCAGAGGAATCCAAAAACAGCTTGCAGCTCCTACTTTTTCAATTCAGCATATTTGAGAGCGGGGCTTGCCAGGGAAGATGGAAAGCACATATTAGAAACTCAGCACCCCCCCCCACCTCCACCTCCACCCCCACCCCCAGTCTCAAGTTTCTGTTTCAATTGTTTTAATGCACGGTCTGCCCTTGCTTGTGAGTCTGTTGTGAGGGCCTGCTGCTGCATGCCCCCAGAGGTGAGCTGCATTCCCACTGTTTACTTTCACCTGTGTGGTCTGTTGTAAAGCAGGTCTGTCTGTAGACTCACGGGATACTAGAGCTGGAGGGGAATGTAGACTTCAACTATTCTAGCACTCTTTCTTTGTGGATAGAAAGACAAAACTTATATAATAATCAGGTGCAGAGGCAGGGGTGGCAGGGAACTGTACAGAATATGAAGGGATCTTTCCACCCCAGACTCCATTGTACGTTCATCATTGGTTTTTGTTTTTGTTTTTGTTTTGTTTTGTTTTGTTTTGTTTTTGTTAAGTTTGACTTCAACCTTGATTCTGGCTGAAGAGATGGCTCAGCAATAAAAAGCACCTGTCGCTCTTGAAGAGGACCCAGTTTCAGTTCCCAGCACTCACGTAGTGGCTCACTACCATTCATAAGTCTAGTTCCAAGGGATCTGATGCCTTCTTCTGACCTCTGCAAGCACCAAGGACACACATGATGTACACATACAGGCAAAATACTCACACACTTAGAATAAAGGCAAAAGCAATTATTCTAAATAGTTTTTTTAATAATTAAAACCTTTGGAAGGAAATGGAATGTTTGTACATTGATGATGGGGCTAGCAGCCAGTTCCACCACTGTGGAAATCAGTACAGAGGCCCCTCAAAAGACTAAAATCATACCAGATTATGTCATGTGACCCACGTACACTACCCTTGGGTATATAGAGCCTGAAGAACTCTACACTAACACAGCACAGAAATGCTTGCCCATCTGAGTTTCTAGCTTTGCTAGTCACAAAGGCCAAGACCTCGGTGCAGCCACAGAGCCCAACAACAGCTGAATGCATAGTAAAAATGTGGTATCAATACACAATGGCGCTTTAATCAGCCATAAACAAGAATGACACTAAGCAGTTTGCAGGGAATAAACAGAACTGGGCATCATCATATTGAACAAAAGAACTTGAACAAATATCATGTTTTCTCTCGCTTGTGGAAAAGGTGTTACATGGATATATAAAATCACATATGGACATGAAACTTGAAAGAAAAAGTGAGGCTATAGGGAAATGGATTGGAGTAATGATGCGAGGTAAGGGAGAAAGAAGTATAGCCAACACACATTATGCCCTTTTATGGAAACATCGCTATGAAACCCATGGTTCTATCCAATGACATACACCAAAATTAATATTTAAAGTTCAGTCATTTTCTAAATGCCCCTGCTTCTTTACAGCAAACGATGCATTATTTTGGAATTTGAATTATCAAAATTTAAAGACCCTTAATATAGCTCTATTCAACTAAACCAAAAGACGTCAGGCTTTGAGGTAGTTAGAATGGCATTTAAGTCAATACTAGGTCTGTGTTCAATTTCATAAATAAACATGTCAGATCTGTCATCTTCTTTTATTTACATGGTGCCTAGGGTTAGTGACAATCTATTAAGCTAGCACCAAACCCTCTGAAGAGAAATTAATCAAACCATCATGGCAGAATGGCATGCCAGACCCTGTTGACATTCCAGACAATAACACAAAGCCAAGACAGCAAGGAGCAGATAGGACATATGTTCAGCCTGATGTTGAATCTACACAAACAGTTCCCAGGCAGGCATAGACCTTGCATTTTCTATAAGCAGCATCTGATCAATCCCCTTACTCACGAGAAGGTAGATTCCACATTTCCTACAGAAAATGTTGCTTCGATAACAACTGTTCATAAGATAATTTTTTAACTGAATCTGCATTTTGGAAAGATCACCGACCCTCATCTGGCGAATAGTCTTTGGTGTCTCTAATGGATCAGGAAGACCCTCAACAGAAATGTCTACCCAGACACTGTGAGTGTGACCCTAAGTGGAAAAGTGATAAAGAGATCATCCTTAAGAGAGAGAGAGAGAGAGAGAGAGAGAGAGAGAGAGAGAGATCATCCTTGACTCTCTGCATAGAGTGGATATAACCTGACGGTTAAGGCTGGTAGTCAACTACAGAATCTAGAGACACCTGGGAGTCAAGCCTCTACGCACGCCATTCCATGGGCTGGGATCCTGAGCTGAAAAAAAGGAGAAATTGAGTTGAGCGCGAGCATCCATAACTTTCGGCTTCCTGACTGCAGTGGCCATGGACTGAGTCGCTTCACAAGCCTGCCGCTGATTCCCCACGGTTACGGACTGGGACACCAAACTGTGACAAAAGATGCTCTTCCTTCTTGGGTTGGCTTCTTGTCGGGTATTTTGTCAAAGCAACAGGACAAAGCAAAACAAAACAAAACAACAACAACAACTAATATTAGCCCTAAATCGAGTCATTTGTTCTCATGTGAAGAGACAAAGGCTGTGGGTATAGTGCAATGATAGAACACTTGCATGGCCTTCCTGGAAGTTATGTGGGAAAAGGACTGGGAAGAATGGGAGGAGCTGAAGAAGTAGGAGGGGCTGGAGGACCGGGAGGGGCTTGGGGAATGGGAGGGGCTTGGGAGTGGGGGGCTTGAAGAATGGGAGGGGCTTAGGGGTGGGAGGGGCTTGATGGGTGGGCGGGGCTAGAGGGCGGGTAGAGTGGGAGGAGCTGGAGGAGTGGGAGGAGCTGGAGGAGCGAGATGTAAAGGAGGAGCGGGCAGAGTGGGCAGGACTGAAGGAGCTGAAAGAGCAGAAGGAGCAGAAGGAACAGGAAGAGAGGAGAGGACAGGAAAGGTGAGGAAAACCAAGAAGAGGGAAGAAAAAAAGGAGAAAGGTGAAGAGAGAGAGAGAGCGCAGAAGAGAGAGGTGGAAGAAGTCAAAGTCAAGGCACAAAGAAGCACACATGAATGCAAAGACAAGCCGGAGTGATGCCAAGTCATGGGCACCCAGAAGCTTCATGAGGTGATCAAGGATTCGCTCCTGGCTCTTCAAATGCACAGTGTTCCTGAAGACACGCTGACTCAGGGCAGACTTTTGGCCTCCAGAACCAAGAGAGAATGTGTTTCCTTCGCTGTGGCCATACTAGTCCGGATTCTGCTCCAGTGGTTCCATCTGGGAAAAGTATTAATGTATAGTTAACTGTACAAATGAACGGGTTTCACTGTGACATTTTCATAAATGTGTATAATATATTTGATCACATTTATGCCTGCCATTACCTTCTTTAACCCCTCCCATCTGTTCCTTTCCTCTCCCCAAATACACCTCTTTCTATTTTCCTTCCTTTTTAAGTTTAAATGTGTCCTCTCTTAGAATGATGCTTACTGGTAGCTTTTAGGGTTCACTCAAGTAACCCAAAAGAATATCCAGGTTCTCACCAGTCATTACACCTAGGAAGACCTTTTCCCCAGTGAGGTCATACTTACAGGTTACAGATCCGTCCTTGGGGGACCCGCTATGAGCCCATTACCACTTCCAGACCTAGCTGACTTTACTGTGGTAAAGATTTCACGTCTGGGTGACTTGTCTCCCATCTTATGGTATGCCGTATGAACAGGGGGCCAAGAGCACATTAGCGAGAGGGAGGTGGGAGTCCCGGTTCTCGACGCCATCACTGGAAGCCGGCTCTCCTCCACTCTGTCAGCCAGCACCAGCCACAGGGACACGAGTTCAAGGAATGGGCGGATGTAAACGGCACGAGGATGTTTGTGGACACTCTGCAGCATGCAGGTGAGATAAGGACCCGAGACCACCGAGAGGGAGAACATTCTGCGTTCTCTCCTGCAGCCTGCCCTTCCTCCACAGAGCCGCCCCTCCTCCAACAGCTGGCTCCAGTTTCAAAGGTGACAGCCTGTCCAAAGTCCCCATGTGAAAGGTTTTTGGGCTTTTGGGTTTTGGGTTCTGTTTGTTTTGGATGCTAAGGGGAAAAAAAAAAAAGACATCTACCTCTCCTTTTGCCAGGTGCGTGGCATGCAGTTCTATCCTGGGTTAGCCCCTTATCAAAGGTTAAGAGCACAATCCCCATAGCCTGGGGAAGCTCCCACTTCAGCTGCAACTCAGGAGTGCCCTGCCCCAACCTCACACCACACACTTCTAACCAAGTACTAAAACTCCAGAGGTCTGGGAGCTAGACAGGTGGCTCAGTGGGTAAGAGCACTTGCTGCTCTTACAGAGGCCCGGGGTTCAGTTCCCAGCACCCACATGATGGCTCCCAACCATCTCTAACCCCAGTTCTAGAAAATAAATCAAGGCCAAAGGCAGAGCTGTGTGGGGTGATGCCTGACCTACGTGGGGACCAGGCATGCACGCGGTGCACACACACACACACATGCAGACAAAACACTCACACCCAAAATAAAATAAAAATCAAGTTGAAAAAAAAATTAACTTAGAGGTTTCTGTGACCTTCTTGGGTATCATAGGTCCCCTACAACCACAGAACTCAGGAAAACAGTTTTAATAGCGCAAAATGGAATCAATCCAAAGTGAGAGGCTCATGGGGGTGATGTCTAGGAGGGTTCCAAACACAGCAGTCCCCAACCCCAGGATGGCACAGCCTCCCAGGACATTGACATCTAAGTACCAGAACTTTTCGTGGAGCTTCTTTACGTAAGTGGGCTTGTGAGTGCCACTGGGTTCTCCTAGGAGGTCCAGCTAGTAGCACAGCCTACGCTGGTCTCACAGGTGGCCTCAGCTCTCCAGCAAGACCAGCCTCATCCTCAAGTGTGATCTAATGGCCAAGCATGAGTCACCTCTTTGCCGGTAAACTCAGGTGTGGTCCAGCAGCCCACGAGGAATAACAAAGACACTCCTATCTTTTGCTCAGGAAATTCCAGGGGTTTTAGAAGCCTCCTCCCGGAGAACCAGGGACAAAGGGCAGCCAAGTTCATTAGACAATTGCTGGGATGAACCAGCCTAAAGAAGAGTGCAGCCAGGTGTGCCTGCCCCCACACAGGGGAGCCCGCCCAGTACTAAGAGGATAAGCCAACAAAGAGAGGTGGAGAGAGGAGGGGACCAGAACAAGCCCGGACAACACAGGTCCCTCTGTAGCCCTGCCTTTCCCTGCTTACAAAGTTCATAATGTCTGCACACCTGCCTCAGCCGCCTAGAGGTGAACTCCAATCACTGAAAAATCGAAGACACTGGTAACCAACGGAGAGATGCAAAAGGGAAATTAGTTACCACGCAATAATCTAAGAATAATAACAAATGAGGAAGATAACACCGTTATTTCAGGAGGACGTTAATAGCTGTGAAACCGACTTTTGTCCCAGCTTTTTAAACAATATACCAAAGTATGGAATAACAGGAAAATGTTTCCAGGAAAAACAGCTGAGAGTGGGCTAGACTCGCAGTGGTTCTCAACCTGTGGGTTGCGACCCACTTGTGGGGTTGACTGACCCTTTCATAGGGGTCGCCTAACACCAAAGGAAAACACAGATAGTCACTGTGTGGTTTGTAACAGTAGCAAAATCGCAGTTACAAAGTAGCAAGCAGCGTTACCGTAAACCCTCTAGTCGCAGAGTCAGGAAAAAAAAAAACTCACCAAAGCATTCACTCACTTACCTTCCCTGGGTCTCCCTGAAAGCCCATCACCCACTAAACTGGCCATCATCCTCCCAGAAGAAACTAGAGACAGAATATAGATGAAGGACCTTTGTTCAGTCAGAGAACATGGGGGGTGGTTAGAGTCCTGCCTACGATCTAAGCTAAATCGAGGTAAGTAAGAGACATCAGCCTGAGAATATCCTAAGCCTCCTGGCAGTACATACTGTTCTCTCTTGCAGCTGATCGAAGGACTGAGAAAACTTGAGCCACTGAAACCTGGAAGAATCAAGAAGGGAGAGCAATCAGACACACTGAAAGGAACGCCTGGAGACACAGACGATCTTTAAAGCAACTCTAAGAAAATAACTCCCTTGGTTAGAAGTCAAGTTGGATTAATACCCAGCTCATCTTCCCAGAAGGCCTGATTCACAAAGTCGCTATGCTTAAGGCCCACTAAGAGCCCCTATTCCCAAATTGGATTCATTACCCAGACCACCAAAATTAATATATATACTTACTCAAATCTGAGCTTTTAATAAAATACATGTGTTTTATAAATTTCCTCATTGTTAATTTCAGGATAAATCTTGTATCTAATAATCTAATGAGGGGACTGGAGAAATGGCTCAGTGGTTAAGAGCATTGGCTGTGCTGCAGAGGACCTGGTTCCCAGCACCCACATGGCTACCATCACCCATAACTCCAATTTCAGGGGGAATCTAGAGCCCTCTTCTGGCCCCTATGGGCACTGCATGCATTTACTGCATGCAAACAAAACACTCATACACATAGAATAAAAAAAAATCCTTTTCTTTTTTAGTCATTTAATGAAGATCGTGAATTGCCAATGTTTGCAACAAGTAGGACATTATTGTGGGGCTTATTAAAGAGTTTAATACTGTCCAGTTGGTCCTGGTTCACTGCTTTACTATTTTTCAAAAGTGAATGAATGAATGAATGAATGAATAAATGAAAATGATGCCAACCGTAGCAGTCATAAAAGCAGCCAACTTCCCTAGGAAAGGACACCAGACCACACCTAACCATAGAATGCCAGTCCAGAGTCCCTGGCTTTGACATGCCCAGCCTTGTTGTTTACCAGCCCAAGATACAAAAAGACAGACCTCAGAGTTCTTGGGTGGCAATGAAGTCAGCAGATCCACATCCCTGAACCCAAAGATCTCCATGCAGGTTTTACCCTCAAAGTGCCTGCAGTACCAGCTTCAACTGCTCTAATCTACTTGTGTTTGTTTGTTTATTTGTTTGTGAGTGTTCATTCATTTTTGTTTTGTTTTGAGACCAGGTCTTTCTAAGAGGTGCAGGGTAGCCTGGAACTCACTGTGTAGCACAAGCTGCCCTCAGACTCACAGCAATCCTCCTGCTAATGTCTTCCCCAATGATTGTGGACATGAGCCACTGTGCTAGCTTGCCCTTCTTTCTCTCTTTACGCAACACTCTATTTTCTCTGTATAGGACACTTCTCCCGCTATTCTGCCTCTTGGTCTTTGCTTGAACCTGATTTTCCAAAAGGGGCTAGAACCTTCCTGTCACCCTTGAGGCACTGCAGCCCAGCCCTTCACACTCTCCTGGCAGAGGCTCATCTCCTGTCCACGAAACACTGATTTGGGTCTTTCCTAGGCTAATATCCATGAGAGAGTCATTCCAAGTGTATGTTATTTCCTCTACTAGCAGGAGAGAGAGAGAGAGAGAGAGAGAGAGAGAGAGAGAGAGAGAGAATAGTCTTTGTACAGACACAAGAGACACCAGGAAAAAGAAATAATACACCAAACACCTCAGGGAAAGCAATTATGTTAAGGAACCACAGAAATTCAACACAAACTTTCCGGCAACTTCGGCCAGAAAGGGGGCCCACTATACTGAAGTAAATCCTGTGATTTAAAAATAACAGAAAAGAATGCAAGCTTGTTTGATATGAGAGGGTTCCCCACCACCACCACCACACCATAGATGTCTGGAATCCCTCTAGCATAGAGTTTATAGTATAGCTCAAAGAAAATGCAGTTGTTGCATCTCATTTGTTTAGGCAGGGTCATCGTGTTCACCAAGTCTAGATAGTCAGCCAGCAAGTGGAAGCAATCATTAGATTTACTGATCACTAAGCAACTCAAAGAAAAACAACTCCAAACCTCTAACTTATACTCTAGGGTAAAAGGTTGCGGTTGGAAAGGGCTGGGACGGTTATGAATAAAAATACATCTGAAGAGGTAGCCATAAAGCCTGGGGAACTGTTAGCACCCAACAAGCCATTGTTTCTCAGGAACAGAGAATGTGCATTCTACTTCCCTGTGCCATCAGAACAGCCATCTCATGTCACCAAGCCATGAGGGGCACGCTCTGAGCCTAGACATCCTGGACACAAGAGTTAGCACTCCCTTGAACGGGATGTGCGCCTTTAGACTTACTCTTTAACCTTTGTGGTTCTACAGTCCATCACATATAAAATGAGGATAGTAATGGTGCCCATCTTCACAGGACTCCGGAGATTGAATAAATGAATATGTGAAACACATAGGCCAATGCCCTTTGCTTTATGAGGCTCTGTGAATATTTGTTGCTAGCTGTAGAGGAGAGACTGAGACAGCACATAAAATATATGTCCACTGTACAGTTTGGGGGGAGTTCTTTCCCAAGGGAAAGGGAGCCAAGAATTGAGGTAGGAAGTTAAATAAAATTTATCCATTTTACTGACATTTTACAGTAGGCCACACATGGTACCTATCTCCCTATGTTGAAAGTTTGCACTCAGTAGCTTAAACTACTGTTTCCATATTTTTAGTGTGTGTGTGTGTGTGTGTGTGTGTGTGTGTACATGCATGCACTTGAGATCCCGGTATGGTGTGGCGCGTATGTGTGCAGTGTGTGCATGTGTGTTAACCGGTTTCCCTTTTCTATTATCCAAGTGGCCCTGCCCAGGTTGTGAGTCTGGAAGGAAGCCACTGTTCTTAACCAGGAGGGCATGGTGACTCAAGAATGATGAGCTCAGAGACCCCACACACTGACACAGAGCCTTTCCTGTGAGTGTGTGGCTTCTGGAAAGCCCCAAGTTGACAGAAGCAATCTGAGCAACTGTCTGAGCAAGGCGGCAGGGCAGGCCATTCCGTAAGGATAAAGGTCGAACGGAGGGTAGCAGCGGTTGCCTCCACTGAATTAGGTGGGCGTGAGGTAGATCTCTGGGGGTGCTCTGAAATCTTGTCTGGAGACTAAAAAATGCCATATCCCATTGTCTCAGGATGTGGGTATGCATCAGTTCTGTGGATGAGCCAGGGTCAGACAAGAGGAAGTCTTAGAGGAGAGGGAGGCCTCTCTCTCTCACACGGTTGGATGACTAATACCTAATAAAGAATCCTGTTTATAGTGTTCTGAACAGGAGGCTGCGAGCATTTTCAAAAAGAATAGAGAGCTTTCATCCAAGCCTAAGCCTCTGTTTTTAAACACCTCGGGAGGTCTTGGGAGGAAAGGACCTGCCCAGCTACGCTGTCTACTCATGTAACAAAGGAACACTGGGAAAAATAACATTCACACAAAGTAGATACTTTGTGTTCAATCAACGGACATTTTATTATTAAGTCTTTAAGTTGGCATTCAAGCCAATAGGCTTCGGTGTGTCATTTTCATAATATATGTCATTATACTTTGCTCTTTTTGTCCCTCTCCTCCGTTTCCCTCTCCGCTTCCTCGGCCCATCCTTCCTTCCCTCCAAATAGACCCGCCTTTGCTTTTCTATCAAGCACTCCTTAGCCTCTTCACACTTAAGATGTCTCCTTCCACTCTCATAAGCCCCCTCCTTTCTTGTCCTGCACATACCCACAACAACAACAACAATAATAATAATTTTAAAAATAATAACAATCTTAAAAGTCCAGATCAAAGTGTGTGTGTGCACACACACGCACGTGCACACGGACACACACACACACATATGTTCGCACACTCGTGGCTCAGGGGAGGGTGCCATCGTGCACCTGTGGAGGTCAGAGGGCAACTTAGGGAAGCTCATTCTCTCCTCCCGCCACCTGGGTATCAGAACTCAGGGTGATGAGGTTTGGTGACCAGTGGCTTTACCTGCTGAACCATCTCACTGGCACCTAAGTCTAAATTTTTAAAGGATGATCAGGAAACTCTCCAAAACCAAAGCTAGTGCACGCCTTTAATCCCAGCACTTGGGAGGCAGAGGCAGAGGCAGGCGGATTTCTGAGTTCGAGGCCAGCCTGGTCTACAGAGTGAGCTCCAGGACAGCCAGAGCTACACAGAGAAACCCTGTCTCAAAAAACCAAAAATAAATAAATAAATAAATAAATAAAACAAAACAAAACAAAACAAAATAAAATAAAATAAAATAAAAACAAAAAAACAAAGCTAATGGCCCTTGTGTCTATTCCTTGTCAATGGAAGAAAGGAAAAAAAAAGAAGCCTTTTTTTCTTTTCATTTATCTATTTTGTTTTTGTTTTTTGATTTTTTTTTATTGGATGTTTTCTTTATTTGCATTTCAAATGTTATCCCCTTTCCTGTGCCCCCCAAGCCTCCTTCCCCCCTCCCCCTGCTTCTGTGAGGGTGTTCCCCCACCCACCCACTCCTGCCTCCCCTTCCTGGTATTTCCCTACACTGGGGCACCAGGCCTTCACAGGAAAGGAAGACCAAAGTGTGGATGCTTCAGTCCTTCTTAGAAGGGGGAACAAAATACTCGCGCAGGAGGAAATGAAAAGAAGCCTTCTTTAAGGAGACTAACCCCTGCGGGTTGAGATGTTTCCCGGTCCTTGGAGGCCCCCCTGTGGTGGGAGCCACAGAGAGATCTACAGGGAAGGCCAGCAAGGAAGGTGGAGCCTGTAGGAAATCAGCAAAGGACAAATTTAACCAATTAAAATAATAATAATAATAATAATAATAATAATAATAATAACAACATCCAGGTGACCACAGAGGGCAGGTACAAGACCCTTCTAAGCAGGACCAAAGTGACGTTGTATGGGCATCCCACACAGGCCTGGTCTCCCCAGGTGTCTCCAGAGCCTGTCACTTTGTCTAACCCTGGGAAGTTAAAACGTTAGAGACCAAGAGATCTTGGAAGCAAGGTTGGTTAAGTTGTGACTCCCTACAATGGGGGAACCAAGCTGAGCCTAGTTTCCAAAGTCACCAACAGCCTTGATAGAGGAGAGAAACCGCAGTATTCTATAGTGACGCTTTGAGGAGATGTACGTACATGGGCGGCTTACATTGAACATCACGAGCTACAGGTCAGAGGGGTGGGGCACCATGAGTCAGTCTTAGCCTTGAAGAGGGTGTCAAGGGCAGCTCGTGCCGCTTGGTGGTTGGTTTTATGGCAGTGGGCAATGGAGGACCTCAATTAGAGAGTTAGGGATTCAACGCTAGGAAAGGAACTAAACGCAGGGCTGGTTCTCGCTTTTGATTTTGTTCCCCCGAGTCCCTTGTCAGTTTTCTCATTGGTTTTACCCAGACCTATTTACTAAAATAACGTGTCTCTTCTCTCCTCCAGCCTTAGCCTTGGTTAAACTTAGACCATCTTGGGATTTTCATCAAATGCCCATGCAAACCTGTATGACCTCAGACGAGACAGGACGACGGGGCTTCCAACCAAACCCTTCAGAACCATGGCATCAGTAAGTGAAATGCCCCACATTGACAAGCCGTGTTCATATAGAAATACGGCGTAACACCGACGTTGAAGTCAGGGTTGAGGTCAAAGAGCTGTGGAGATGAGGTCATAGAGAGTTGGGCTTAACTCTGGAAGGCCTGACATTACAGAAAGTTATTCCTACAGTTCTGGAAGCTACAAGTCCAGGATCATCCATGACTTTATGGACAGCACAAATTAGACTCAGTGGGCTAATGAGAGAGGGAGGGGGAGACAGAAAGAGACAGAGACAGACAGAGACAGAGAGACAGAAAGAGAGAGACAGAAAAGTGATGAGGTCAAGAGAGTTAGTGGGTAGATCTGAGAGGATTTATGGGGAGAAGTTATGGAGGAAATGGAATCAGAATACATTCCATTTGTAAGCATGTGTGACATTCTTAGAGTTAATAAAAATAGTATTTTATTTTGTAATAAAGAAGCCCAGGACAAGGGCATTGGGAGACTCATGCAGCCTCTGATGCCCCAAGGAGCAGAATCCTCCTTTGCCTCTCCCCAGTTTCAGGTAGCCCCAGGCACGCACAGCCTGTGGCAGCATCTCACTGTAGGAGCGCCTCGTTTGCTGTCCCATGGCCTTCGCATCTCT
This sequence comes from Apodemus agrarius, assembly GCA_964023405.1. Classification (NCBI taxonomy): domain Eukaryota; kingdom Metazoa; phylum Chordata; class Mammalia; order Rodentia; family Muridae; genus Apodemus; species Apodemus agrarius. The sequence continues at coordinate 38,307,671 of OZ030027.1, forward strand.
GTGCCTTCCCTACTCTTGGTATAAGCCTAATCAGACAGAGGCCAGCCTAATAGCTTCACCTTGCACTCTGACTGCATCTGCAAAGGTCTGGTTTATAGATAAGAGGGAGCTAAAAATCACTGAAAGAGGCCAGGTAAGATGGCTCAGGTCAACAAGTACTTGCCTACCAAACCTGAAGACCTGAGTTTGAGCCCCAGGACCCACATGGTGGAAGAAGAGATAGCCAACTCCTGCAGGATATCCTCCGACCTCCTCCCATTAACTGTGGCACATGTACACACAATAAATAAATACATTATATGTGTGTGTGTGTACACACACACACACACACACACACACACACACACATATATATATATATATATATATATATATATGGATGTAAAAAAAATTTTTTAAGTCACCAGAGGGCAAGGTAAGAAAGTAACATCATTTCTGGGGGGACCCAAGTCACCCCATCCTGGGGCTGTAAGAGCAGAGTCAGAGACTATTAGGAGTATCACACAGGGCATAATAGTTCCCATGTTTTACAGCTCTTATGGATTTGTGGAGACTGTGAATGTAAGCAGCTGAGAGATTTCTAGACTTTTAAATAATTCACCAAGGAAGACAGCGATGCCAAGCACTAACAGGTGTGTGCTAGGAGGAAAATCAGATTTGCGGAACAGAATAGGTTCTCTTGCAAGCATGGTAAACTCAAGTCAGCCGCTAGAGATCCAAACCTACTACCAAGAAAACGAACAGCGGGTGCATGGAAGACGTCAGCTGGGGTGATGGAGGATGGGGGTGGGGAACCTAAGTGTGAGTTTAAAATTTTGCAGTTGTTAAAATTTCTCACTGAGAACCCATTAGACCCACATGATTCTGCGGTCTTAAGTTTAATTTTTTTTTATTTTCTATATTCTTTGTTTACATTCCAAAGGCTTTCCCCTTTCCCAGTTCCCCCCCACCATACATCCCATAAGTCCTTTCCCCCCCCCAACTATTCCCCAATCACCCCACACACACACCATTTCTCTGTTCTGGATCTACAAAACTGGATCCAATCTTTTCCGGACCAGGGTCCTCTCCATTCCTTTTCTTGGGAATCTTTTGCTTAGCTAATTGTGCCTTGAGTATTTAGGGCTTCTGGGCTCATTAATATCCACTTATCAGTGATTGCATTTCATGTGTATTCTTTTGTGATTGGGTTAACTCGCTTAGGATGATATTTTCCAGATCTAACCATTTACCTACAAATTGCATGAATTCATTATTTTTAATTGCTGAGTAGTATTCCATTGTATAAATATACCACATTTTCTGTATCCATTCCTCCTTTGAGGGATATCTGGGCTCCTTCCAATTTCTGGTTATTATAAACAAGGCTGCTATGAACATAGTGGAGCATGTTTCTTTATTGTATGCAGGGGAATCCTCTGGGTATATAAAAAGAAATAGACCAAAGTTCAGAGTAAAACAGTCAAGCACTGTCAATTAATCTCTAACTAAGGACACCCTCCTTCCACTAGACAGATTTTCCTTGTGTTGCTTACAGAGCATCTAACAAGGTTTCTCCCTTTTCCTTTTGACCTTCTGACCCATGGGTCAGTGTACTGACAGCTACAGTGTACTTATTTATAATAGTAAATAAGTCTTTGGGCCAGAGAGAGCAGGGACTGAGCGAACAGGGCCATCTGGAGAGAGCAGGGTAGACCAGAGCGGCTCACTACCCATCTGTACAGCTACAGTGTACTCATATACATAAAATAAATTAATTAATTAAAAAATTAAAAAAGGAACCAGGCCTAATGACCTGAGTTCAGTGCCCCAGGAATAAAGATGGTGGCCATCTTGCCAGCTCTCTTTGAGGGCTTTTACTCAAAGGCAATCAAAAGTTAAGTTTGAAAGAGAAGTGTTGATGAAATATAAAATTTCACCTCTCTGTGAGGGTGCCAGAGGTGGTTTCTTAGTTACTTTTCTATTGCTGAGAAAAGAGACCATGAGGAAAGAGTTATTTATTATTATATGTGAATACACTGTAGCTGTCTTCAGACACACCAGAAGAGGGTGTCAGATCTCATGATGGACGGTTGTGAGCCACCATGTGGTTGCTGGGATTTGAACTCAGGACCTTTGGAAGAGCAGTAAGCGCTTAACCGCTGAGCCATCTCTCCAGCCCACAGTTTCAGAGTCTTGATCCATGAACATCATGGCAAGGAGCAACAGGTGTGCTCTGGAACCTAGCTGAGGGCTTATGTCTGAACCACAAGATGGAGGCCTAGCGTGAATGAGACTGGGCCGAACAAGGGCTTTGAACCCTCAAATCCTGCCTCCACAAGGCTACACTGCCTAATCCCAAATGGTTCCACCAACTATGGACCAAGCATCCAAAGAGTGAGCCTACGGAGGCCATTCTAGTTCAAACTGCCATGCGTGGGTAAGGGATTTCACAAGTTGGATGAACCACTGTAAGGCATTGCCCAGAGAGAAGAGCATAAGACAGCACCTACTGGCTTCTTGGAATAGGACAAACGACTTTATGACCTGGGAAGCTTGTACCCCTTTGGTGTGAATATCCATCCCTATAAATCAACATCTTCGGGTGAAGCCTTCTGGGAAACAGTAAGCTGAACCCATATGTGAAGTGTTGTGTCTTATGTGGAGGTCAGAGTGTCATAAGGCTGTTTGACCAGGACAGATGTAATAAGTAAGCATTTGAGAGAGGACAATGTGCATAGAACCAGGATGGCAGCAAAGAGCCTGACGGAGCCCTGCACCTGTGCACCCCGGGAGGCAGGGGACGGGACACTTCAGAACTTGGGACAGTATAGAAAGGAAGATGCTATTCTCGGCTCCATAAACCAGGTCAGGAATGTTTAACGTTTAATTTCTCTCTGCCATGATCTCTTCTCCAACAGAGTGTACGATCAAACCAGGTGCTCTCTAGGGCATGACGTCCTGCTCATCCTAGAAACAGTCTCTGACTCAGGAGCATCCAGCTGTGGACTAAAATTCCTAGAGAAGGATTTCCGTCCACACCTGTGTTAAAGGTCCTACAAGCTGGTTGGTTGGTTGGTTGGTTGGTTGGTTGGTTGGTTGGATAGATGGTTGGTTGGTCGGTTGGCCGGTTGGTTGGATAGATGGTTGGTTGGTTGGTTGGTTGGTTGGTTAGTTGGTTAGTTGGTTGGGTGATTGATTGATTGATTGATTGATTGATTGATTGATTGATTGGAACTTCCAAGATTATGGAGGACTGGAGTGGAGTGTTACACATCAAGAACCAAATTATCCCAGACTGTCTTCATCTCCTATGCTGCTTAGTTTTTTATCATCTTGACCCAAACTAGAGACACCTAAGAAGGAACCTCAATGGAACAATCGTCTCCACCATGTTGACCTAGGGAAATTCTACGGGGCATTTTCTTGATTAATGATTGATGTTGGAGGACCCAGCTCACTGTGGGTAGTACCACTCTGGGGCAGGTAGACCTGGCTTATATAAGAAGATAAGCTGAACCATCCATGGAGAACAAGCCACTATGCAGAGTTCCTTCACGGTCTCTGCTTCAGTTCCCGCCTCCAGGTTCCTGCTTTGAGTTCCTGCCCTGACTTCCCTCCACGATAGACTGTGACATGGAAGAATCAGCCAAACAAATCCTTTCCTTCCCCCTAGTTGCTTTTGGTCAGAATGTTCTATGACAGTGATGTACACAAACTAATACACCCCCTTAATAGCACCTATCATCCAAGTCTATGTAATCTAAGATCCAACCTCTGGTGCATATTAGGTAAATCTCTCTGAAATGTACTAGCAGAATCCTGGCTTCCACCCTGCCAGAGACTGAGAATGTCACCAGATGATGTCCAATAGCAGAGAAGCATCCATACTTCCCTGTAACCTTCCTATCTGAAGTTTCTACCAATGGATTTGGGAAATGCCTTGGTTTATGTCTTTCTCTTTTGGTTTGTAGCCATAAAAACTTAATAAACTTGTTACCACATTGGAACAAGGTCTTTAGGGTGGATTGAATCGGCGTTACTGGACCGTAGCTATTTATTTATCCCTATAAGAGCTGTTTTAACCTCGACAATCTGGACCCCCGGGATCTCTCAAACACTGGACCACAAAACAGGCAGCATACACCAGCTGATATGAGGCCCCCAACACACATACAATAGAGGACTGCCGGGTCTGTGTTCATTCAGAGATGATGTACCTAACCCTCAAGAGACTGGAGGCCTCAGGGAGTTATGAGGTCAAGCAGTGTGAGGACATCTGTGTGGAGACAGGGGGAGGGGAGGAAGTGTGGAACGTGGAACAGTTGGAGGACGGACAGGGGATCGAAGGATAGGGAATAAAATATGAAATGTACAAAAATAATTTTAAAAAAAAATCTTGCCAGGCAGTAGTGGTACACATCTTTAATCCCAGCACTTGGGAGGCAGAGGCAGGCGAATTTCTGAGTTCGAGACCAGCCAGCCAGGGCTACACAGAGAAACTCTGTCTCGAAAAACATATATATATATTTCTTGCCAAAAAAAAAAAAAAGGCACTAGAAAAAGTGTGTGGACATACACAAGTTCCTTCAGGGTACCTCCCTCTCTCCCTCCTTTCTTCCCCTCTCCCCCTTCCTCATTTCCTGCCTGTATTTTTCCTCCTATGAGTCCACCCAGAGACTATCCTAAGTGTTAGCCACTAGAGTATTCCTGGGCACCAAGCAGCTATGGATAATCCAGGGCTTGGGAGTTGGATGCCAACTCTAGACCCACCACTCACCTCTGCCTGTGCTACCCTTAGTCATGAGCCAGCTGGGAACTCAATCCCTTCAGCTCCTGTGGACAAGTTATAGAATTTCTCCACTGGAGCTGCCAAAATTCTCCCAGCCCCTTCCCACAAGACACACGGCTGCACTACAAAAGAGAAAGACTGAACAGGAGCTCGGAAGACTGCCAGCCTCACCCTGCCACAGGAAGCCACCCGGACTGACGTTGATTTAAGGCCTCCAAATGCAGAGCAGGAAAGGGCTGGTTTCCTCTCTGTTTTTTTTTTTTTTAAAGCATGAGAGACGCTACTGTGAGCTGAGACCCAGAGCCGGGAATGCCTTGAACGCTCGCTGCACACCGCGATTTGCTTTGTATTGTGCCGTCGGCCAGCACGACAGCAGAACATCTGTTTCTAGCTAGGAAACTGCTCGTAGAAAACGCTCGGGCAAGGGTTCCACTCTTGTTTCTCCACTTCATTCTTGGGCAAGATCAGTGCCCAGGAAAGTCAGGAGGGAGGGAGGGAGGAGCAATGTGGCCCATGATGCTTCAGCTCATGCCTGGCTGACCAGCACGGATGACATTTCCAGGGGAAGACCCGCTGGAAACTCAGCTTGTGCCTTGCTGAAGCAGCACACCAACCACTCTGCTGTAGATGAGGCCAAGTGATACACACACACACACACACACACACACACACACAACAGCAGCCTTGGTGCAGGGATATCCTTACTGTCTGAGTCTCCTGCCACCATGGATGACTGAAGCCCATGCACCTGACTGCTGGCCTTGGGAACATCTCAACGGACAATATAATGAATCATTGGGAAATGGTCCTACTTGAAGACTTCAAATGTTACCACTAATTCATAAGTCCACACTGCGGTAAAGCATACCAGGAGATTAAAAGGGTAGACTTGGGCTTTGCCATTTTAGTGTTATGGGACTCTTTTCGCGCTGTTGGATTTTTATATGATAGTGCTATCTTTTGAAATGTGTGATTGCTCCCTTATGCAAATAACCACACTGAGTTCCAGCTCTGACCTCACTCATCCGGAGTAGGTTATGGAGCCAACCTCTCCTCCTCATCCTCTGCCCACTAACATCCCTCCCTATCCATACCCTTTAACCCTCTGTCCTCGCTAAGTTTTATTGTCAACCTGACACAAGCTGAAGTCACCTGGGAAGAGAGAACCTCAACTAAAGAATTTCTTCACTCGCTGGGCAGTTGTGGCGCATGCCTTTAATCCCAGCATTTGGGAGGCAGAGGTAGGCAGATTTCTGAGTTCAAGGCCAGCCTGGTCTACAGAGTGAGTTCCAGGACAGCCAGGGCTACACAGAGAAACCCTGTCTCGAAACCCCCCCCAAAAAAATAATAATGTCTTCACTCAAATTGGCTGGTGCCCTTGTCTGTGCGAGATTGATTGATGGTTGGCGTGGGAGGGCCCAGCCCACTGTGGGCAGCACCAACCCTAGGCAAGTTTCTGGTCTGTGAGAGAAAGCTATCTGAGGTGTTGACCCATGGAGTAAGTCCATAAGCAGCATCCTCCATAATCCCTGCTTCAGTCCCTGCTTGAGTTCCTCCCCTGACTTCCCTCCACAGATGACTGGGATCTGGATCAATGAATGATCTGGAGGGGTAAGATGAAATAAATTCTTTCCTCCCCCAAGTCACTTTCAGTCTTGATGTTTATCAAAGTGACAAAAAATTAAAAAAAAAAAAAAGACACCCTCTTCTTGGGGCACAAAATACTCACAGGAGGAAATATGGAGACAAAGTGTGGAGCAGAGTCTGAAGGAAAGGCCATCCAGAGACTATCCCACCTGGGGAACAATCCCATGTACAGTCACCAAACCTGGTCGCTATTGTGGATGCCGGGAGGTGCTTGCGGACCGCGGACCGGAGCCTGATATAACCGTCTACTGAGAGGCTCTGCCAGAGCCTGACAAGTACAGAGACGGATGCTCAGATGCTCGTAGCCAACCATTGGACTGAGCTCAGGGTCCCCGATGGGGGAGCTGGAGAAGGGACTGAAGGAGCTGACGGGGTTTGCAGCCCCATGGAGGGAGCAACAGTGTCAATAGGCCAGATACCCCAGAGCTCCCAGGGACTGGATCACCAACCAGAGTACACATGGAGGGACCCATGGCTCTGGCCGCATATGTGGCAGAGGATAGCCTTGTTGGACATCAGTGGGAGGAGAGGCACTTGGACCTGAGGGGGTTCAATGCCCCAGTGTAGGGGAATGCCAGGGCGGGAAGATGGGAGTGGGTGGGTGAATGGGGGAGGGTCCTCATAGAAACAGAGGGAGGGGGAAGGGATAGGGGGTTTCCAGAGGGGAAACCTGGAAAGGAGATAACATTTGAAATGTAAATAAAGAAAATATCCAATAAAAGAAAGAAAAAAAAAAGACAACCTCTTCTTGCCTCTCAAGGTCTTCACTCATATATAGGTGAGGACAGCAAACCCAGCAGACTGGAAGCCATCATTCCTGAACAAAAGACCCATAACATTTGTTTTGTTTTTTGGATTTGGTTTTTTCGAGACAGGGTTTCTCTATATAGCCCTGGCTATCCTGGAACTCACTCTGTAGACCAGGCTGGGTTCGAACTCAGAAATCTGCCTGCCTCTGCCTCCCAGAGTGCTGGGATTACAGGCGTGCACCACCACTGCCTGGTGACCCATAATATTTGAATTGCAATTGAGAAATGCACCAAGAGAGTCACCTCTTGCTGATCACGTGATCCTATATAATAGTGCCATGGGAGGAGCCCTCAGTCTTGAGACCCAAGAAGCGAGAGAGAGAGAGAGAGAGAGAGAGAGAGAGAGAGAGAGAGAGAGAGAGAGAGAGATCCTCTTTGGCTACAGGAACCCAGGAACAGCAGGCTCCCCCATCCCCATCCCCATCCCCAGAAGTCTACTCTGCTTTAAAATGTACTCTCTCTGATGTTATTAGCATCTTGTTCCAGAGCTTTCTTCAGAGACAGCCTTCTTTATTGTTTATTGTTTTGTGTGCGAGAATGTGTGAGCATATGATGTAAGTACTCATGTGTGATATGTGTGTCCAGGTGAGAGGAAGATGTTGGCTGCCGTACCATAACACTGTCCACCATAGTCCCTTGAGACAGAGTCTCTTATTGAACATTGACATGGCTTGACCTCGCGCGTGCGCATGCGTGTGTGTGTGTGTGTGTGTGTGTGTGTGGTACATATATGTGTGTGTGCATGTGCTATGTTGATGAAGTGCCTTCTGAATATCACACCTGCCATGTTGACATTCATTACCACATAGCCTGTCCCGGGATTCAGCCTCTGTCAGGCTTTTCAGAGTGTTCCATACTCTGGCACGTATCATGAGACCTCATATTTGACAAAGGGCTTGTGAGTTGTCGAGAACTCTGCTGTTCCTGGTCACCAAGTTACCTCTGCTTTCCCGTGGCTGTCTAGTCATCTTGGGGGCCTTCCATCACCTTCAGAATTCTTAAGGAACATGTTTCTGGTGAATAGCAATTAAACATGAGCCTCAGACCCCCCCCCACTACGACTCTCTCCTGACTGCTAAGTATAATATCCCCAACCTTCTGTGGGGGCTGAGACCCCACAGAAAACCAGCTCTCACCCCAAAGGGAGAGTTTATTCTCAAGCCAGATGTGCATGACCATGGTCCAGGACAGAGGTTCCCGTCACCCCTATACCATGTTCCAGTGTGCTAACAGTTTTTTGAGGTTTTATAAGTACAAAATAAAAGGAAGTCCCAAATCAATGTTCCAATGCATGGATGGACACACGAGGTTGGTGGGTTAGAGTAAAGTGGGGAAATCCTAGTCGAGGGCCCCGATGCTACCTGGTGACGTTGTTGGCTTTTAGTTGGTGAAAGTTAGTGGTCTATAAATACATTATAGGATGATTCAGTTAGGAGTCACAAAGCAGTTGGGTCACACACAGAAGTGGGATAATGCATGGCCATTAAGGGATTAAGATAGCCTGGGGTCAGTTGGTCCAGGTGAACAATATTGCAATCCTCCGCAATCATGGAAATGCTGATCGATCAGCCTGATAGAAGCTTTAACACAGATGTGGATTTTCTTTTCCTGGGGTCCCAGGTTCACAGTGACAGCCAGTCTCAGTATGACTGTGACCTGTGCAGCCAAACTCTAAAAGTACAACAATCCAGGCTTCCCTTATATCTGAACCCTTGAAGTCTTTGGTCTGGTTTAATGCCTCTGGCTTCTACGATACCATCCTCACTGAGACTCCTCACAGCTACCCTGTTGTTTCCCTGTGTCACTGAGATCCTGCAACTTTGGTCTGGCCCTTGCCCATGCTCCCACAGTTCACAGATGATATCAGTTCTGAGGTGGGCCAACTCAAATCCCTAGATCTAGGCCTGAGTGGTAGCTGAACTGAGCAGCCTGCCAGCTCTCCTCAATCTACACAACCAGGGCAAACTCTCCAGCTTTGCTCTGGCTAAGCCACCCAGTGCTTCCATCGGCGGGAGGCAGGGTCATCTCTCATGCTCTCATACCCTAGGGACCAGCTCACCGGCACCCACCGCTCCAGAGCCAGCTTGTTTGAGGTTTGGGGTTCACTACCCCAAGTGCCGCAGCCAGTGAGGGACTGGGCCAGCTCTCCGTCTCCCACACCCTCAGCGCTGGCTCACCTGTGCCTTTGCCATTAGGACCAGAGCTCCACTGCGTTGCCCCGTGAGAGGCAGGGCCCACTCTCCTGGGTGCTACAGGTAGTGAGGAACACTGCTAGCTCTCCCCTTAGATGATCTCAGGGCCAGCTCTCCAAACTACCATAAGTAGAGAGGCAGATGGGGAAGGTATCGCCCCCCACTCCCATTACATCTCACAGTAAGGGAGTGGCAGGGCAGAGACAAGAAGTATATTTTTTAGTTTCCAAGATATGGAGATTATTGTAGAGCTCTTTCTGTTATTGATGTCAAATTCAATTTCACTGGGTGAGAAAACATGTGTAAGTAGAATCCTCTTTGATGTATGGAGGAGGCTTCTTTTATAGGCTTGGGCATGGGCTGTCCTTTTTTTTAAAGATTTATTTATTTATTTATTTATTTATTTATTATATGTAAGTACACTGTAACTGTCTCCAGACAGCCCCAGAAGAGGGCATCAGATCTCATTATAGATGGTTGTGAGCCATCATGTGATTGCTGGGATTTGAACTCGCCATCTTCGGAAGAGCAGTCCGCCCCTCTTTAACTGCTGAGCCATCTCTCCAGCCCAGGCATAGGCTGTCTTCATAAATGTTCTATGTGACAAGAATGTGTACAATCCCGTTGCTGGGCAGAGCATTCTGTAGATGTCAGAAACCAAGCGGGTTCTTCGTGTTGCTCAGCTCTTCCCCACACCTCTGGCAGCTTCTCCCTCAGCTGCGTCTGTTCGTTTCTGAGGATGGCAAATTGAAGTCTCTGACAGGACCGTAGTGAGTCTGTTCCTCCTTCCAGATCTGCCAGTTTTTATGTTATATGTTCCAAAGCTCCCTCTTCCGGGTACTTTTTTTTTTTTTTTTTTTTTTTTTTTTTTTTTTTGAGACAGGGTTTCTCTGTGTGGTCCTGGCTGTCTTGGAACTCACTCTGTAGACCAGGCTGGCCTCAAACTCAGAAATCCGCCTGCCTCTGCCTCCCAAGTGCTGGGATTACAGGCGTGCGCCACCACGCCCGGCCCGGGTACTTTTAATAGTCATGATTACGACCTCTTGATAAATTGGTCCCTTTAGGAATATGAGATTTTGTATTTCGGTGCACTGACTTCATTCTTCATTCTCAATCTACTTTCTCTATGCAGCCATTTTGATGAGTGTGATAAATAGTTTACAAAAATTTTACTCCCATTTGGTCGAACTTAGAAGTCTTCTGATCTTCCGTCCTCTCACTCTTTCTTCCTTAACCTTGATCTAAAAGACAAATTGGCATTGACCTCCTGTGGCTCAGGTACAGGACACCCAAGGGCTGCACACACCACAGACTTCTCAAGTTCTGACACTTCACCTCTGGCACGTGTCAACTAGAGGAAGTGGAGATGGTATGCCTGCCTTCAGCTCCACTGGACCCCAAATTATCTTCTTCAAGGGCAGGGGGGGCTCTGCAGCTATCTAAATGTTCACTCCACTGTCCCACCCGTGACTCTGCCCCCACCCAGTCTAGCCAGGTCCGGCTTTTCAATGTATTTTTGGACCCTGCAATATTTACATCCTTAACTTAAAAATTTTAAATTTGACCGCGGAGAACATGAATTTGCAGCATACCCCGGAAAATCAGAACCTCTGGCAACGCTGGATCAACTTATCTCATGGCATACAACATGTGCTGTTGTGTGGCTGGGATCCACCTGTCAGCTGCCTTCACATACCTCGCCTGTTCGTTTCCATAGTCCTGAATTACAGACCACGACGTCAACACTCACGACTGCGCGGTGAGAAGTCCCACACTAAGCTGTCTGTTTTAGGCTCCTCCCCTGCCTCAACTCCAAGAACCACGATGCAGCCTAATGCTCGCTTGCTCGCTCCTCGTAACGGTTTAATTTTTAAAAATATTTGTTTAGGACCCTTGTATACTGACAAATTAAGAGATTTGAGTCGCAGAATTTTTAAATCAGAATGGTAGGGAAAGAACCTCTCAGGGTAAATTTGAACCTTAGGAAGAATCCCATCTTGACACGTGTTCCCCATTAGTTTGGAATGAATTGGAGGCTATGGAGACCAGGTTTGGCACTGTGAGTACTTGGCCTGGTGACCTTCCTTCCCCACAGCTTGACATCAACGACACAAGCCAACCTCTTGAGCAGTGTTCTGGGGTCAGCTTCCAAGTGTCATGTGGCCCAACCCAGACTCTGTACAAAGAGAGGAAAGTATGTATTATGAGCCCCTCCTGCTCAGGCCCCAGGGAACGCATCAGGATATGAGTTGCAGGTGCTTCGTTTGTTCCAGAGATTTCATCCCCAAGGTGCCAGCTGCCTTTCTACCATCTTCTGGCTTTTCGTTCTTCCTTGGCAACCGAAAGGGCAGATTTGGACAAACTCTCCTTGTTCTGTGCATGTTGCCTGTGAGAGATGGTTTACTTTGAACACCTGCCTGGAGGAATAGCCGCATCTCCTGAGCTGAAGGCACACTTTTGTTTGCTATTCAGACAGGGTGTGTATTTCAACTGAGTCGCAGGAGAAATGCAGGAAGGAAGTTGAGTTGGTGTGTCCCAGAGAGATCCCAAGGTCAACGTTTTAAATGAATCGACTCCCGACCATGCCTCAAGGGACCTGGCTATGACACACAAATATTCAGGGACTGTGTCAAGAAGGACTCCCAAGCCCCTCCATCCAGGCCCCAACAGCTTCTTTCTTCCAGTTTGATATGTGCTTAGACAGAAATGCTAAAAGGAAACCGAACCAGCACACTGGGGGCATAGCTCAGTGGTAGGGCATTTGCCTAACAGACCCAAAGCCCTGGTTTCCATCCCCAACGTCTCAGAGAATAAAAGGAAGTGGGAAACCGTGGGGGATGGGCAAGAAGGAGGAGTGGAGGGAGGAAGACTGTGGGGAGGTAAAAGAAGAAAATGAAAGAATGGGAGATTGGGTTGTCTAGAGTAATAGAACTTGTAGAATGAGTGTGTCTCTGTGTGTGTGTGTGTGTGTGTGTGTGTGTGTGTGTAATTTATTAGAATGACTTATAAGCTGTGTGTGTGTCTGTGTGTCTATGTAAATGTATATGTGTATGATGTATATGGAATGTATTAGAATGACTTGCAGGCTGTGGCCCAGCTAATCCAGCAATGGCTTTCTACCAATGGAAGGCCCAAGAATCACTGTTCAGTCCACAAGGCTGGATGTCTCGGCTGCTTTCCGTATATTCTGGAGTCATGAAGATGTAAGCTCTAATGCTGGTGAAAGAATTAAAGGCAAGCCGGCAAAGAGAGGGCAAACATTCTCCTCCCACATCTTCACATAGACGTCCACCAGAAAGTATGGGCCACATTAGAGGCAGGTCTTTCTACCCTAAAAGATCTGGGTTAAAAGGGTATCTCCCCACCTTAAAGATCTGGATTAGAGGGGGCTGGAGAGATGGCTCGGCTCTGGAGCTCTATTTAAGTGGATAGTCTTCCTCGTGGATTTGCATTTTTACTCCTGGGAACGTTCCACGTGGCTCTGTGACCTTGCCTACAGTCATAGTTCAAAGCACACAGCTTCTCTTTAACGACGGTCCTCACAGCCACAACCACTTTGTTTTGTCTGTGCTAAACACGCTTTTCCTATCCAAACATCTTTTTTTTCCTTCTTGCTGCTCTTTGTTTCATTTTCTTGACCTAAATCTTAGTATAAACCTGGCTTAAAGTAGTTAGAAACAGCCTGGTAAGCTGGCTTGAAATTTTCCCTGACAATTACTAGCCTGTTACTTTTTAATTCAGAATGATTCCATTTTCAGGGCAGGGTCCAAACACATGGTTGTTAGTGATGGAATAAAATGACTTTAGCTCCCAGTAGTTCCGGTCCCGTGTAATACCTCAAGAGCAGTCTCTCCTGGCTACGTGTCTATCCAGTGGCTAAACACCACGACCAAAAGCCACGTGGGGAGGAAAGGGCTTATCTCGGCTTACAGGTTACAGTCCATCAAGAGAAGCCAAGGCAGGAACACCAGGCAGATGCCTGGAGAGAGGAACTGAAGCAGAGAGCATGGATGAATGCTATGGACTAGCTTGCTTCAGGCTCGCATTCAGATACCTTTCCTATACAGCTCAGGCCCACCTTCGTAGGGATGGAAACGCCCACGGTGAGCGGGACACTCATGAGGCATACCCACAGAGCATCAAACAAGAAAAGGTCCCACTGGCTTCCTGTCCTGGCCGCCATCGCCATCGGAGAGCAGCAAGCACGGCCCTGCGCTACCCCAAGGCCATGAGCCTCAACAAGGGCCACAAGATAATGAAGACAGCAAGCCGAGACACAGCCGGCGCCTCACCAAGCACACCAAGTTTGTGCAGGACATGATCCGGGAGCTTTGCGCCCTACGAGTGGCGTGCCAGGGAGTTGCTCAAAGTGTCCAAGGACAAGAGTGCACTCAAGTTCATCGAGAAGAGGGTGGGCACGCACATCCGGGCCAAGAGAAAGTGGGAGGAGCTGAGCAACGTGCTGGCAGCCATGAGGAGGGCGGCGGCCAAGAAGGATTGATGTTCCCTCCCCCAATAGAGATCATCCCTATAAAAAATGAAAGAAAGGAAGAAACAAACAAACAAAGAAACAAAGAAGGCACAGGGTGGTGGTGGCTCATGCCTTTAAATCCCAGCACTTGGGAGGCAGAGGCAGGCGGATTTCTGAGTTCAAGGCCAGCCTGATCTACAGAGTGAGTTCCAGGACAGCCAGGACTACACAGAGAAACCTGTCTCGAAAAACCAAAGAAAAAAGAAGTAGAAGTAGAAGTAGAGAAGAAGAAGAAGAAGAAGAAGAAGAAGAAGGAGAGGGAGGGGAGGGGGAGGGGGAGGGGGAGGGGGAGGGGGAGGGGGAGGGGGAGGGGGAGGGGGAGGGGGAGGGGGAGGGGGAGGGGGAGGGGGAGGGGGAGGGGGAGGGGAGGGGGAGGGGGAGGGGGAGGGGGAGGGGGAGGGGGAGGGGGAGGGGGAGGGGGAGGGGGAGGGGGAGGGGGAGGGGGAGGGGGAGGGGGAGGGGGAGGGAAGAAGGAAGGAGAAAGGAAGGAAGGAAAGAGAAATAAAAGAAAAGGGGAAAAAGGAAGAAAAGGAAGAAAAGAAAGAAAGAAAACGTCCTACTGATATGCCCAGGCCAATCTAATAGTGGCAATTCTTCAACTCATGTTCCGTTTTCCTAGGAGTGTCAAGTTGACAGCCAAGATCAGCCATCCCAGGCTCCATCAGTATTCCCGTCTGAACCCCCACCGCAATGGCTGCTTAAGCTCAGCTTACAGCATCCTCCAGTTTCTCTGGCTCAAATCCCCAAACTCTTCAACATTCTTCCAAAAGCTGGTTCCAAAGCCCTAAGAAGCAGATAGCCACGTTTGTGAGCATGATCCTGCCTCTCTCGTACAGACTTTCTGTGTTATTTTTGTTTGTGTCGCGGTGACCAAAATACCTGAGAGAAACAACCTTAGAGAGAAACAGTTTATTTGGGCTCATGATTTCAGAGGGACTTCAGTCCTTTACAGTAGGGGTCCCTCGGGACACCAGGGACGGCTGGAGGAGAAAGCTAGGTTGAAACTAGGACCAGGCATCAACACAAAGACCTATCTCTCTACAGACCTAAAAGCCAGGTCCTAGCCCCTAAAAGCCCCACAGCCTTCACACTAGCACCAAGTGATCTGGAACTCAAGACACAGACAAGCCTTCGGGGTGGGGGGGACGTTTATCCAAATCATAACATTCATCTCGCAGGCTTGTGGCACAGACATCAGGAGGTTGTTTTCCCTTGTACCTAGGAAAGAAAATTCAAGGGGAAAGGAGGGAAAAGGGGGAGAGAGGAAGGGGAAGAGGAAAGCAGATGGGAGGAAGGGAGAGAGAGGAAGAAAGGGAGGGAGAGAGGATGAGAGGGAGAGAGGAGGCAGGCAGGGAGAAGGAGTTGGTTCTCGAAGCTTCTTTTAGGAGCTTATTTCAAATCGCCTATTTATATGTAATTTGGAATATACGTCTGTATTCTGAAGGGATAAGCAGATGTTGGTTTGGCATCTTTGCCATTTTAAAACCTTAGTCCTGTATGGAGTTCTCTTTAAAGACACAAACATATAACTAGTACATAGTATTCATATTCTGTAATCCTGGCACCCAAGAGGCAAAGGAGTCCAAGGCTAGCCTGGGCTACAAAAGACTGTCTGCACAGCTAAAAATAAAAATAAATAAATAAAAATAAAATAAAGACACGCGCATGAACTTGGATCTAATTCAGAGTGCACTGGCCAGAAGACTAAAATAAAGGTAGAACTTTTTTTTTTCTGAACACAAAGAAAATATTTAGAATAATAAAATTATACTTAGAATGGACAAAAAGAGCCCAGCTGTTACAAATTCAAATCTGAAACCCATTACTACTTTAGGATTTCGTTCTTATTGAAGTTGGTAAATTTATTTCTTAAAAAAACATGACTAATTACCATTCTCTTTGGCAGTGACTTTCTTGCTGGGTTAAAATACAAGTTTGGGGTCATTAAGATGTCTGCAGTAGAGAAGCCAACTCCTGAGAGTTGGGTCTCCCCACACTGGCTCCTAGGAGCATAGGGGTAAACATGAGGTTAGCTAACAAAGCAACCGTTGTCCAAACTCCTTCCCCAACGCTGAGTGAGACAGAGAAACACAGCCCGTGCTTCTTCCTACTGAGGCTGCTGGGAGACGCTCAAGGCTTAGCCTTTGTCAGGCACACAGCTCTGAGCCTGGCACGCGGTAGATAGTCTTACCCTACTGCATCTGGCTTGGTACTATTTTAAAATTCTGCTCTACCCCTCACAGCATTGAAACGAGTCAAATTTTTGTTTCTAAGAAATGTTTAGACAAGATTGCTGCTGTAGAGGCTGGGAGGACGGTCAAGGCACTGGCATCTGGCCAGGGCCCTCTTGCTGGGACATCCCATGGTGAAAGGCAGCCCACGCGGTGGAGGTGAGGGCAGCAGAAAAACTCATTGTTTCATAAAGAATTTATTGTTGGGGGCTGGAGAGATGGCTCAGCGGTTAAGAGCACTACTGACTGCTCTTCCAAAGGTCCTGAGTTCAAATCCCAGCAACCACATGGTGGCTCACAACCATCCGTAACAAGATCTGACGCCCTCTTCTGGAGTGTCTGAAAAAACAGCTACAGTGTATTTACATATAATCATCATCATCATCATCATCATCATCATCATCATCATCATCTTTGGGCCGGAGCGAGCAGGGCCAGAGCAAGTGGGGTTAAGCAGGACCAGAGCAAGCAGAGGTCCTGAGTTCAATTCCCAGAAACAACATGCTGGCTCTAAACCATCTGTACAGATACAGTATACTTATATACATAAAAATAAAATAAATAAATCTTTTTAAAAATTAAAAAAATAAAAAGAATTTATTGTCACAATAACAGCCTGAAGCTATTCATGATGGAGAGTCTCAGTGACCCAAATGTGCCCATTAGATGCCACCTCCAGATGGACGTCGCTCTCTGGGAGTAGAGTTTCTGCCAGTGAACTTCAGGGTCACATTCAAACCAGCACACAGACTGTGAGACTTTCTGCATCTGCACAAGCCTCTCTTGCCTACTTGCACAGAAGCACCGTGGCTCTCCATGAAAGAGGAAAGGGAAAGGGGGAGGAAAATAAATATTTAAGACGAAGCAAAAGCCAGACTAGGTGCTGCATGCCTTCAGTGCCAAGTACCTGGGAGACAGAAGCAGGCAGATCTCTGAGTTCAAGGCCAGTTTGGTCTACACAGAAAGACCTTCTCTCAAAAATGCAAGTGTTTGATATTCGGTTGCATAAAAAGAAAAACTGGGCTGGAGAGACGGCTCAGTGGTTAAGAGCACCTACTGCTCTTCCAAAGGTCCTTAGTTCAATTCCCAGCAACCTTATGGTGGCTCACAACCATCTGTAATGGGATCTGATGCCCTCTTCTGATGTATCTGAAAACAGCTACAGTGTACTTGTATATATAAAATAAATAGAATAAGTCTTAAAAAGAAAGAAAGAAAGAAAGAAAGAAAGAAAGAAAGAAAGAAAGAAAGAAAGAAAAACTGCATACAGTAGATTGTCTTTGTTTTCTCCCCCACCAACCAGAACTGTGGTGCAGCACTTTGGATCCACCCAACACAATTTGTCATCCAATCTTCAGGTCCCCTCACCAGCCTGTGGGGGGAGGGGAGAGGAGAGGTGGGGGGGAGCCTGTGGGGAAGGAGTTGACTTCCATACCTTCTGAAGAACTTGAAGGGACCCTGAAAACAAACAAGTGAGAAAGCCGCAGAGATGATCAGAAGGCTATGTATTGATTGATATGTATTGATACATATCGATACGCTCGATACATATTGATAAGGAGGCAGCATAGATGTCGAGTGTAGGCTCCTGGGAGCCGCTGCCTCCTGGGACTCTGCACGGTCTTCAGTCCATGCCTGTGTGATCTACACAATGCCCCCTAGTTAAAATAAAATATGGGGAAATGGGCATGCAGGATGCTTCCAGCTTTTAATAATATTCACAATAGAAAAAATTGAAACAACCAGCATACAGTAGTCTCACAGTATCTGGACAAGGTTGTTCCCAGGATCTCTCAGATACCAAAGTCTAAAGATGCTTGAACCCCTTTCTATAAAGTCAGTGTAGCATTCATATGGAATCTGTGGGTATTGTCTCACACTCTTTAAATCACCTCAAAGCTGATTGTCATATCTAATTGTGGTGATTTGGATAGGAATGGCCCCCATAGATTCAAGTGTTGGAATACTTGGCCATAGGGAACAGCCTTCCCAACAAAGGGAAATCGAGGGGAGGGGAGGGGGGAGTGGGTCGAGTGGGGGAGCCATATACTTGGAGGCAGGGGGTGGGAGGAGGGATTGGGGGTTTTGGGGGGAGAGGGGAAACCAAGTTTTCACTATATAATGCTCCACACTATTCCTTTGAGATAAGGTCTCCCACTGAACCTAGAGCTAGACTAGCTGCCAGTAAGACCCAGCGACCCTCCGGCTCTGCCCCCCCCCTTGCTGTTCCAGGGTTACAGGCACTTGTGTGCACATGCCTGGGTTTTAACAGAGATGCTGAGGGCTGGAACTCAGGTCCTCACGTTTGTCCCCACAAGCACCCTTACCAACTGGTCCGTGGCCCCGGGCCCTGTGGTTTTAATCATCTACAAAGTAGTTACGATATTCTAGCCATTCCTGGATTTGGGACCAGGAAGTGAAATGTAAACCCAGAGAAGGAGTAAAGACGGACCGGTCCGGGAGGGAATTAATAGGCCACAGGATTTTCCCTGAGCAATTTTGAATTCGTGTTTACAGCAAAGCCAGCCCGAGAGGCTGATCTGGCTGACAAATTCCTCCCTGTGGTAGGTTGTTCCCAGTGTTCAGAGGACTTTCCTGCAGGCACGTTCTAGGGTCTTGGGCTGAAGGAAGTAATCGGAGCCTCTCTCTACAAACATTAGCCACAGATCACCGAGCTGGCACGGGGCTGGTCTGGGTGCCTCTCCGAAGCTTTCCGTGTTCCCCGTTTTTTCCAAACTCCAAGTCAAGATTGCCGTGTTCCTCTGGGCTTTCTCCGACATATGGGTTTTGGAAATGTAACAAAAAGAAAGTCTGAGGGAGACTTTTTTTTTTAAACTGGGGCCCAGTAAGAGCCAGAGGAAATGGAAGGTCGAGGCTGTTCTGCTGCTCAGCACGGCTGCGTTACCGCGTCCAAAGGCGGCTTTGGCGCTCACAGTATTTAGCTCATACCCCTGGCCATGTTCTCTAGGTGCACAGACCTGACTTGTCTGTCAGCTTGGCAGAAACAACCTGCTCTGCTCTTTCCCCCCCTCCCCCTTCCCCATCCCCTCCCCCTCCCCCCCTCTCAATACAGGGCATTGTTCAAAGATAATTTGTCTCATTCTATTTTTTTCTCATCTGGGTGAGTAGTCTGGTGGGTGGGTTGGTTAGTTGGTTGGTTTTAAGTGCAAACCCTAGTACCCCACGCAGTCACTCACTGAGTAACAGAGGCTGACCTTTGAACTCCTGTTCCCCTCCCACCTCCACCTCTCAGAGGCCAGGATTAAACACAGGCACGGCTGTATGGAGCCCCAGTTGGGTTTTCGCTTGGTTTTGGTTTGTCTGCTAACAACCAGAGTTAACTACCTCTCCCTCTGTAGCTTTCAAATGTTTCCTCCTACCAACAAGGTAAGTAATACATCCCAATTCCTCTTCCCTATATTAATAAACTGTCAGCCGGGCAGTTGGCGCATGCCTTTAATCCCAGCACTTGGGAGGCAGAGGCAGGCAGATTTCTGAGTTTGAAGCCAGCCTGGACTACAGAGTGAGTTCCAGGACAGCCAGGGCTATAAGAGAAACCCTGTCTCAAAAGACATAATAATAATAATAATAATAATAATAATAATAATAATTAATAATAACAATAACAATAATAACAATAATCTGTCATATTATTGGGCTCCTGGGGAGACACTTGGCTGTCCTCCCTAGATCACAACCATTGCCCAGTAGCAATAACAACCTCCTACCTGGAGCTCACTGTGCTCGACACTGTTGCCGTTGTTTTGATCTCTGACATAAACATTGTTTTAACACGTCACAGATGCGAAAGCTAAACTCTAGAAAAGCTAAATAGCTCACCCGATACCATTCAGCTGTGGCCCTTAACAGAGCTACCGTGGTCTTCCTCAGAGTGCAACCTCAGGAATAAAATCTGATGTCTTTTCCATGTTTACTTTTTTTTAAAGATTTATTTATTTATTTTGTGCTTATGTGTAGAGAGCCTTATTGGGGTGCCATGCCACCTGGCAGGAACTTGACATCGACCAAGCCTCTCCCAGCCTTTGAGTGGGAACTCCTGTGTCAGGCATAATCCCCTCCACCTAGGGTGGAGCGCTCAGACAAAGGTGAAGCCTATTGTTCTTCAAGGACCTGCAGGTTCCTGGGAAACACTAGCCACCTGTGGAGCAACTGAACTGGTTCTGCTGAGAAGCTTCCAGACTTTTCCCCCTGCATACATATATATACATATATATTTGGAGTTCTTCATTAACCTTTGAGACCTTGAATAGCAGGTGTTATCTTGGTCTCCGTCTCTCTTTTGCCGCCTTCCCACACATCCCCAGCTTCCCTTCCAGGTTACCTGTGCGATGTAACTATGGGCAGGTTACACTTTTTTTTTTTTTTTTTTTTTTTTTTTTTTTTTGAGACAGGGTTTCTCTGTGTAGTCCTGGCTGGCTGTCCTGGAGCTCACTCTGTAGACCAGGCTGACCTCGAACTCAGAAATCCGCCTGCCTCTGCCTCCCAAGTGCTGGGATTAAAGGCGTGCGCCACCACCGCCCGGCTGGGCAGTTATACTTATGAACACACTGTAGCTGTCTTCAGACACACCAGAAGAGGGCATCAGATCCCATTACTGATGGTTGTGAGCCACCATGTGGTTGCTGAGATTTGAACTCAGGACCTCTGGAAAAGCAGACAGTGCTCTTAACTGCTGAGCCATCTCTCCAGCCCTGTTATTATTATTTTTTAATACAATTCCTGTTTATGGCTTTTCCAGAAAAGGGAAGAAAAAACCATAGATCTAACCCAAATGATCGTGAACACCCTCTAAGTGGGAGCAGCCACCGACCCTTCTGACTCATGAGAGTGGATTAGTTGTAATTCTGCTCTTCCAAGAGGGTGGGTCATGTACATATAAGGAAACAACTTGGACACATTTGCTTTTCCAGGCCACTGGGCCTGCTGTACTCTAGATCTGTAGCCTATGTGTCTCAAAAAGAGAAGAAATGAATTTCATTTATTTATTCATTTATTATATGAGCATTATCTCACACATGCTAATGAAAAGGAAAAAGAACCATCTCGATTCAACTGGCATTTAGGAAAATGCAAAGAAATGCCAGGGGAGTGGGGTGGGTCTTGGAGGAGTTAGGAGGAGGAGACAGGTAAGATCGAAATTCATGGTATACATGTACGAAGTTCTCAAAGAATTAATAAAAATGTCATATTATTTTTAAAGTAGAAGAGCACTTGATTTGTCACCTATGAGACTAGTAAAAATGCAATGTGAAATTATCAAGAATAAGAAAGAGGCTAACTACCTCTCCCTCCACAGCTTTCAAATGTTTCCTCCTACCTGCAAGGTAAGTAATACAGCCCAATTCCTCTTCTCTATATTAATAAACTGTCAGCCGGGAAGGGCTTATCATAAATATAAAGGTCGTGTGTGTCTTATCCAGGAACTGAATGATCAAAGGCGGGGTAGAAGCCCCTGGTTGAGATTAAATATTTTCAATAACCAATGACTTCAAGGAAATAGCATTTTCTAGACACGACAGGATTGATGTACATATGATAGGAATTCACAGACACTGTGAATCTCACAGCACATGCAAGGCCTGCACAGCTTCAGACCAGATGGGGTCCCAGCACCGAGAGGCAGAAATGGATGCAAAATCCCCTCAACAAGAATCTATTTGCGATGATGCCTTCTGGGGCAAATAAATCAGTGTTCTCCAATGGAGTATTTAGAGCTGGCCTCATGCTCGGAAGCAGTTGCTCAACACAAAACACCATAGTTTTTTGGTTGGTTGGTTGGTTGGTTGATTAGATGGTTGTTTTGGGGTGTGTGTGTGTGTGTGTGTGTGTGTGTGTGTGTGTGTGGTAAGCATGTGTGACTGATTGATTGATTGATTGGTTGATTGATTTTAAGTACTTTTTTTGTTTGTTTTGTTGGTTTTTTTTTTTTTTTTTTTTTTTTTTGAGAAATGGTTTCTCTGTATAGCCCTGGCTGTCCTGGAACTCAATCTTTAGACCAGGCTGGCCTCGAACTCAGAAATCCGCCTGCCTCTGCCTCCCAAGCCACCACTGCCCGGCTTTTAAGTGCTTTTTAAGGGCAAGAAAGAAAGAACATGAGGTTGGGTTGGGAGAGATTTAGGAGTAGAAAAGGAAAATAATATAATCAGACTCTATTGAACAAACCTTTTTTTAGTTAGCCAATTAGATTTATGTATATTTAAAATCACAGTTTACAAGATACCAATACAGTAATTTAAGAGCCAGTTGATAATGATAAAAGCTTTATCCCCATATTTCTAACCTTATTAAAAAAAAAAAAAACTCAGCTATTTGTGGCTAGTAAATGCCACACAGGTCCACATCCGAAACCAGCTGGATTCCCGAACAAATTTTTTTAAAAGGAGAAAAAAAAATACTACAATACAATTGGCAACCAAACAGCGACCAGCTAAGGAAATCAAAGGTGCTTTAGGGAGAAACGGTTTTGTGGGCGAGGAACCATAACTAAAGCTGATCCTTGTGAGGACGGAGTGTTTACACTGTGGCTACCTGTCCCTAGGTGGTGTGGGAGGCTCTGCCTCATGGCCATAGGGGTGCCTGCATGCTCCTTGGTGGGTTTAATAGGCTAAGCAATCTGAGAGTGAGCCTCCCAAGGGGCCGCAGGTGGCTACTTTCCTGGTCTTGACATGGGTGGCGTGCCCATGATGGGGTAGGTGGGATCCACCCCATGAGCATGGAGGTGGCCCTAAAACTGATGATGGTCCTGAGAATACACGGCAGTCCTTGAAAGTAGCCTAGAGGGGACATGATCATAAACAGGTCAATAGCATTCCTCCTCTTGGGAGTGATAAGACTTAACGCTGAGGCTTACCTATCTTCCCACAAAGAACTTACCCATGTAAGGTAAATTACGCGGCAAAGACCCGCAGATGCTAATGTCTGCGTTGGCTCCTGGTTTGCTGGAGAAAATCGAAAAGGGGGATGTTTGAAGTTTCTCTCCGCTGACAGGAGACAAGGGAAAGAAAGCTCATGTCAGATCCGGGCTGAAGAGTCCTTCTCAGGCTCTCAAACCTTGGAACTGACGGGAAGAGTTAGATAAAGAGGAGGAGGAAGAAAGGGGGAGAGGGGGACGGAGGTAGAAATTATAGACAGTAGCCCTCAGGTCTGACCTTTAATCGAGAGGAAAGCAAAATATGTGATTCAGTGCCCAAATGGGTGCCTTAATAACAGTCTAGTACAGAAACCATTAAAGTCGAAGAATACGTTGTATCTAAATTGCTTGAAATTGGGGGAAACATTTAAACAAGCAATGAGAGCGCCTCTCACCCATGATTCCTGGACTAGAGGACACAGGATAATGGGATCTAACTGCTGCTGACCGTTGTTGGGAGTTGGACTACAGATCAACAAATTCCCTTACTATATAGAGGCTACCCATAAGTTCTGTGACTCTAGAGAGCCCTGACTAATACAGGCACCCTGCATGCACGGGAGACAGGCCTGCTATGTGTTGATGGTGAAAACTGTTGCATGGTGGGCTACACTAACCAAGGAAGCTGGGACACTACTCCTGGTTGCATGCAAGAACTGGATGGTGAGTGCCTGTTGCTGAAGACATGACAAGCAGTGGCTTTAGAGCAGGGAGAAGTCAGGTTTGGGTTGCTCTGGAAGCTCCCCCTTCGGGCTGGCTTCCACGGTGCCTGAAGGTGCCGTGGGAGTTACAGGGAAAGAAACTGTCACCACTCATCCCCTCCAGCTACAGCCTCTAACATCCTAAGTAAGGTGTGCACACTGGTTACAATAGTGGCAACTGTTGCTATCTGGCTTGGGATGGGGGGTGACCAATTGATGTCTTGTTGAATCTAACAACCATTTCCCAGGCGAAAATTCCTACCTGTCACTATATGCCAGGGCAAAAGCCTGAGGTTGGAGGCTGTGATGGCTATTCCTGGTTGTCATCTTGACTATATCTGGAATGAACTACAGTCCAGAATTGGAGGGCTCACCTGTGATCCAGATCTCGAGGCTGGAAGACACAAGTTTCTAACCTAAATCTTGGCATGGAAATCTTGAGGCATAGTGGCCGTGAAAAGCTTAGTCCCAGGCAAGGTAGTGCACATCTTTAATCCCAGGAGACTGAGGCAAGGAGATCTCTGAGTTCAAGGTCAGCCTGAATAAAGCAAGTCCCAGGTCCAGGAGTGGTGGTACATACCTTTATTCTGGGCTATACCATGTGTAGGTTGGAGGCCTACATAAGGACATTAGAAAGAGGAAGACTCCCTCTTCTTTGCCTGCTTCCGCCTACTTGCCAGCACATCTATTGGAATCTACTTCTACAGAAAGACCAGCTCAAACAAAGAGGCTTGTGGGACTGAGCAGCTACTAGATCCTGGGACTTCCCCTCCACAGCTGCCCATTGTTGGATTAGCTGGACTACAGACTATAAGTCATCACAATAAATTCCCTCAATATAGAGAGACATTCCATAAGTTCTGTGACTCTAGAGAACCCTGACTAATACAGAGGCTCATGGGCCCAGTGGGGTGGCCGCTGATACTGTTTTGTTAAACAGATGATAGGCCTGTCTAATTGTCTTCTAAGTATGTATTTATACCCCTTAGTTTTCTGCTGCTAGCAGCTGGTCAAGTAGACTTCTTTTTGGTATACTTCAGACTCCTCAAGGCCTTAAGAAGAAACGACTGTTGCTATGAAATGGCGACTCAGTGCTTTAGCCATAAATGGAATGACATAATCAGGTAATGCTGCCTCCTTAAGGATCAGAGAACATTGTTTAAGCGGAAGCCAAAAGAATATAAGAATGGGGCTGGAGAGATGGCTCAGCGGGTAAGAGCACCGACTGCTCTTCCAAAGATCATGAGCTCAAATCCCAGCACCCACATGGTGGCTCACAACCATCTCGTAAAGAGATCTGGCGCCTTCTTCTGATGACAGCTACAGTGTACTTACATATAATAAATAAATCTTTAAAAAAGTTATAACTCACTCATTCTTTGACACTCAAGCATGCATTGCAATTTTCCTTGTACCAGGCAGTGTGCTAAGCATGACGAATGTGAAGATAAGACATTGTCTATGCTTTTCAAAATCCCATTATTTACTGATGAAGAATGATGATAAAACTACCATTTAGAACTCATGTATTCTAGCAGGTATTGACAAATAAGCATAGTAACATGGAAGCACGCGGTGTGACAGCACAGTGGAGACAGAGCCCCATCTCTATCAACTTGAGTGGTGTTTCAAAAGAGCAGATAGGTTGGCCAGTCAGAGCCTCTTAGCTTAGCTTGTTTCACAGTAGTTTCATAGCAGTCCTTATAGATTATATAGCCCTGAGGAGGGCAAGGCTTAGTGCATGTGGTCAGTTCCAGGGACTTCCTGAAGCCTTTGTCTTCTTTACTTCTTGGTAATAAGGGTCTTCCCTCCAGGAAAGAAACTTCCCCCTCCTTAGAAAGGCTATCCTAGCCTAAGACGCTCCCTCCAAAGATGGACTGTGTCAACTCTGAGGAAACTGCTCTCCAGTGAAGGGAAAATGTAGATGGTTGCTATGTGGTAGCTAGAAGGACAGTCTTGGGTTTGGAGAACAAGAACATAATGATGAGGTGTGTCAGATAATAAAAAAAAATAATAAAAAGAATATAAGAATGGAGGAAGGGGTGGAAGGAATCTCATAGACTCAGAAAATAGATGAAGCATGCAAGGCCCAGGAAGTAAATGAAATCTACAAGGCCAGGAGTTCCCAGAAGTTATAAGATTCACAAGATCCCTGCATCCCTGGGTTATGTAACAGTTATAATTACTGACTATGATCTGCGGAGATGCCTAAAAGGTGCAGGATGGTCCAGGTATACAGTTTTAATAAATCACCATTCAAGCAGGAGGTGGGGGGGTGCTATTACATAACATCATCCATGCTGGGTAGGCTATTCCATGATGCAGCTACCTTTGAGCTAGCCATACTCCTGCCAGCCACTGCTCATTCATACCCTTGTAAGTAACAATAATAAACACGCTGGTTCACTAAGATTTGAGTGGAATCATTCCCATGGCCTGTTGTCCGCACCCTATCTGGAGTGAATAGATATTTGTCAATCTCTCCCCAGAGAAGATCAATCGGTAGTGGAGGGGAAGAGGAAAGGGTGTTGAGAAATAAGAATCATACAATCCTTGGTGAATTTTGAACAGCTACATTCAAGATCAAGTTGGCCCCAGCTAGTAAAACTGAAAATAGCTTCTCTCACAACTCAGCAATTTTATTACCAAGCCAAGGGTACACAGTTGGGCCCACAGCTTCAAAACATAAATAAAGTAATGATGGCCAGAGAGTTTGCCCATCTAGGCTGTCTTCACAGATCCAAATCACAGGATGCATCTTCCCAGCACTCTGAGAAAGGAACCACAGCCATGCAGGGTTACACAGGACCAAATGGAAACAAAAAGACTGACTTCTCACGATCCTGAGGCCAGCCATTGTGTCTGCATTCTCCCTCTAGATAGCACAGGCCCGTGGGTTCCTCCCACTCCCCGGCCCGCTGTGAGCACACTGGTTTCACTCCACGTTTGTGGCAACAGCCATTGTGATGTGCCTCTCTGTCACACAGTACGGAACACACTGAGCCTAACACAAGATGTTTATCAGAGCCGGAGCCCAAAGTCGAATTGGATGAAATATACATGAGATAGCTTCGTCCTGGCCAGCAGAACTAAACACCATTTTCCCCCCTCCCCCCAAGAAAGTAAACAACCAGCCGTTTTGTTTGTTGAAGGCATCCAAAGACAGATCGGTCATTGTGTGGCATCAGGCACATAGGCCTCGTGGGAGACCATGACGCTGACCTGCCTCATCATGGTGAAAAGTGGCCTTGTGTCCCTAGGAAGCTGGGCCAGTGTAGTGCCTTGGATATGTGTGTTAGACAGAACAAAACTGATGACCATGCAGAGAGGGCACGTATAGCTCTGGTCTCACCCACACCATGCTGTGGACCAGAGGCACCATGCCAAGGAGATGGGTCTCCATGGTATCCATCATGTTATGATTTACAACACAGAATTACAGCTGTCCGTCTGCGCCCACCTTAGCAAGATGCTTAATTATTCTGGTTGGGGCAGTTGATAGCGACTCATTTTTATAGCAGTAGAAGTATATAGATAAACATGCAAATGTGTTCATGGTTAATTCATTTCCATAGACAAAGTCAATGCTTATGGAAAAATAAATAAATAAGGATCTGGGCGTGGCAATGCACACCTGACATCACAGCAGCTGGGAAGCAGAGGCAGGCATTCAGAGTCCAAATGAAATATAGAAGCTACCTTCAAATCACTGAAAAGAGTCCAGTTACCACCAAACCACATGCCAGAGGTATTACTACAAGGTTAGCTACACAGTTAGGGCACCTAAAAGTGCTTTGGGGGGGGGTTCCCCCAAGACAGGGTTTCTCTGTGTAGCCCTAGCTGTCCTGAAACTCACTCTGTAGACCAGGCTGGCCTCGAACTCAGAAATCCGCCTGCCTCTGCCTCCCAAGTGCTGGGATTACAGGCGTGTGCCACCACTGCCCGGCAGGGTTTTTTACTTTTTTTTTAACAGTCAACTAAAAGTCCATAGTTACAAACAAGGACAGCCACACCCAGGTCGCACAGGGTTGCTCTCACGTGCACAAGGCACTTCCTGCACTGGGTGAGCCAAACCTCCACTCTCCAGCAACTGAAGGGCTCTCCACCACCTTTCTGGTTGACTGCAGGGCTCTCTGTGAGTTAGATCCCTGCGGGGGCCAGCCTGTCCTTAATTCAAAGCTTTGCTGTAGGTTACACCTTACTGGGCGGGAGCTGTGGGTATCCCCAAGAGGTCGTGGGTAGAGAATATAAAACCAAGTTTCATATTTGACTTTCATCCTGTAATTGACCTATAATACAGTTCTGTTCTTTGCTGATATCGGGATTAAGTTTTATGAGTACAATTTAACATTGCTGATGAAATGTTGGGGGATGGTTTTGTATACCGTGTATTCCGTTGCTTATCGCGATGCCCAGACATCGACTTCGGAGTCCGGATGGTGGCTTATGGTGTGGCCTAGCATCTCATATCTCAAGGTTATGCAAAAGTTGTTTTCCATCATCTCTGATTGCTTACTAAAGAGCTGATCAGCCAATTCGCTGAGCAGAAGAGAACAGGGCAGGATCTCCTTAAACTGCATTTGGTCAGAGGGTTTTAGTATAACGGAAAGGAAACCAGAACAGAAATCTAAACTTTTAAATGAGAGTGGATTCAGGTGGTTTGGGTGCCTGCTTACTATTTAAAGCTGGTAAGATGATGTCATCGGTACGTGTGCGTGTTTGGTCACGTGACTACCTGGCACTACGTCATCGTCTGGTAGGCTCAGCACAGGTGGGCTTACTGTAAGAAACTCTTTTTCAGCTCAGCGGGGAAAGAATGCCTTGCATATCATAGTGTATTCCGAACACAGGGACGTGCTTGAAAAACACACTACCTGGAAGAGAAGCATGTGGCTACCTGAGGAAAAGCAGGAAGAGAGGGTACAGAGAGGAGGGGGCGGCCGCTCGCCGGGCAGACGTTAGTTACGCAGGTGGAGCTTGTCCGTTTATCTCTCCTGATTTTGTCTGTGTTGTCTGCTTTTTAATTTCGTCTTACAGCTACATGACATGAAAGCTCACACAGGCTTATGCTTTTATAAATTCCTATTAGATAGGATAAACAGGAGGTTTAACCTGGGGGCTGGAGAAATGGCTCAGTGGTTAAGAGCACTGACTAGCAGGGCGGTGGTGGTGCACGCCTTTAATCTCAGCACTCTGGGAGCTGGGAGGCAGAGGCAGGCAGATTTCTGAGTTCAAGGCCAGCCTGGTCTACAGAGTGAGTTCCAGGACAGCCAGGGCTATACAGAGAAACCCTGTCTCGAAAAAAAAAAAAAAAAAAGAGCACTGACTGTTCTTCCAGAGATGATGAGTTCAATTCCCAGTAATCACATGGTGGCTCACAACCATTTGTAATGGGGTCTGGTGCCTTCTTCTGGTGTGTCTAAAGAGAACAAAAATGTATTCACTACATTTTTGTATATACATACATTAAATAAATGTATGTATCTTTCTTTTTTTGTAAAGGCATGAGCCAGGCAGTGGCGGCACACACCTCTAATCCCAGCACTTGGGAGGCAGAGGCAGGCAGATTTCTGAGTTCGAGGCCAGCCTGGTCTACAGAGTGAGTTCCAGGACAGCCAGGGCTATACAGAGAAACCCTGTCTCGAAAAACACCAAGAATCAAAACAAAAACAGAAACAGAAAAAAAAAAAAACAAAGGGATCCTGCAAAATCCAGCGTGACGCATATAATTTCACCATAGTAAGCGCCCCCCAACCTCTCTACTCACCGATATGTATGAACGCGTACAAATAATAATCATGAGACAGCTAAGCAGTTAAAGGCTCTTGCTGCCCAGCCTGAAGTCCTGAATTCGATCTCTGGGACACACAAGGAGAGGACTGAGTTCCGGAAGTTATCGTCTACCGCGCATGCTCACACACAACGTGTACAAAATAAATCAAAATACATTTAATGTTAACTTTAAGGAGAGACATGATAGCTAAACAAGGTGCTTCTGGCATGGGTCGTTTTGCTTTATACAGGGTACCTAAGGATTTCATGTAGTACCATCAACATTAACATCTCATTTCAGCGTCTGTGTGATATCTCTGCAGGGAAACGTCCTTGCTTGCTAAAAAATACGTGAAGTACTTGGTGGCTGTGAGACATCACCCCAGCAACTTAGTCCCAAGTGATGATGGGAAAATTGAGGGTCTTGTAATGTAGTTTTTATGTAAATTTAAAAGTGTTTCAAAGCAAAAGCTAATTTAATAATTTAGTACATTTTTAATGACTAGTGCTCAATGGGAAAAAAAAACTAAGAAATCTTGGGTAATGTGTGTCCTCGAAAGGCCTCTTCCAACAAAATGTGGAACATACTGGATTTCTAAATCAATCCTGGGACCAAGACTATAGCACAAAAAAAATATAGAAAGCCTGCCCCCTGCTGGTCATGTCGTAAATATGTTTCGGTCTAAGGGAAAAAAAGGCTAACTTTAGGGTTTCCGTGGGCAAGGGGATATAGAGCAGCTAGGAGTGGCACACTCCTGTAATGTCAGCCCCTGGGAGCGGAGGCAAGAGGAAAGGGAGTTCCTGGACTATATGAGACCCTGACTAAAGCAATGGGCTGCGGGTACTTATGGACAGCCACGTCCGGACAATCTGTGTGGGTTGTTGTAAAGCAAGAGAATCAGGTACTGGCCCAAAAATAAACTCTGAGACTCCAAGCAGAGGGTGGGGCCCTCTTAGATTTTTCAGATGAGCCCCAGAGTATATTCTTCCTCGGCATGGTTCAAGCGAGTGGGTGCATTTGGAAGACATGTTCTTTTTTTGTTTTTTGTTTTTTGTTTTGGTTTTTCGAGACAGGGTTTCTCTGTGTAGCTCTGGCTGTCCTGGAACTCACTCTGTAGACCAGGCTGGCCTCGAACTCAGAAATCTGACTGCCTCTGCCTCCCAAGTCCTGGGATTAAAGGTGTGCGCCACCACCACCCGGCTTGGAAGACATGTTCAAGCGAGGGGGTGCATTTGGAAGACACGTTCAAGCGAGGGGGTGCATTTGGAAGACATGAGAAAGTCAAACAGTTTCCCGTTCCTCAGCAAACCCTGCAGAACGCTTCTCCAAACCCCGTGGAAAAAAATCAACTCCTTTCCTAGAGGAAAGAAAAAAAATGGAAGACACTATCCCTTCCACTGAGCAGGTACAACTCCATGCCAGTGAGGCTGGATCGAGCCTGACACACTGTGTGGGGTTCAGCTGGCAGACT
Source organism: Apodemus agrarius (assembly GCA_964023405.1). Taxonomy (NCBI): domain Eukaryota; kingdom Metazoa; phylum Chordata; class Mammalia; order Rodentia; family Muridae; genus Apodemus; species Apodemus agrarius. The sequence goes on from OZ030027.1 coordinate 38,338,728, forward strand.
TCACACAGCAGGCCTGGGCACCGGCTCACTGCAACCGAGAATTGGGTGAATATTTAACCACTTAGCTTTTTTAAATTAAATAAGTTGCCACCGATCATACATTTTACTCTGTCCAAATTAATTAAAAGAAAAAAAACACCCAATCAGATGGCTGCTACAATAGCAAATTGGAAGAAACCAAAATAGTTTCGATAGATGGCAGATAATAAACTGGTACAAAGATCAGGGCAACAGACTATCATTAGGTGCTAAAAAGAAACAAGCCATGGAAGGGTCAGCATGGTGGGTAAAGACATCTGTTAACAAGCCTGACAACCTGAGTTCAACTCCCAGGACCCTAATGGTAGACAGAGAAGACCAAGGTGGCTTCTAACCACACACACACACACACACACACACACACACACACACACCAAAGAAAGAAATAGAAAGAGAGAGAGGGGAAGGAAGGAAGGAAGGAAGGAAAGGAAAGGAAAGGAAAGGAAAGGAAAGGAAAGGAAAGGAAAGGAAAGGAAAGGAAAGGAAAGGTAAGGTAAGGTAAGGTAAGGGAGAGAGAGAAGGAAGGAAGGAAAGGAAAGAAGGAAGGAAGAAAGAGAGAAAGAAAGAAAGAAAGAAAGAAAGAAAGGAAGGAAGGAAGGAAGAAAGGAAGAAAGGAAGAAAGGAAGAAAGGAGGGGAGGGAGAAAGAGACAGAGATAGAGAGGTAAGGAAGAAAGATAGCAAGACATTGAGAAATTTTAAATTTATTCTGGAGAGAAAGATGCATGGCAGAGTTAGAGTAACAGTTTATAAGATTTCTTAGATAGGGGGGAGACTGTAGGTGTATATTTTTCATAGCCCACTTTAATAAGGGTTCAATCTCCCCTGCAGCTCACTACCCACCAGAGTTAACGAGAAGGAAAGGTTATTGGGCTACAGGGGAGCCTGTTCAGAAATAGTTCTTTGGGGGGTCTTCCAATCTTTGTTGTTCTCAGTCCCGTTCACTAGCAAACAACAAACATGAACCAGCAAGTGCAGTCCAGTCCACTCTACAGCGGACACCACACACGAATCAGCAAGGGTGGTTCAATCCAGGAGAAACTGTGAGGCTCACCAACTGGCTCCAGTTCTCTACAGAGGTGGCAAGAGCCCAGAGGAACCTCACAAGAAGTTCTTGGCGAGTTTCTCTCTAACAAGTGAAGGTCAGCAACACAATGTAAGGCGAACCAATACATGCAGGTGGTCAGCGAAGACTAGCGAGGTGGAATTAGGCAAACCAATGCTCTAGCTCCCGCCGTCTGTGGGGTCATATTTATATTCCTTCTAAATATCACACATCCTTTCACACATCTGCTATAGCAAAACATCCCTTTTTAAGATTTATTTATGTATTGAGTACACTGTAGCTGTCTTCAGACACAGAAGAAGAAGGCATCAGATCCCATGGCAGATGGTTGTGAGCCACTATGTGGTTGCTGGGAATTGAACTCAGAACCTCTGGGAGAGTAGTCAGTGCTCTTAACCACTGAGCCATCTCTCCAGCCCACAGAACATCCTTTCACCTGTGTGCCTCAGCAAAGCATCATTTGACATGACCGACATTGCAAAGAAACCAGAAGTTTCCATTTCAGGGGACTGCATGATTGGATCCGTGAGTTGGTTTCTGTTTTGTTTTGTTTTGTTTTGTTTTGTTTTGTTTTGTTTTGTTTTGTTTTGGGGGTATTTTTTTGTTTTTGTTTTTGTTTTTGTTTTTTTGAGACAGGGTTTCTCTGTATAGCTCTGGCTGTCCTGGAACTCACTCTGTAGACCAGGCTGGCCTCAAACTCAGAAATCCACCTGCCTCTGCCTTCCAAGTGCTGGGATTACGTATGCCACCACGCCCGGCTTGTGAGTTGGTTTCAAGTAGCCGACTTCATATTGAAGATCTACCCTGAAGGAAGACTTCTTTGCTGTGTCTCCTATATTCACAGGAGACTGAGATATTACCCCCCCCCAAGAAAAAGGCTTAAATAAGACCGTGCACTAGCTGGGCAGTAGTGGCACACTCCTTTAATCCCAGCACTTGGGAGGCAGAGGCAGGTGGATTTCTGAGTTCGAGGCCAGCCTGGTCTACAGAATAAGCTCCAGGATAGCCAGGGCTATACAGAGAAACCCTGTCTCGAGAAAACAAAAAACAAAAAACAAAAATAAAACAAGACTGTGCACTTCAAAGGACTGAATTATATCTCCCACCCTGGATTCATATTGAATATGAGGTGTTCTGAATTGAACCCATGCTCCAGCATGGCTGAATCTGGAGAGAAAGTCTTTAAAAACAAAAGATTTATATTTATTATTATATGTAAGTACATTGTAGCTGTCTTTAGACACACCAGACAAGGGCATCAGATCTCATTAAGGATGGTTGTGAGCCACCGTGTGGTTGCCGGGATTTGAACTCAGGACCTTCAGAAGAGCAGTCGGTGTTCTTAACCACTGAGCCATCTCACCAGCCTGAGAAAGTCTTTAGGAGGCTAAAGGAGAGCACTGGGGGTATAAGAGCAATGGTCTGATACGACCTGTGACCTCAAACAAGAGGAAGAGGGCTGGAGAGGTGGCTCAGCAGTTACATGCACTTGCTGCTCTTGTGGAGGACCTGGGTTCAGTTCTCAGAACCCACAGAAAGGCCCACGACTGTGTATGACTCCAGTTCTAGGGGATCTGATGCCCCTTCGGCCTTCTGAGGGCCCCTGCGTACATGTGGTACAAATAAACACGTGCAGGTGTAGCACCCATACACATAAAATAATTTTTTTTTTTTTTTTGGTTTTTCGAGACAGGGTTTCTCTGTGTAGCCCTGGCTGTCCTGGAACTCACTCTGTAGACCAGGCTGGCCTCGAACTCAGAAATCCGCCTGCCTCTGCCTCCTAAGTGCTGGGATTAAAGGCGTGCGCCACCACCGCCCGGCATAAAATAATATTTTTAAATAATATGTTTAAAGGGATATTCCTTTCCCCCTTTCATTCATCTGCTCTCCTCTCCCTCGTGCTCTTCTCCCCCTCTCTCCTCCACTCTTCTCTCCTCCCCTCCTTTCTTTCTCTCCCCTCTCCTCTTCCCCCTTTCCCTCTCCTCTCCCATCCTCTCTCCCTTTTTTATATTACACACACACACACACACACACACACACACACACACACACACACAGCAGGGACAGGAGCAAGAATGCAGCCTTCCACAGTAACCATTTTTGCTGTCTAGCTTCTAAGTAGCTTTGGTGTGTTCACTTCTGTGCCTTAGGGATACTCACTCTTACTTTAAACGCAGCAAACCACAGCATTTGTTTGAATACGCAGCCTATATTTTATGCTCAGAACGAAAGGCACCCAAGTGAGAAAGAACTCGTGTGTTAGGGAGACAGGACTAAACTGTGTTTGGAAACCTCTCAGCTCTGGCACCAGGTTCTCCAGGGTAGCCAGTTGCTTGTTCTAGGACTGATAACTTTCCCAGACAGCGATCTGGGCCCTCAGGGAGCCGGCAAACGGGCACAAATGTGGAATTGACACATTGCAAAAGAAGAGATTATGGGTACAGAAAGCGTGTATACAAAGTAAATTTCTACATGCTGATTTTGAATTTGAAAGTATTCATGTTCTTTTACTTTCACAAAGCTAAGAAAACCTTTTTTTTTGTTCGAGAAGCATCACAATAAAAGTTTCATTACTATAAGCAGGCAGCATGTCATGAAAATAAAATAGGTCATGCCAACCTTTTATATATATAATTAATAATATATAAATCTATAAATTAATATATACATGTTTATATATAATTAAATATATACATATTTATATGAATATATTAAAATATAAAGCTATATAAAATATAAAATATAAATATATATTGGTTTTTCGAGACAGGGTTTCTCTGTGTAGCCCTGTCTGCCCTGGAACTCACTCTGTAGACTAGGCTGGCCTCAAACTCAGAAATCCACCTGCCTCTGAGTCCCCAAGTGCTGAGATTAAAGGCAGGCACCACCATTTCCCAGCTAAAAGTTTTTATTCTTGATACGGGTCTCGATTCACTGACACACAGACACAGACACACACACTCACACTCACACACACAACTTTCCTGTCGTATGTATTATAGACTATGTCACAGCCAATGCCCTGGTCCTCTGGCTCACAGTCTTTCCACTCACTCGCCACTGAGCCTCAGTGTAGAGCCTGTGCTGTAAAGGTGTTCATTGGGAGCCCGCAAGCCATTGGTAAGTTGATCTCTGCGTTATCAGTTGTGGATCTCCATCTGCTGCACAAAGACGCTCCTTTGATGAGGGTGAAGGCTGCGCTTAGCACTGGATGTAAGGGTAAGGATTTACAACAGTGAGATTACACTGGCCTAGGGAACTGCAGCAGTGGGTTCTCATCCAGGCTCCAGGGCCTCACCAGCCATAGGCAGTTGGCTAATTTTACATCACCAAGTGGGAAATCTCCAGAGGGCGGGCCTCAAGTCCAATTAGGTAACCGTTGGCTACCCCGGGATATAAGCGCTACTACCGTATCGTTTGGAATATCTTGCCATGCTGGTCATTGTGGCCCACTGGTGTTAGAGCAGGATAGACCACTGGATGTTTTCCATTGGCAGCTCATTATGTAGGCAAAGTGGTACCAAATGAGCTCCTACTTCCCAATGATCAGAGTATAGGGAAATATCAGAACTTTATGAAAATATGTGATAATATTTTTTTGCCAGATGTGGTATTTCCTGCTTTGAATCTCAGCAACCAAAAACAGAGGAAGAAGCAGATCTGTGAGTTCAAGGCCAGTCTGGTCTACAGTGAGTTACAAGTGGTTCAGAGCTACATAGTGAATCCCTTTCTCTTTTTTTAAAAAGAGATTTATTTATCTGAGTACACTGTAGCTGTCTTCAGACGCACCAGAAGAGGGCATCAGATTCCATTACAGATGGTTGTGAGCCACCATGTGGTGGCTGGGAATTGAACTCAGGATCCTCTGGAAGAGCAGTCAGTGCTCTTAACCACTGAGCCGTCTCTCCAGCCTGAGACCCTTTCTCAAAAGAAAACTTTTTCCCCCCCGACCAGAGTCAAAGTGGCATTATGTTTGGTTCCTGTTTTAAGATGTTATGAGAACTTTATAATTCACATATAAAACATTGTGTAAAGCTTGATTTATATTAAAAAGTAAATATTTGTTCTTCGACCTTGGCCTCGTTTCTTGGCTCTCAAAATCCCTGGGATCTCTGGCAATGAGTATCTTATCCCTAAACTTCAGCAAATGAGTATGTGGACTGTGTTTTCTGATAAACAATTGTCAGACTGTGCAAAGTGTCTCTTGCAGATAATATGACTGAAGACGTGTGACCCTATCTATAGGATAGGGGCTGCATACCAAAAACCAAGGCAAGATGAGTGCTGGGACTTTGAACCCTACACCCTCATCTTCCAGCAAAGGAAAAAGGCAGAAGGGTCAAATGATTACCAATGACCAATGAGGTGCTAGAATCATGCCTATTAATGAAGTCCTCATAAAGCAATTTAGGTGTGCTTCAAGACAGGTGAACGTGGAGAGCTCCTCTGAATGCCCTCCCCCTGTGCCTCTCCAGCTGGCTATCCATGTTCCCTTTCTGAAACCTTTAGGATGGGTAAGTCACATGTCAATCATCCCCAAGGAGGCAGTCAAATTGGGAACACCAATGTGTGTCACTTCTCTCACCAATATGATCAAACACCTAACAAGAAAACAACTGACGAGAGATGTGCCTCGTGGTTGAAGGGATGGTCCCTTGTATCATGCAATGGAGGAACAGACCGGTCACCAGGTGACAGAGCTGGTGGCTGATTCCTCACCTGTGTCTTCACCGAGCAGGATGCTGCCTCGGCTGGTTTTCTCCTCTTCCTCCTTTAATTGCATCTGGGTTCCGACATTTAAGGCAACTCTTATCCCTCAGTTAATGTTTTCTGAAAAGATCCTCACGGGAAAATCTCCCTAATGTTCTAGGCACGTCATAATCCAATCAAGTGGACACTCCACATTAACCCTTACACTCAATATACAGATAGCTGCTCTAAAATACACACACGACCTGGGACCGTAGAGCATATGCAGTGACCGCTGTCAGGGAGACAGTTATCAGTTACAGAACAAGCAACTGGTTACCCTGGAGAACCTGGTGCCGAAGTGTTGCATTTATCCCTAATACACATTCTATAATTAGATCTGCTAATAAATAATTTATATGACTTCTGAATTTTAAAAGTAAAATTTCAAATAAAACAAAAAAACAAAAAAACCTTCAACTGCCTATTCTTTACTAATCCTCTTACAGAAAGCAACAGAAACGACAGCATGATAGGATTGCTAGAGTTCTGACACATATGCATCATGCAGACCTCTTGATAGTTGACAACATTTTTTTATTAACAATCAAAAAATCACTCTGCACTTACAATAGGAAAATAAACGCTTCTTTGATCAACAATTAAATGAAAACTACGCAGAACCTTACAGGCCTTTCAGCAAGCGGCAGATTTGATGTTCAGAAGACAGGTGTTAGCTTGCTGGGATCAGTAGGATAGCATTTTGCTTTGAGTTATTTTAAAATGTACCTAACAGCTTCCTAACAGTAGTTTGACTGACATCACAACAGGGGGAAAAAAACAGCATTTATACCTAGTTTTAGATATGACCTACACAATAGAGTTCTAACTCTATGGCTTTGATACTTTTTATAAAGGTGCTCAACAGAAATTCGGATCTCACTTTAGCCCGAGAATTTCAGATGCAGTAAGGCAATTTCTGAACTCCAAAGTTTAATTAATGCACAATAGTTCAAGCAGCAGATTCAACCTCAAAGGAAATTATTTATTTTGCTTGTTTCCCTCCAGTGTTAGTCATGCTAATGTCTGTTAAGTTTAGCCATGACTGGAACACACGCTGCTGATCTAGCTACACACACACACACACACACACACACACACACACACACACACTTTCCTTCCCAGATGAACAGTATGTGTTTCACATAGCTCTTTCAGAAGAAATGTCAATTTACTTGCCTCTAGTTTGGAAAAGTCAAAGCTAAATCACCTAAGCCTCTTTTTCCACCGGATGATTTTAGTTTGTAAATCCTCTTGGTCTCTTAAAGTCTATACATCGAGGGGACTTATCGGACACAGTGTGACCCCTCGCGCTCACCAACAGAGACCCACAGCACAAGTAGAGCCTCATAGAAACTTCAACATTGAATTGTTTTTTTAATCTGAAAGCTTAATAGGAATCAAAGTTAAAGTCAGTAGTCTCTGCACATCTGTAAGCTCAAGATAAACTCTGACCTCAAGACTTGTTTTAAAGTCCATCAAAGACCTTTCTAGAAGGTCTGTTTAGAAGAGTTCAGTCTTGTTAACAAGGCTGAGTGAAACCCCGGCAGGACTCTTGTGCCCAGTCGCGTCCCTGTTCCACACATTGGCTGCTACTCCCTCACAACCCCTTCCTCAGCAATGACACTCAAAACACCTGACTAGCTTCTACACCGAATGCCAAAAACGTGCTTTGAATTTAAATTGTTTTGTTTTTTGAGCTTTAGTCTTCAATATTAAAACTGCTAAATCATTCCATTTTTCCATTAAAAAAAAAAGAAGAAAAATATACTTGAGGGGAGGATTAGAAAATAAACTTGGACAAACTACAAAGTAAGTTTAAGGAAAAACTCAATATTTAAAACAAACAATTCCAGGGGCTGGAAAGAGGCTCAGTGGGTATGCACTTACTGCCTTTGCAGATGGTCCCAGTCCAAGCCCCAGCTCATGGCCACCTGTAACTTCTCCAGCTCCAAGGGACCCAGACCCAACAAGTTCTGCTGTCTTCCATGGGCACCATGAACAGAACATACACAGACACACATAATTAAAAAGAAAATAAGCCTTTAAAAAAATACTCCATTAAGAAGTAATTTGCATGCATGGGGATGCTGACCGCAGCCTTTTTGGTAACAAACAACAATCAAACACAGACAAACTATTCAGTGATGTCCAACCGATAAAACATTACATAGTCACTAAAGATGACAAGGAAGATGGCGTAACAAAATGTGAATAGGCAAATCCACAAAGGGCCCCTGCTGGCATTTCCACAGAGCAAAGCTCCACATACTCCTCTCATAATAAACAGTCCTCAAGCAGGAACCAAGCTATGGGTCTGTTGACTTGTTTTCAGTACTGAGGTAGAGCCCAGAACCTTGCATATGACAGGCAAGGCTCTACCACTCAACTCCATCCATAGCCTTGGGTTACAGAGTTCAAGTGAAAAAATGGTGTTTCTGTGAAACTGTTACCACAAAGACCACTGGATGATATCCACTAAATAGAGGATTACTTTTGTTTTTTGTTTTTTCGAGACAGGGTTTCTCTGTATAGCCCTGGCTGTCCTGGAACTCACTCTGTAGACCAGGCTGGCCTCGAACTCAGAAATCCGCCTGCCTCTGCCTCCCAAGTGCTGGGATTACAGGCGTGCGCCACCACCGCCCGGCAAATAGAGGATTATTTACAAAAAATAGCAATTTTTAATAGAAAAGAGAACTATTCAGGTCTCTTTCATTATTCAACAACTGGGGGGAGGGGGCACAACTCAATTTTTTTTTCTAACTGCAGAACAGGATTACAGACGCTCCCACGGGCCCCCAAAATAGAGATGGAATATTTCTGATGGTCTTATAAGGATAGTTATAGCATCCAAGCAATTCAATGAAAATGTTCAATCAAGAGCAATTCACACAGAGTATATGCACTGTTCTCAAACAGTTGCCTAATAATAAATTTAATTAAAATAAGAAATTATCATAACACTATGCTCATAACATATGTGGATAGACATCAATAAAGATGGCAGCACCTCAGTCATGGTGCTGCAGTGCTCTGCACTACTACGAAGCAGGCAAGGGCCTGGCACACGCGACGCGGCCTGGCACACACGACATGGCCGTAGGCTTTACTTCTTGCACGCCGTGTATCTCTCGGCAACATTCTCCCAGTTGATTACGTTCCAAATAGCTTTCAGATAGTCGGGTCTGACGTTTTTATACTGAAGGTAGTAAGCGTGTTCCCACACATCAATCCCCAGCAGCGGAATAAGGCCTGTCAGAAAGAGGGGAAAGTTACTCTTAAACACAGCATCATTCGCTTGCTTCTTCCATAATAGAAAATGTGCAAATCCCTGCAAGTTTTTATTTTGGAAGAAAACATAATAAATAATATGAAAGAGCCCCTGCAAGGTCAAGTTAAACTACAGAACCTTAACCCCTGCTGCTAAAATAGCGATAGCAGCGCCTAGGGTTGAAGGCCGGCCTTCCTCCCGGCCTCAGTCAGGAGCCAGGGGGAGGAGGCTGAGGAACAAGGGAGTGCTTCCAGTTTTCTGGAATAAACATCAGTGAGTCACTAAAGAGAATAGGTTAACAAGAAGCTACACAGAACCAAAGGAAAATGAACACTACCTTCGGAAATTAAATGGTATAAATGATGAATTTAGTTCCATATGTTAAAAAAAAAAAGTAAGTCCTCAAGTCAGGTATGGTAGCGTAGGTCTGTGTCCCTAGTACAAGGCGGCTCAGGATATGAGAAGGATATGAGTAGGCCAGCGCACCCTGAGCCACAAAGCGAGACTCAGTCTCAAACACACTCCTCAAGCCTTCCTATGGAAACATCCCAAGCACTCTATCTTGGTCAGCTGTGAGGAACATAACTCATCACTAATAAAGCAGCAATATTTAGGGTGACTTTTCATTCCAGTGTGCTTTCTGTGTGTGGAGAGAAAGGACTGTGGAAACCAAATTCTGAAGCAGAACTTATTATCAAAACAGTCTTATTAAAGGAGTCTACAGAACTCACACATGCTTATTTTACAGACTCTCAGTGAGTTTTTATTATAAAGACTCTGGATAAAATTTACTAACATTTGCTCAAATTAACCACACATTCATAGGTTTAAACTCTGCTAATTTACCTTATTTGTAGCTTAACCCTTTCTAGGAAGCCATCTCTCTGAAATGGAAAGATTAAGAGTTTGGAAGCTCGCTCACCTGTTGTTCCTTGCAGGGGGTCCTGGTTAGCACAGGCAGCAACCTGTAAGCGACCCTGCTCCTTATTGAAGCCAAGCCAGCCCCAGCCTGAACCTTGGACTCCCACAGAGACAGCGGTCAGTTTCTCCTTAAACTTCTGAAAAGACCCAAAGTCACGCTTGATAGCCTCCAGCAACTCTCCTGAAGGAAGAAAACAAAGCCAGAAAAGGCTTCAAAAGCTACAATAGAATGTTAGGTTCCCAACACTAAAGTATTCTTGTCAAAGGACCAGCTGGCCCACACCTGTGAGAAGACACCCAACGTCCCACCACAGGGACACTGGGCAGAGGCTGATGAGTGAGTGCGCTCAGGATCTCCCTGCTCCCTGTGCTAGTGAAGGAAACCCGGAAGGGAAGAGCCTTCTCCCTGGGCTTCCTTTCCCATGTTTCCCATTTCATAGTTTTACCCCATTTGGAAACTGAAAGTTACTGCTGCTATTCAACATTCTCCAAGCCTAGATCTTCCCATCTTTATCATATTGTTCTTTCAATGAAGGTTTCTCTCTTTTGCTATTGAGCTAAGGGTACACTTAAGAGGACTGGGGCAGACCTCAGTGAACACACCTAATATTCATGAAGCCCTGGAGTTGACCCCAACAAAGTAAAGGAAAGAGAGAAGGAGAGGGGACAGGGAGGGAAAAGACTAATAAACACAAACACACACACACACACACCTGGACTCAAACTTCTGATCCTCCTGCCTCTACCTCCCAAGTGCTGGGATTACAGGCATGTACTACCCCATGCCTAGAATCTTTTTATTCTGTAGCAATATAGAACTGATTCTACGGGAAGCGTCTCGACTGAACCAAATGGGTCCAACTCTCACTTCTCTCATTCTATTGGCTAAAATATAATTATGTTTTACAAACACGGCTAGTGCTTCAGGTGGTACAAACTATGTAACAGAAACATAAACAGGAGGAAGAGGAAGACGAGACCTCAACACTCCCTAAATCTTGGTCATAGCCAAAACCTCACAAGTATCAAGTCATTTTGGAAGTGCTTATTACTGGTAATAAGACTGCCTTTTACAGCAAAGGTTAAAAAAACAAACCAGCACGAGCAACAGTATGTTGGGAATGTAGCTCAGTAGCACAAGGTTGGCCTAGTACACGAAGACCAGGGTTCAATCCCAGCATCACCACCACAGAGATAGGAACTGGAGAAGAACCAACAAAACCAGATATTTAGGGCACATGCAGGAGGAAGAAAAATCAAGGGAAGAGGATTATACTATAGCCCTCACTTCCCTAACCAGAGGATAACTGAAGTCACCTGAGCCTCCGTAAGCCACAGAGGAAGTCAGAGGAACCATGGCAGCCATATGGTATAATTATCAATGTCTTACAGAAAATATTTAGTGTACAGAGTAGCTAAAGAGTAGAGGGTTTGGTTTTTTGTTTTTATTGTTTTGTTTTGGCTTTTTGGATGTTTTTAAATTATGTGTGTGTGTGTATGTGTGATGTGTGTCTATGTCTGTGTGTGTGTGTGTGTGTGTGTGTGTATAAGTGGGTGACAGAGCTTCCCGAACACATTCTCTACTCCTCCCTTTGAAATTTAACTTGTCACATTCTAACAGCAAAAAATGCACCAATATAATAACTCAGAGAGAACTCAGGTAATAAGAAAGCCAACAGTCCTCTGGAGGCAAAGTCAATGGGCACATACTTGTCATACAGAAAATAATGAGTTCAGTCCCTAAAATAAAAAGAAAATCACTTCCACACACAGATATATACACATAATAAAAAATAATACTAAGCTGCCTCAAAAAAAATAAAGAAATAAATTTATAAAGGCTGTCTACATCTGAGTTCGAGGCTAACCTGGTCTACAGAGTAAATTCCAGGACAGCCAGGGCTATACAGAGAAACCCTCTGTCTCGGAAAATAAAACAGAACAACAACAACAAAAAAGACTGTCTACATATTGATTTCCAGGCCAGCAAGAACTACACAGTAAAATTCTTTTAAAGAAAATAGGACTTGGGAGGCAGAGGCAGGTGGATTTCTGAGTTCGAGGCCAGCCTGGTCTACAGAGTGAGTTCCAGGACAGCCAGGGCTACACGGAGAAACCCTGTCTTGAAAAATAAAAAAAAAAAAAAAAAAAAAAAAAGAAAGTTAAGGAAGAGAGGGGAAAAAAAAAACCAATAATCATTCCTATTGTACACCAAACATAAAGCTGCACCAGCATATACCAACCTTTGGGTTCTCCACCACCCTTAGGGCTCAGGTTTGTCCAGAAAATGGTGTGATTAATGTGTCCCCCACCATTGAACTTCAGGGCGGGCTGAAGAGCAACCTGAGCTGTAACATCTCCTGAAATATAAAATGTACACACCCTTTAAAAATCTGCCATCTGTCAGGCACATAAAGCCACGGCTTTCTTATTCTCGGCATCGTTCACTAAACAAATAAAGAAAGGTTAAAATCAAGATGTTTCTGCACCAGTAATAGGAAAGTTTCTTAGGGGTCTGATGTCACCTTAACAGAAATGCTTTCCCAACTGGGATATTCCCCGATTCACTATTACCACATCTTTCCCGAATCTGTTATTTCCTAAATCAGAGTCTCTTCCCGTATTCAAGATTTGTGTGATTTGCTTATTGCAAGTAAAATTTCCAGAATGTAGTAATTTCCTTCTCTTGCTTTGGCCATTTTTACGCAATTGTGCTGAAATACCACATTTCTCCACTAGATGCCCCTAGTCAACAAGATGTCACTAACATTTTACTCAACCAATTTCTCAGACCTGAGACTCAATAAAAGTACATTTAAGAAAAGGTGAATTTTACTGTCTGGTTTTTCAAGTAATGTGGCTAACCTAGAGACTACAAATTATTCTCGTAAAAACTAATAGATTAAAAAAGACAACATACTATTTTGTTTAGCCATTAAAATAATATTCCCAGAAGTTGTGGTTGGCTCAACAGGTAAAAAACAAAAAACCTCTTGCCAGGAAGTCCTGACACCCTGACTTGAATTGACAATCTGAGCTCAGTTTCTGGATACCACAGTGGAAGGAAAGAATCAGGTTCTCAAGGTTATTCCTGTAAACTCCACCGGCTCTGTGTGTCAGCATGCATCCATTCACACGTGTGTACACACATACACACACAGAGATAGATAGGTGTTTTATTACAATATAGCATTCCCATATACATCATCTGGGGGTGCAAACACCCAAGTCCACATACTATAGATTTGTTGGCTAAGCTCTCAAAAAAATATAAGTAGCTTAACTACTGTTCCATTCAGTGACAGATACTCAGTGTCTCACAAAACAGCTATTTTTCTTGTGAACTTTGACCCCAAAAGTATCAAGTCTAGCCTGTTCTGCAGCTAAGAGCGAATATCCTACGTTTTCCTCTCCCACAAGGGTAAAAGGTGTGAAACAGGATGTTCACAGTGCAGAGATATCCACGGGGACAGAGAGTCCAAACCCTAGACTGAACTAATCCTACTGTTGTCCAAAACAGTGACAATAATCACAACTCAGACTGAAGTCTCCTGATGCCACTTCAGACCCTCTCCTGCACCTGCTGCCAGGCCACCAATGTCGATTGCTCTCAGCAAAACCCCAGCCACTTCTAGCCCCAGCCACCCTGTCACTCACTCAAGGGCACCTGGCTGGCCCAGCCCGGGCACACTCAGCCCTCCTGCAAACGGCTGCCAAGGCTACCTGTCAAAAAAGCAAAACAAACTTTCCGGAAGCCACGTTATATAACAACCGCAGATTTTAAATATCCCAATGCAAGACAAAAAGTAAATATTCATTACGCAAAAAAAAAAAAGGAGCGGCTTCCGGAAGCTGTCTTTAAAGGACTCCCCGATGTTACCACCAACTCGGGTGACCAAAAAGGTCTCAAAACAGTAAAGTGCATCAAGTACTTTCGTGAGGTCCTATGATTTCCAGGAGAGTACAGGACGCTTGTGCAAGCCAACCGAGGTATTCCCCTGCATTGAAACAGACCTCCGTCTGGACACGGGGAGCCTCCAGTGCAGGGGCCTCGCACCTACCCTTGGCCAGCGCCTCGTGGTACTTCTCCTCGGCGGCGTTCAGATTGTTGACATAGGTCGCGTGGTGCTTGCTGTGGTGCAGCTGCATGATCTGCGCGTTAATGTGCGGCTCCAGCGCGCCATAGTCGTAAGGCAGGTCGGGGAGGCTGTGCTTGTGCCGGGAGCCCGCGGCACCGGCCACGGGGCCCAGCCTCCTGCCCGCGCTAAAAGAGACAGAGAGGACGCCGGGTCATGCCACCGACGCGGCGACCGGGGCAAGCCCGCCACCCCGAGATCCACCAGCGGGGGACGCCGCGTCCCCGGGCCCTGCCGCTCACCTGCACGCCGCCCGACACAACATTACTGAGGCGCTCACGACCGCTGCTCGTCTCAGAACACGGCCGTTCGCTCGCAGGCGCGCGTCGGCTCTGAGGCGTCCGCCCGGCGTCCGCAAGGACACAGCGCGGTGACCCTGCCGGCAGCGCCCATCAGCGGAGGGGAGGACGGCGACGCGGACGGCCCGGCGCGTAGCAGAGAGGCGCCCAGGGAAGGACGCGTCTCCCCCGCGCCGAATTGGTAGAGCCCGCGGGCTTGCTATGGCCACGCCCCTAGTGTGGACACGCCCCTTGGCCCCGCCTCGGGCCGCCCGGCTCCGCCCCCGGTGTGACTGCACCCCACCCTCAGCCTAGGCCCCGCCCCCCTCGGGCAGCCAGGGCCAGCTCTGGCCAGGAGCTGCAACGCTTCCACTCCTTTTCCACTCCAGCTTTTGGGACGCCCTGGAGACTTTCCTCCGGGAAGCCACGGTCCTGCTGCTGGTCAGAGTCATGGCGTAATCAGGGCCCCTCTGGCCCAGCTAATTTATCCTTGGAGTGACCTTCTCCCAGGCCCGATCTCCATGGGCTGCACGGTGACAAGGCTGCTGAATTTAAATCACGTGGCAGATTTGCCTGTGTTCATCTTTGTTGCCCCTGAGATGGGGTTGCCGACTCAAGGTGCAGTTTGCCAGCCTTGCAGTTAACTAGAGAGAGAGTCCAGATTAGAAGGCGAGGTTCATCTTTCCCGATTAAACTCTGCAACGTTTTGTGTATTCACTGACTTAAAAAACCAACCACTCAGGCCGGTCGGTAGTGGCACAAGCCTTTAATCCCAGCACTTGGGAGACAGAGGCAGGTGGATTTCTGAGTTCGAGGTCAGCCTGGTCTACAGAGTTCCAGGACAGCCAGGACTATACAGAGAAACCCTGTCTCAAAAAAAACAAAAAACAAAAAAACAACCACTGGGGAACAGAGCTAAACAAAGAATTTTCACCTGAAGAACTTCAGATGGCTGAGAAGCACATTAAGAAATATTCAACATCATTAATCATTAGAGAAATGCAAATCAAAACAACCCTGAGATTTCACCTCACACCAGTCAGAATGGCGAAGATTAAAAACTCAGGAGATAGCAGGTGTTGGCAAGGATGTAGAGAAAGAGGAACACTCCTCCACTGCTGGTGGGATTGCAAGCTGGTACAACCACTCTGGAAATCAGTCTAGCAGTTCCTCAGAAAAGAAAACTGGGCACGACACTTCCAGAGGACCCTGCTATACCACTCCTGGGCACATAACCAGAAGATTCCCCAGCATGCAATAAGGATACATGCTTCACTATATTTGTAGAAGCCCTGTTTATAATAGCCAGAAGCTGGAAAGAACCCAGATGTCCCTCAAAGGAGGAATGGATACAAAAAAATGTGGTACATATACACAATGGGGTACTATTCAGCCTTTAAAAATAATGAATTCATGAAATTCTTTTTTTGTTTGTTTTTTTGTTTTGTTTTGTTTTTGTTTTTGTTTTCGAGACAGGGTTTCTCTGTGTAGTTCTGGCTGTCCTGGAACTCACTCTGTAGACCAGGCTGGCCTCGAACTCAGAAATCCGCCTGCCTCTGCCTCCCAAGTGCTGAGATTAAAGGTGTGCGTGCGCCACCACAGCCTGGCTCATGAAATTCTTAAACAAATGGATGGAGCTGGAGAACATCATCCTAAGTTAGGTAACCCAGTCTCAAAAGAACACTCATGGTATGCACTCACTAATAAGCAGATATTAGCCTAGAAGCTTGGAATACCCAAGACACAATCAACAAATCAAATGATGTCCAAGAAAAAGGAAGGAGAGGCCCCTGGTTCTGGAAAGGCTCAGTGCAGCAGTGTAGGGGAATACCAGAACAGGGAAGTAGGAAGGGGTGGATAGGGGAATGTAAGATCCGAAAGAAAAACGGGGGTACCCCAGCACTCCATGCCTCGGAAACTGGCACCCCAAACACTCACAGAGAGACAGACCTAATGCAATTTGCAAGAGGATTTTAATTTCCAGAGCTCTGGGGGTCACAGTCTCCCCACACAGGGTAAAAGAAGTGAGCCCGTGTGGGCTAGCTTGGATGAGCTTTTTATAGGCTTATAACAGAACCCGCCTACCACAAGCTTCTAAGCCAATCAGTTCAAACCCTCCGAACCCGCGCTCTCTGACGACCTACCAGCCTCTCACAGAGGCCGGAAGAACTAGTTAAGTCATTTCCGCTTATGTGGCCGCCATACACAGTGTCGTGCCCACCCTCCCCCACTGGCAATAGGGGGACCTAAGCGCCCCCACAGGCAGGAGTTCCGCAGCCCCCGCGGTGATTCTGCCAGCCTCCAGCCGCGCTTGTCCTTGCCTTAGCTGCTCTGCGGGGGCAAGATGGGAAAAGGTGCCAGGGACACTCCCAGAGGTTCGTGGTCGGACCCTGGAGGCGGGTGTGATATGTGCACACTTCCAGACCAACAAAGTGTGGACTGAACCTCTGCTCCTTTGGGGTCACCCTAGACTCAGGCACGGGGGATTCCTAGCTTACAACCTTATCCTTTCAGGAACAGGGGAAGGGAAGAGGGCTTATGGGACTTTCGGGGAGGGGGGATCCAGGAAAAGGGAAATCATTTGAAATGTAAATGCTGCATTCGCTCTAATAGTGTCTGTAAGATATTTCTGCAGAACGGAGGCGGGAAAAGATGCCTCTTAGAGCACACAGAGACCTTACTACATAGAAGCCATTATCCTTTCATTTGGCATGTTTCCTAACCTCTTTTATTTCTGGTAGCCAAGACCATGTAGAATTGAGAAAATAATTTATAACTCACTCTCTAATATTGAGCCTTTACATTATGCTATGGTTCGGATCCTGTCTGGAACCGTGAGCTTGCTGTAAAATCTACATTTGAGTAGGCGCTAAGCTCAGAGCCCCCTCACTGAAGCCCACAGAGCTGCCATCTTTTGTCTTGCTAAAGCCAGCGAAGTCACCAACTATCCAGACACCCACAATAACAGCTCTGCCCAGGTGAGGCTCAGACTTCAGCTCATGAACTATTTATTAATGAGGCTACGTGTAACCTAAGGAAAACCAAGTTATAGTTTGTCTGACATTACAAGATATAGGAGATTTTAAGTTTTACAGACTTAAGTTTTACAGACAAGCTAGATATTAGAGTTTACTCATAAAGATTCGTTTAGTCTAAAAATGCCTTTGCCTATGCTTAAGTTACTAAGCTTGTTTCACAGGATACGCTCTATCTAGCTGATTCCACATTCCTTTGTAGAGTTTGGTCAAGTAAATTGTCCTTGCGGCCAGCTACATCTTTTACTATGTAAATGTCAAGCAGCTGACTACTAGAGGCAAAATCTTTTGGTTTAGAAGGAAGATTGCAGGCGTGGTGGCGCATGCCTGTAATCCCAGCACTTGGGAGGCAGAGGCAGGTGGATTTCTGAGTTCGAGGCCAGCCTGGTCTACAGAGTGAGTTCCAGGACAGCCCGGGCTATACAGAGAAACCCTGTCTCGAAAAAAAAACAAAAAACAAACAAACAAAAAAAGAAAACATTAAGGAAGCAAAAGACTGGTGGTTTGTTCCGCGCCCCTTTGCAGGCCTCCTAAGGATGACTGGGCTTAGGGTAAGGGGAATTTCAAAAGGATGCTTTCCGGTAGAAACTTGTCCACAGGCCTCAGACCTGAGTTGTAGTTTGGATGGCCTGAGTCAGCATGAATGAAAACAAAAGTTGACAAGTTAGCGGAGGAAACACTGTTACTGTGAGGGGCAAGCTAGTCAGTTCCTCAAGCCTAAACTCAGAATCTCTGCATGAATACAACGATCTCAGCTGTGTCTCTTCTGGGTTTTCTTTTTTTAATTATTTAGGTTAGCATACAAAGTAATGGATTTCTTTTTCTTTCTTTCTTTCTTTCTTTCTTTTTTTTTTTTTTTTTTTTTTTTTTTTTTTGGTTTTTCGAGACAGGGTTTTCTGTGTAGCCCTGGCTGCCTGGCTGTCCTGGAACTCACTCTGTAGACCAGCAGGCTGGCCTCGAACTCAGAAACCCACCTGCCTCTGCCTCCCAAGTGGGATTATAGGTGTGTGCCACCACTGCTCAGCAAAGTAATGGATTTCATTAGGGCTTTTTCATCTAAATTTATTAGTCTTTCATGTCATAAATAGTACCCAGACAGGAATCTAAACAGAAATGACTTATACCATTTCCAGAGACACAGTCCCTAACACCATCATCCCAAATGTTGAACTCCCAAAAGAACCAAATCCCTAAAATGTAAATTTCCTATAGTTACAATTCTGAAGACTGTAATGCTGAAATTCTGAAGCCAAAATCCCTCAAATTTCAATTTCTGTGTTTTTTTTTTTTAAAGCAAGAGAGGTCTCATAAAATGGGTAGAAACTGGATTCTAAGGAAATTTCCACTCACAGAATATAGGTCACAACAACAAATTGCAAACGTGCCGTCTGCCCTGACATTCCTTCTAGCCTACAGAATTTTGGAGTTTTTACAATGCATCCAAGATACCCTTGAAACAGGTAGAGAAACAAATGGGGGTGTCAACCCCAGGTCCTTAACTGTCACCCCTTGAATGCATATTTCAATGCCACATAAGGCCACAAGGTTTAAAGAACAGGACTTGATGCCAAAACTAGTGGGGTTCCAAGATGGCTGCACAAATGACAAAAAGGAGGAGGAACTATGACAAGAAACCAGCAAGGCAACAGTCCTAAAGAAGCTCTCTCAGTAACTCATTATTATTATTATTATTATTATTATTATTATTTACTTTTTACTTATTCACTTTACATCCGGTTCACTGCCCCCTCCCAGTCAGCCCCTCTCACAATCCTTCTCCCATGACCCCTTCCCTTCTCCTCTCCTCCCCTTCTCCTCTGAGCAAGTGGGGACCCCCCTGGGTATGCCCCCACCCTGGCACCTCAAGGCTCTGCGAGGCTAGGCGCTTCCTCTCTCTCCCACAGGGCCAGACAAGGCAGCCCAACTAGAAGAATATATCCCACAGACAGGCAACAGCTTTTGGGACAGCCCCTGCTCCAGTTGTTCGGGACCCACATGAAGACCAAGCTACACATCTGGTATATATGTGTGAGGAGACTTAGGTCCAGGCCAAGTATGTTCTTTAGCTGGTGGTTCAGTCTCTGAGAGCCCCAAGGGTCCAGGTTAGTCACTTCTACTGGTCTTCTTATGAAGTTCCTGTCCCCTTGGGGGCTGCAATCCTTCCTCCAATCCTTCGCTTAATTAACTGGAAAATCATTCATTCTGGAGGTCACGTGGCTTGAGCCACATGGTTAGTCTCCTGCTAGCCTCGACGTGTGGATTTGAGAGCGGTGGCCTAGGCAGCCTCAATTTTTTTAATCAAAGTCCATCCATCTCGTGGATGAGTTAAATGGAGTCACAGGTTTGGCACCTCTGTCTTCATGTTCTGTCTGTCTTAACTTTAGAGTCAGACTCAACTGGAGACTTGCCAGTCACCTGAGAAATGCTTTGCTGCAGGCCACGCATGGCGCGGTGTGAGCTTGGCCTGGTGCGCTCTGGAGCGGTTATATGGTTTTCCTGTCCCTCCCTGTCTTTCTCTGAGTCGCGAACAGCTGTTGTGCCTCATTATATGGTTCAGACCAAATGATGAGGCTACGGCACTTATTATGCAAGATGATGATGTCAAGAAAACCCCCTGCAGTTCCCCAGTTAAGCCTCTTACTGTCACCCTGAAACCTCAAGGCCAGTGTTTGCACAAGGGAAGAGTCTCTTTTGAAACTGTTTATGACTCACGGACAATTACCAAACTTCAGGGTCGCCTCACCGCAGCTCAGTAAAGGCTTGCTGCCCTTCACTGGGAGCTCTCCTCCTCCATCAGTGCTGTCTCCCTTCGGCTTGAACTGAAGCTGGCCAGCTCAGGCTGATGGCCTGTCTTCCCATTTGTAATATTAGTAACTTGAGGAAAACTCCTTCCTCTGCCTCCAGGAGAACAGGCAGGCATGCACCACAGCATCTAGAAACTCGGTCCCCGTTCTCCCGGGTGGCCCGGGATCCTATCTTCTAGTATGGCTACCTTGAAGAGGCCTGCAGAGTAACAAAGTAGTTGCAGCATAATTAGGTGTGTGGTATAAGACACACAGTAGTGCCCGGCAGTGGTGTGGCACACACCAGCACTTGGGAGGCAGAGGCAGGTGGATTTCTGAGTTCAAGGCCAGCCTAGTCTACAGAGTGAGTTCCTGGACAGCCTACACAGAGAAATCCTGTCTCCGAAGGGGGCGGGGGAACGCGGTGGGGGAGACAAACAGTAGTGATGCCGTTTATTCACGAAGGCTGCTTCCTCTGTTCCATTGTCTGACATGCATGAGAAATGTACCTCACACCCAAAAGACAGAACTCAATCCTGTCTCTCACGCCCTTTTTGTATGTATGTGATGTATGTACATGGTCATATAGATGTATATACATATGTGTATGTAGGTGCTATGCTCATGGAAGGCCAGAGATCAATGTGTCCGGTGTCTTCCTGAATCACTCTCCCAATGCAGCTGGAGTTCATCAATTCCCTACCCTATTCCACTGCCCTAACAGCAGCGGAGTTACAGCCAGGTGCTTCCACACCTGGCTTCTATGTGGATGCAGGGCATCTGGACTCAGATCCTCACGCTTACAGCAGAGACTTTACCCACCGAGCCATCTACCAACCAAGTCCCATGTATATGATGTATAGAGTGTATAGGATGTATATGTATATGATGTATGTGAGTATGTATATGCTGTATATGTGGTATATGCTGTATATGTATATATGTATATGTATATATCTGGGTCCTTGAACTCCCAATCCTCCTTCCTTGTCTTCCAGAGTGAAGGGCTTACAAAGGCATACCTTCCATGCATGTCAAGACTGTCTTCTTTTTTTTTTTTTTTTTTTTTGGTTTCGAGACAGGGTTTCTCTGTGTAATCCTGGCTGTCCTGGAACTCACTCTGTAGACCAGGCTGGCCTCGAACTCAGAAATCTGCCTGCCTCTGCCTCCCAAGTGCTGGGATTACAGGCGTGCGCCACCACTCCCGGCAAGCCTGTCTTTAATACAGTCTGTTTAGAAACCTTGCTCCGACTGATGGTTGGTTCTCGGCACTAAATGATGGTTTATTTATCAATGTAGTTGTTGTTGTTCCCGGGTCTTGGCACCATTGATGGGATTTAAAAGAGAGAAAGGGTGTTAGTGAGTATGGCACGGCGGCATGGGGGAAGGGGGATACCTAAGCGGGCCCATGCCTAGGCATTCCCTCCCCGTGAAGGACCACACACACACCAACATGGTATAGAATAGAGTTTATTTAGAGAAGAGGATGAGAGTCAATGGTATAGTAGAGAGAGAGAGAGAGAGAGAGAGAGAGAGAGAGAGAAAGGAGTGGAGGCCGGCCATGACCACTTGGAGAGAGGTGGGAGGGGAGCCCAAGAGGGGCAGAGAGGTGAGAGGATGAGAGGGGAAAGAGGGAGAGGAGGGGCATGCAGCCCTTCTTATAGTGGGCCAGGCATGTGGGGCGGGGCATACCTGGCTATTGCCAGGTAACTGTGGGGTGGAGCTTGGACAAAATACCAACACCACTGCCTCAGCACACCTTCCCCGTGTCTGCCTTTCTCCACCTGACCCTCTCGTTGTATTTTTTTTCTCATATCTCTTACATTCAACTCATCATTAATCTTTTTTTTTTTTTTTTTTTTTTTTGGTTTTTCGAGACAGGGTTTCTCTGTGTAGTCCTGGCTGTCCTGGAGCTCACTCTGAAGACCAGGCTGGCCTCGAACTCAGAAATCCGCCTGCCTCTGCCTCCCAAGTGCTGGGATTAAAGGCGTGCGCCACCAACGCCCGGCCTCATTAATCTTTTTAACCTGAGGCTCACTCCCCCTTTGTTCCGACTTAGGCCTAGATTTGCTTCTCAGCTTCGCGGAAGACTGAGACTCCTGCCTGCCGTTTCCTTTGATCCCTGACCAGCTCTTCCCACCCCTGCAAGGAACCCGAGAAACCAGAACCGAATCAGAGAAGGTTGAAAAGAAGGCTCATCCCATATTTAAAACCAGCTGGCCCTTCTAAAAGCTCCCCCAGTAATGACTATGCCATGTCCCCCAACTCCATTAGAAAATAAACAACAAACACTGCTCTCACCTCTATTACAAGGAAGGATAGTTTGCGTCCGTGTGGCCACCAGGTGGTGCTTCTTCCCAGAGAATAGTACTACACAGAGCTATCAGCATAGTTTGTGTTGAAAAGGTATGCCAGATGACTACAATTCCGTGTGCCTGGGCTATGGACTAGCCCTGTCCTGGTGTCTCAACAAATAACCACATCTCTGCTCGCTGCTGTTGTTGGGAGACTTGCTGGTTTTTCTCTGGTGTTTGGCAGGATAGAGCAGGTAGTATAGAAATGTCACAGAAATACGATGCCTTATCAGAGAGAAATCACTCCTCACACTCATCGATTAATTAACGAAAAGCTCTTCAATAGCCTTTGGCTATCATTACCAGCAGCGTAGGTAGAGCAAGAGCAATGTCCATAACAGCCTGACCCATAATGGTCAGCACAGGCAAAGTGAATTTTGTAGTGGCATGACTCCTATGGACCTTTGGGGCCAGCTAATCAGTCATGGTATTTCCAGTCCTGAAGTAGGTAAAAAAGCCTACTGCATTTCTGGTTTGGTCTGTATAAGCAGGAAGATTCTCAAAGAAAGGCGACACTGGATTGAGGCAAAAGGGAATCTTGACCAGTGAACCAATTTCCAGACTTGAGCCAGTTTGCAGACCCAGAAGCCCTAGAATGAAGGTACAGTCAGATTTCCCCTGAGGAAGGACCTTAATAATATGCCTAAAAGTTTTATCGTTAGCCTCTTCCTAGCCCTTCCCCAGAGATAGATATAGTTAGAAGTTGGCAGAATTCTACATGTCTTAGTTATGGTTTTACTGCTGTGAACAGATGACCACTTTTTTAAAAAAAATACACACACACACACACACACACACACACACACATATTTACTTATTTATCTACGTACATTCTTGCTGTTTTCAGACCCACCAGAAGAGGGCATCAGATCTCACTACAGATGATTGTGAGCCACCATGTCCTTGTTGGGAAATGAACTCAGGACCTCTGGAAGAGCAGTCAATGCTCTTAACTGCTGAGCCATCTTTCCAGCCCAAGGCAACTCTTTTTTTTTTTTTTTTAAAGATTTATGTATTTATGGCCGGGCGGTGGTGGCGCACGCCTTTAATCCCAGCACTTGGGAGGCGGAGGCAGGCGGATTTCTGAGTTCGAGGCCAGCCTGGTCTACTGAGTGAGTTCCAGGACAGCCGGAGCTACACAGAGAAACCCTGTCTCGAAAAAACCAAAAAAAAAAAAAAAAAAAAAAAAAAAAAAAGATTTATGTATTTATTATATGGAAGTACAGATCTCTACAGATGGTTGTGAGCCACCATGTGGGTGCTGGGATTTGAACTCACGACCTTTGAAAGAGCAGTCAGTGCTCTTACCTGCTGAGCCATCTCTCCAGCCCCCCAAGGCAACTCTTATAAGGACAACATTTAATTGGGGCTGGCTTACAGGTTCAGTCCATTATCATCAAGGCGGGAGCATGGCAGCATCGAGGCAGGCAAGGTGCAGGAGGAGCTGAGAGTGCTACATCTTCATCTGAAGGCTGCTAAGCCCGGAAGACTGACTTCCAGGCATCTAGGATAAGGGTCCTAAAGCCCACACCCAGGTGACACACCTACTACAAGGCCACACCTACTTCAACAGGGCCACATCTTCTAAAAGGGCCACTTCCTGAACCAAGCAAATGCAAACCATAATACTAGGTTATGGTTTGTGTTAGTTCCCTGACCTGTGGAGTGAGGGCTGTTACGGTTGGAAAGGCTAAATGGAAGCCTTTAGAGCTGCCTCTTCCAAGGAAAATGGTGAATCAAAAACACTGTTGCTGCCTGCAGCTACTGCGAACTGGGTTCCTGGTAACAGAAGCTGAGGGATGGATGGGGAAGGACGAAAAGGAGGAGGGCCAAGACAATAGGTTACCGATCAAAGCCAAAGTTTAATGGAGCTCAGACAATTTAACAGTTTTGGGGGAGCCCCTCCTCCCAGAGTCCTGCGTGGCTTCTTTGGGTGTTGGTTCCGCTGCTCAGGAAGCTGGGCGGATCACCTGCTTAATTCAGGAATTCGTACATCTGCAGGAACTTCACCTTCTTGCTGAGCACTCCACCCCAGGTGGGGCAGGATTGTGAATAGCACAGGAATCCCTGCTCTAAGGCTGGGAGAGGAAGTTCACCTTGACCAATGTCAAATTCCAGCCATAAGGCAAGATACCCCAATATGGCTCTGTACATCAAATCCCTGAAGGAACCGCAGAAACTGGAGCCATCTTTCAAGGACTTCAAAGATTCATAAGCCTAAGGTGTATGTAAGTTAGTAAAATCCTCGGTTGGCGGGGTGACTCTTATTTCAGCATTAGCCACAAACTGTCAAAAGTTTTATATACTGGGTCATCAACTCCATGGCCTCTCATAGTTAGTGGGTCAGGATAATCCAATGCACCTGTCTCCTTGCATTTGTAAAATAGGTCCCACCATGGGCTTTCAGTTTCTCTGAGCTCCCAGGAAAGGCTTCAGTAACTGAGGCCCTCGTCATTGTAAGCGTTGGCAATTTGGAAAACCCATTCCAGATATTTAAAATGTTCACCCTTGCCAGGCATGGTGGCACACGCCTGTAATCCCAGCACTTGGGAGGCAGAGGCAGGCGGATTTCTGAGTTCTGAGGCCAGCCTGATCTACAGAGTGAGTTCCAGGACAGCCAGGACTACACAGAGAAACCCTGTCTCGAAAAACCATAACTAACTAACTAACTAACTAAATAAATAAATAAATAAAATGTTCACCCTTATACTTCTATGGCCCTAGGATCACTTCTGAGACCGAGACCAAAATCTGGTCAGGGTTCTCTCCCATAGCAGAATTTATAGACTGAATCTCTGTATATAGAAAGGGGATTTATTAGAATGACAGGCCAGGCGGTGGTGGCGCACGCCTTTAATCCCAGCACTTGGGAGACAGAGGCAGGCGGATTTCTGAGTTCGAGGCCAGCCTGGTCTACAGAGTGAGTTCCAGGATAGCCAGGGCTACACAGAAAAACCCTGTCTCGAAAAACAAAACAAACAAAAAAGAATGACTTATAAGCTGTGGTCCCGCTAATGCAACAGTGGCTGCCTATGAATGGAGGGTCCAAGACTCCAGTGGCTGTTCAGTCCACAAAGCTGGATGGCTCGGCTGGTCTTTGGTATATGAGCAGAATCCCAAAGCAGTAGGCTCTAATGCCAGTGAAAGAACCTGCTTGCTGATGAGGGAGAGAGCACATAGCCAGAGGCAGCAAGCGTCCTTCTGCCCTGTGGTTTACGCCGGTTGCCAGTAGAAGGTGCAGCTCAGGTTAAAGTTGGACCTTCCCACTTCAAAAGATCTCGATCCAAGGTTTATCTTTCCATCGCGAATCTTGATTAGCAGTAGGTCTTCCCACTTCTAACGACTCAGTTAAGAAACAATCCCTCCCAGGCGTGCTCAGTCTTTTGGGCTTTTACTTAGTTAATCCCAGATGCAGGCAAATTGACGACAAAGAATAGCCCCGTCGCACACGTCTTCCTTGAAGATGGGGTCTATAGACTGACTACATGGGACACCTTCCATACGAATAGGTGGTTCTATAGGTGGATAAACTCCCAGGAAGGGTCTGTGGGAGGATACAGCGTGGTCTTGGCTGCACATCACAACAATCTTATTTACCACAGCCTCACCCGGCCTTCTGGGCACAAAACAGGTTAAGCATCTCTTTCTTTGAAGAGACAACCCTGTGTGGTTAACATTCCTGGTTTCCCTAGAGCCTCTCCGGGAGTACGAGGACCTCTGTGCTCCCACACCAGACAATGACATCACTGACACTGGTGAGCAGTAAGGGCAGGAGGTCAATAAGGATAGCTGGGGTGATGAAGGAAAGGGTTCGTCTTTCCCTGGTGTTCTGAGTGACATGACGAGTATCCCTACAACTAAAGGCAAGTTAGCAAGCCCATCCCAGGCTTATTTTTGGTGTTGGGCATCGAACACATGCTAAGCATGCATGTAGGCCCACAAACAAATATACTAACATACATAAGCATGAAGGTCATACAAAGCATAGAAAAAAGCACTAACATGCAGAAAAGCATTAAGAAGTCATACAAAAACTCAAAGGACAGCCGGGCGCATGCCTGTAATCCCAGCACTCTGGGAGGCAGAGGCAGGTGGATTTCTGAGTTCGAAGCCATCCTGGTCTACAGAGTGAGTTCCAGGACAGCCAGGGCTATACAGAGAAACCCTGTCTCGAAAAAACCAAAAAAAAACAAACAAACAAACAAACAAACAAAAAAAAAAAAAAAAAGCCGGGCGATGGTGGCGCACGTCTGTAATCCCAGCACTTGGGAGGCAGAGCCAGGGCTACACAGAGAAACCCTGTCTCGAAACCCCCCCTCCCCCCAAAAAAAAGATTATAAAAAAAAAAAAACTCAAAGGACAGGTCTTTTGGTTGAAACTTTCTTTCCTGCTTTGTTTAGACAAGGTTTCCCTAAGTAAGACAGGCTGCCTTAGAACAATATATAGGTCTGGCTTGAGATTCCCCTGCCTCTGCAGGAGATATTGGGATCCTAGGCTTTTGTTTCTTTTTCTTTTTTTTGGGGGGGGGGAATTGGGTTTGTTTTTTGTTTTTTGTTTTTTGTTTTGAAACAGGGTTTCTCTGTATAGCCCTGGGATTACAGGTGTGTGCCACCACCGCCCGGCTTGTTTCTTTTTCTTTTCTTTTTTCCTTTTAGATTTGTTACATGTAAGTACACTGTAGCTGTTTTCAGACACAACAGAAGGCATTATTACATCTTCAGGACCTTTGGGAGAGCAATAGGTGCTCTTAACCGCTGAGCCATCTCTCTGGTCCCTGGGCTGTTGTTTCTAATGCTTCCTGGCTGTGCGGAGTGAGTGAGTGGGGCTCCTCCCTGCCCATGCTTCTGCCACACAGCTTCTGCTGTGCCGTCACAGCACCCAAAGAACAGGTAGTGTATAGTAATTTCCTTATACTCTGATGTCTTCTTTGGAATGGTCTGGATTTAAACACTATGGTAAGTCAGCTGCTTAATTTTTTTTGGAGAGGGAGGGGTAAGATAGCTCAGGTGGGTAAAGGGTGAATGTGCCTTCTGCCAAAACTGTCACCCTGAGTTTGATCCCTGGGACCCACATGATAGAAGAAGATAATGACTCCTTCAGGTTGACCCCTGACCTCCACAAGCATCATGACATGGTTTGCATGCCCACACGTGTCCACGCACATATACACACATGTCTACAGGATAAGTACAGTTTAATTTTAAAAAAATAATGAAATAGCCAGGCATAATAGTGCATGCTTTTAATTCCAGCACTCAGGAGGCAGAGGAGGCTGGACCCTGTGAGTTTGAGGCTGGTCTGGTCTACATAGAGAGTTCCAGGATGAACAAAACTATACAGAGACTCTGCCTCTGCGGATGGATGGATGGATGGATGGATGGATGGATGGATAGGTGGATGGATGGATAGACAGACAGACAGATTTAAAAATAGGGGTGGTAAAGATATGGCTAGACAACTAAGAACATGTTTTGCTCTTCTAGAGAACTGCGTTTGGCCCAGCACCCAGGTCAGGCAGCTCCTAATCACCTGGAATTCCAGTACCCCTCCTCTGCCGTCACCCCTCCACACATATGCACACGCACTCTCACACACACATATAAATAATTTAAGACAAAAGTAAAACCTAAGCTGGGCAGTGGTGGTGGTGGTGCAAGCTTTAATCCTGGCCCTCAGGAGGCAGAGGCAAGTGGAACTCTGTGAGTTTGAAGCCAGCATGGTCTACAGAGGGAGTTTCAGGATTACACAGGGAAACCCTGTGGGGCGTGTAGCTATTGCTACCCCAGCCTTAGCTCCGGGAATGGCAGAGCTACCAGCCCCCACCCAGTTTCCATTGAATCCAAGGATAAAAGACACAAACACACAGTTGTTCAATTGTCTTGACACAGTCGCTAGGGGCTGCTGCCTCCTGCCTGGAAGGGTGTGCCCTTATCAATATTCTTTTTTTTGGGGGGGGGGGTTTCGAGACAGGGTTTCTCTGTGTAGCCCTGGCTGTCCTGGAACTCACTCTGTAGACCAGGCTGGCCTCGAACTCAGAAATCTGCCTGCCTCTGCCTCCCAAGTGCTGGGATTACAGACGTGCGCCACCACACCAGGCTTTATCAATATTCTTAGTTCTGTTCCTCTCCACCTGTCCTAAACTTTAATTGCTCAGTTACATCTAGACCTTGCTAGACACCCTGACCACCTGCCTGTGGGAGGGGTCTGTGTGGCCACTCTACAAAATCTCACATGGCTGGTCAACTCTCCTCCATCAGAAGCTCCACACTCTGTCTCTCAGCCCCTGCGCTCTCTGCCTCCAGGGACCCGGAAGTCCCGCCTATTCCTTCCACCCAGCAATTAGCCCATGGCTTCTTTACTGGCTGATCTAGAACCAATTGGGGAACAGGACCTCAGCATCAGCTGCACCCCTACAGCCCTGTCTTGGAAAAAAAAAAATTGCTGGGCGGTGGTGGCAAACGCCTTTAATCCCAGTACTTGGGAGGCAGAGGCAGGCGGAGTTCTGAGTTCGAGGCCAGCCTGGTCTACAGAGTGAGTTCCAGGACAGCCAGGGCTACACAGAGAAACCCTGTCTTGAAAATACAAAGAAAAAAAAAAAGGCAAAAACCGTTAGTAACACTTCCTGGGTCGGTACCCAGGAAGCCACCCTGCGGCACTCAGGCTGGTAGGAAGTCAGGCTGTGCTCTCTGCTCATCCTCCAGGGACATAGATCATAACCCTCCCTAACAGCCAGTGCTGGGGTTCCAGGCATGTGTCCCACCCCCAATGTGCAAAGTGCTTCATGAGCCCAAGGCTTCATATATGCCAGGCACTCCACCAGCTGAACCATGTCTCCGCTCCCTGCTTAGCCCACGGTAGTGGCTATTCCTGGTTGTCAACTTGACTATATGTGGAATGAACTACAATCTAGAATTGGAAGGCTCACCTATGATCCTAATTTGGAGGCTCAGAGATATGTTTCTGACCTGGACTTAGCATGGAGATCTTGAAGCATGGATTCCAGTTCAAGGTCATCTGGGATTAAAGGTGTGGAGACATACACCTTTAATCCCAGACTTCAAGTTCATCTGGGATTAAAGGTGTACACCTTTAATCTGGGCTACACCTTCTACTGAAGACATATATAAGGACATTGAAAGAAGGAGGACTGGTTCTTCCTTGCCGGCTTGCTTCGTGGGACTGAGCAACTGCAAGATCCTTGGACTTCCATCCACAGCTGCTGCTGACTACTGTTGGGGAGTTGGACTACAGACTGTTAGTCATCAACAAATTCCCTAACTACATAGAGACTGCCTATACGATCTGTGACTCTAGAGAACCCAGACTAATACACCAACTATGGCCCTCTATGGCAGACAATGAGGCGACTGGCTTCCAGCAACTCACCTCTGGCAGGTCAGAGCCCAGCCTCCAAGCGAGGCCCAGCTGAGCAGCCCCTCCCTTCCCCACGGGAAGACCCCTCTGCCTGCCCTGGAACCTGTGCAAACCCAAGTCATGACGTGGACTGACTTCCTCCCTCCATGTACCAGACTCTCACAAGACAGCCTATGCTCTGTAACTTTTTTTAATTCTATTTCTACATATGTATATATTGTATTGTGTTAGAACTTTTAATTTTTTAGTTTTGAGCCTCTGCTGTTCTCATTTGGTTTGTTGTGGGTTATTTGCAAACTTTACTTGCATGTAACTTACCTGCAATACATGTGCCCTTGTTAGTGCTAGTTTTGACAAGTGTGCATATCTGGGCAACAATAACGAACAAACATGTAAGCCTGGGTAGCCGCACACCGTTCCTTCATCTTCCTCCTTGGTGGATTCCTCTTCTCTCCCATTTCAGGCGCCTGCTGTTCTCAAGCCTATCATTGTGGGTCATTGTGGGTTAGTGATAGTCCTAAGTCCTGTGCATATACCTTACTCAACCGGAATCAAGAGTTCAAGATGTGTCCCACCAGAAAGTATATATTAAAATGTTTGTTTGTTTTGGGTTTTTGTTTGTTTTGTTTTGGTTTTTGTTTTTCCGAGACAGGGTTTCTCTGTGTAGCCCTGGCTGTCCGGGAACTCACTGTAGAAACAGGCTGGCCTCGAACTCAGAAATCTGCCTGCCTCTGCCTTCCAAGTGCTGGGATTACAGGCGTGCGCCACCACCGCCCGGCTATTTTTTTTTTTTTTTTTTTTTTTTGGATTTGGTTTTTTTGAGACAGGGTTTCTCTGTATAGCCCTGAGTGTCCTGGAACTCACTCTGTAGACCAGGCTGGCTTCGAACTCAGAAATCGACCTGCCTCTGCCTCCCAGCGTGCTGGGATTACAGGCGTGCGCCACCTTCGCCGCCCGGCCCTAGCACCTATTAATGACTTTAATGACTGCATCCTCAATGGGAAACAGAATTTCAATGTACATTTCCATTATAAACAAAATTGATCCTATGGTATATTTAAGGATCTCTTCTCTGTGAATCATCTGTTCAGGTCCTTCCCCATTTTCTTTAGTTTTCCAAGGACCCTGCGATGTAAACTGCAAATGTTTCTCTTAGCCTAATGGGACACCATAGCTTCTTTGATCATCTGGTCTCTTCTGTAATTGTATCCTTATAAATGATCTCAACCAGGACACCTTCGCTGGGGATTAACGGCTCTCATAAAACCGACTAAGCCTAAATATGACTGTCCCATCTGGGAAGTGCCGAAGAGACTGCAAGTAACGCCATTCTATAGCCCTGGCTGTCCTGGAACTCACTCTGTAGACCAAGCTAGCCTTGAACTCAGAAATCTGCCTGCTTCTGTCTCCCAAGTGCTGGGATTAGAGGCAGGAGCCACCACTGCCCGGCAAGTAACGCCGTTCTTGCTGTACTCTAGGCGACTGTCACTGGTGTGATTTCTCGGACTCCAGAACGCTCACCCGGCTGCCTTCCCTGGGCTTCCAGTCTGCAACCTGCCCTGGAACTGCCCACACGCGCAGCCTCCTTGCTCCTCGACTCAAACACAGAGACGCCCCAGGGAGCAAAGCCGGCGGCCGCAGGGGCAGCGAGGGCTTTTAAAGTCCCCAAACTTAGAACGAGGGGAGCTTGGGCGTGAAACTGCTGTCCCCACGGTCCCGCACGGCGCGCGGAAGCATCCTGTGTCGCGCTAGTGCAACCAAGAGCCAATCACACGACTGTGGGCTCGGATCCCTCCGCCCAGGCGGCGCTGCAGCCGCAGGTGGCCCAGCCGAGCGTGGCCGGCAGCGGCCGCCGTCCCGAGATGCCTCGCGGGTGACCTCCGACCTCGCGGGCCCGCCCTTCTCTCCGGCCGCTTCCCTCCCCAGCCCGGCTGAGCTTGCAGAGCTCCTACGGGGCAGGTGCGGAGCTCCGCGGACGGTCTCGGTGCGGCCGCGGAGTGCCGCTGCCTCTCCCGGCCCGGCACCCCGAGCGGGCGGGGCCGGCCTCCCCTCGCCGCTTCTCGCCGGACTCCCGGCGCGGTGACCGAGGAGGCGCCCTACAGGCGCGTCTCGGGTGAGTGGGCCACGGGCGGGGTATCGGCAGCGCGCTCGGGGCGGGGCGCACTGGAGGCGGGGCGGGGCTGGCGGCGGGGCCTGGTTTCCTCCCTCAGCGCCATTTTGTGGCTGCGAGACCCGCAAATAAAGGCTATCGCCTGCGCTGCGGCGGGAGGAGCGCGGGGGGGCCGGCGGCGGCGCGGCCTCGGCCTGTGTGACTGGCGGCGCCCGCGCAGCCTCGGCCTGGGAAGGTAGGTGCAGCCCGCAGCGGGAATGGCCACGAGGGCCTGCGGGACCGGGAAGTGAGGCGCGACCGCCCTGGACCCGGGGAAACGCACTCCAGGCCCGAAGGGCGACCGGGCCTGCGGCCGCGCAGGCTTCCCGTTAGGCGGAGCGGTTTGCTGCCCGTGGGGATACTTGCACCGCTTCGCGGCCATTCTACTTCCGTCCCTGATGGCAGGGGACAGGGCGGGCGTTCCCGCGGCCGGGGAGGCGGGGAGGCCGGAGGCCGCCCTCTCGGGGCTGACTGGCCATGCAGGTCCTTTCCCCGCCTCTGTCACCCCCTCCCACCTTCCAGGGTTCGTCACCCGGGACCCAGAGGTACCCACAGTTGTGTATGACACAAGGGAAGCATTCTGTTCCTTTTTAAAGAAACGAATTTCACGTCACGCAGTAGCTTGTCATTGCAGCCTAGTTCTCCCGTGGAATTCCATTTTTACATAAGTGCATCATGCATTGTGAGAGTAGTTCATTTTTTTTGTTTTGTTTTGTTTTTTTGATAGCTTCGTGGGGTTTTTCGTGAACTTCTAGTCTAATTTTGGATCTCTGAAGGCTGATTTGACCGTGTTTAAAATTGTTTTTCCTAAGAGTGCACAGTAGGAAAAGGCCTAAGTCTTCCTGTTTGTTCATATGTTTTATGGGGAGGTGGGCGGCTAGGTCTTGTGCATGCGTGCTAGGCCATTCAGCTATTCCCCGAGCCCACAGTTCTTGGTTTGATAATGAAGTCAGTTAATTTGACCCCAAAGGACTAAGACACTATAAACTGGTTGTAAAGATCGGTGAGCCTGTTATAGCTTCAAGGAGCATGTTGTAGTCATAAGTTTTATTTACACCTTTTTCATCGTTTTCACACTCTGGCTTAGTTTTTTCGTTTAGTTAATTTTATTGTTTGGAAACATAAGTGGAAGTCAGATCAGTTACTACAGATTCTACTTTTTTTCCCCCTTTAGCTTATATATTTGAGCATTGGGGGTGGAGAGTTGGCTCAGCAGTTAAGAGCACTTTTTGCTATTCCAGCACCCAAATGATGGCTCATGGCCATCCTTAACTCCCGTTCTGGAGCGGGCAGGTGGTGGCGCATGCCGGTAATCCCAGCTCTTGGGAGGCAGAGGCAGGGGGATTTCCAGAGTTCAAGGCCAGCCTGGTCTACAGAGTGAGTTCCAGGACAGCCAGGGCTATACAGAGAAACCCTGTCTGGGAAAAAAACCAAAACAAAAAACAAAAACAAAACTTCCGTTCTGGATTTAGACTTCCCTCTTCTGACCTCAATTCTTGGCATCAGGCATGCACGTGATGCACATATATACATGCAAAACATAACAATTTTGAAATATCTTTTTTTAAACCAAGCATCGGGTTTTCTTATAGGTTAACATGTAGACATTTGAAACTATTGAGTACAGACATTTTTGAGGTGGCTAGGTTTCATTCATTCATTCATTTCACTATTGTTCGGGCAAGTTAGAAAAGGTTGCAGTCTACATGATGGCTTCTAATGTGATTGAAACTGAATTTTAAGGATTTGGGCAGATGTGATTCTAAGAGTGCTGTAGTTCTTCACTCTTAAACAGATGCGTGTGTTTGTACACTATTTAAGTTATGATTTGTAATAGCCTTTTTTTTTTTTTTTTTTTTTTTTTTTTTTTGGTTTTTCGAGACAGGGTTTCTCTGTGTAGCCCTGGCTGTCCTGGAACTCACTCTGTAGACCAGGCTGGCCTCGAACTCAGAAATCCACCTGCCTCTGCCTCCCAAGTGCTGGGATTAAAGGCATGCGCCACCACGCCCGGCTTGTAATAGCCTTTTGATGTGTTTGGGCAGAGCATTACCACTTTCAAAGTCCCTCCTGTCTTGTATATATAATGTAGGGTCCTCTTGAAAATATTGTTAGCTTCTAGATTATTGGTGTATAATATAGTTGCATGTACTTGTATCATGCTTTTTGGAAGTTTTACTTTATCTTGCTTTAGTAAAGCAAGATGTAAGATAGCATTCTTTTATCTCCCACTTCTAAATATTTTATATTTCTTGTCACTAAGCTTGGGAAATTTTTTTAGTATTCCCATAATTAAATAAGCTATTGGTATAAGGTGTCAGTCATTTTCGTCACACTAGAATTCAGTGTTCTTTGCCTTAAAGATGGAGTTGGTAGAGTTTATTTTCTATATTGGTTGTGTTCAAGCAGTCCTTGCTTGTCTAGTGTTTTTATGGTACCAGTGATAGGTCTGCAGCACTGTGCACCGAGCAGCACTGCCATTCCCTTTAGCTGAGATGGAAACTGAAGCACTGAGTGATTTGATCAGATAAACCTGTGAGGCTGAGTGCTCTGATTTCTACCGCACTCCTGCAGTGCTGAGGCTGAGACGGTGCCATTTCGTTGTGATTTATTTCAGCGGGGCATATACCTGCCTTCCTGCATAACTTACCTTGGCCCGTGATTGCCTTTCTCCAAAGTTGCCTGATTGAGGATCATTGTGTTATGATCTGCGGTGCTAGGCACTTAGTCAACTAAACAATTCCACAACCTAGGCTTGAAGAGTAAATGGCATTCTAAATTGAGATCTATTCTTTGAACTGTCTACACAAATGACTTATGTTTTAAAATATATTTATTCTGTTTTATGTTATGGGTTTTTTGTCTGTATGTCTGTCTCTGTACCATGACTATGCTGTGTCCTTAAAGGTTCAGAAGAGAATGTCAGATGAGTTACAATTGTTATGAGCTACAGTGTGGCTGTTGGGAATTGAACCCTGGTCCTTTGAAAGAGCAGTCAGGCTTTTGTTTGTTTAGTTGGTTGGTTCTCCTCCACCCCCCCAGCCCCCCGCCCCCGCCCCCCACCCCGAGACAGGGTTTCTGTGTATAGCCCTGGCTGTCCTGGAACTCACTCTGTAGACCAGGCTGACCTCGAACTCAGAAATCCGCCTGCCTGCCTCCCAAGTGCTGGGATTAAAGGCGTGTGCCACCTTGGCCTGGCAGCAGTCAGTATTTTTAACTTCTGAGCCATCTCTCCAGCTGCTTCCCCCTTATGTAATTTTAAAACCAGTCATCTTTTAACCTTTTGGAAGGTTGCCAAATTATTCGTGTTTGAATTTTTCTGTTTTGCCTTTGTTTTTTGTTTTTCAAGTTGATGTGTCTCTGTGTAGCCCTGGCTGCCCTGCAACTTCATTGCTATGTAGAACTTGAAACACTCCAGCCTCTGCCTCCTGTGTGCTGTACTGTATGTATGTTCTGTGCCACAATGGGCAGGTTTTCTTGTTGTGCTTCTGGTTTCTGAGGGTCTCACTGGCTGCCTGGTACTCGATAAGTCCTGGTTATTCAAAATGCAAAAGTGTGTATATTTTTTTCCTCTCTCGTTTGCAGTTCCAGAGCCCTGCATGTGCTTAGCATGCAGTATACAACTACATTACATCCTTAATCCATGTGAGACTTTTTCAAAAAAATATTTATTAATTATATGTGCGATGTTCTGCTTACATGTATGCCTGCCCACCAGAAGAGGGCATCGAATCTCGTTACAGATGGTTGTGAGCCACCACGTAGTTGCTGGGAATTGAACTCAGGACCTCTGGAAGAGCAGCCACTACTATTAACCACTGAGCCAGGTCTCCAGCACAATGAGTTTTTTGTTTGTTTGTTTCTTTGTTTTGTTTTTGGTTTTGTTTTGTTTTGTTTCTGACTTTTTGAGACAGGGTTTCTCTGTATAGCCCTGGAACTCACTCTGTAGACCAGGCTGGCCTTGAACTCAGAAATCCGCCTGCCTCTGCCAGAAATCTGACTTTAGGCCATGACAAAGAAGTTCAGGCGAGGTACAAAAGTAGGCTTCGGGCATGAGTATGACTTTGGGCTAGGACCAGGAAGTAGGCTCGGGAAGTAGGCTCAGATGTTTTGATCATCCTGATAAGCCCTTAGAAACAGTGCTCTCTTGAGTGGTCTTGGGATTTTTTCTTTTTTTTTTTCTTTTTTTACTGCCTTGTCTGTTCCTAGACTATTTGTGCTTATTGTCTTCCCTGTTCCTCATTGTACTATCAGCCCTTAATACTTGCATGTAATTAAAATGGTGTAAAAACAGATTTGGAAGCTGGGCGTGGTGGTGCACGCCTGTTATCC
This sequence comes from Apodemus agrarius, assembly GCA_964023405.1. Taxonomy (NCBI): domain Eukaryota; kingdom Metazoa; phylum Chordata; class Mammalia; order Rodentia; family Muridae; genus Apodemus; species Apodemus agrarius. The sequence continues at coordinate 38,375,210 of OZ030027.1, forward strand.
CAGCACTCAGGGAGGCAGAGGCAGGTGGATTTCTGATTTGGAGAAAATAAGCCTTCCCCAGCCTCAGAACTGTCTGGGGTCATGCTGCTGCTTTGACTAATTGTCTCCTTTTTAATCCTCACTGCGCTGGAGAACCTGTTGACTGTATGAGCTTGGTCATAACAAAATGTTCATAAATGGTCATAACAAAAATCTTAATCATTTAGAATTTTGAGACAGTCTCTATGGAGCTTTGGCTGTCTGGAACTCTCAAATGCAGGGTAGCCTCAGAATACAGTGATCCACCTACCTATCCTTCCAGAATACTCAAACTGGAAGCATATGTTATCCCAACGAGCTTATAGTTTAGAATTTTTGATAGAAATAGGTAGGTAAAATAAAGTGGAAAAATAATTAAAGATATAAAATAACTTTGAGAACTAGTACCTAGGAATAGCTGTAGAAGGCCAGCAGGCTGTGGCTGTGGCTGCCCTGCTCATCCTTTAGCAACATGCCTCCATGGCCTTCTGAGGCCTGACTTACTGTCAACACTTTTAAGAAATTACATAACCATGATGATGAAAGGTGTTAGCAAAGAGGACATTTGGTGAACATTACAGGGGGTATTCATGTTTTTGTGCCGTTTTTTCAGTAATTGACGCTATCCTGAGTTAACACTTAACTAAAATGTGAAGAGTCCTGGGATGAATCTCTCTCACTACAATGAATGAAGGGACCAAAGTACTGTGAAATACAAGATTGATTGATTGATTGATTGATTGATTTATTTGTTTGTTTGTTTGTTTGTTTGTTTTGTTTTGTTTTGTTTTGTTTTTTCGAGACAGGGTTTCTCTGTGTAGCCCTGGCTGTCCTGGAACTAGCTCTGTAGACCAGGCTGGCCTTGAACTCAGAAATCGCCTGCCTCTGCCTCCCAAGCGCTGGGATTAAAGGCGCCCGCTCCCTAGATTGTTTTAATAACTACTTCACATTAACATTTGCTAGTAACTGGTTCAAAAGAAATTGTTTTAAGCAGGACTACACAGAGAAACCCTGTCTCCAAAAACCAAAAAAAAAAAAAAAAAGCAAGAAAGAAAGAAATAGTTTGTTTTAACTTTGAGGAGAAAAAACTTTAATTGAAAGAAAATCAACTGAAAATCTTTCCCCCAAACTCTCCTTTCTTTTTTCTTTTTAGGGTGCAAGATGACCAACGAAGAACCTCTTCCTAAAAAGGTATGTCTCAGCACCTTCAAACACAATTTTCAAGTTGAAGGGACTATTCTATGTCCTTACTATTTTCACTTCCTTGTATTTGTTTGCATGGTGGGAGGGGGCGACTCAAAAGCATTATGCTGCGTTTCTGTGTGCTCAGCCTCACGGGTTAGTTTCCTGTGATCCTCAATCTTAGCCTGTATTACCTGCCATTAAATCATGAACACTTTCTGAATATTTCCCAGGTTTTACGTATGTATGCATGTATGTGTTCCTATTTTTTTCCTCCGATTTTGTTAAACCCCCAGGGTTGTGATTTAAATCTATCCACCTGAGTTTTCAAGGCTACAACTAATTAGATCCTGTAGTCTGTTGCTTCCTTTATTTTCTAACTTTAGATTTTCTGGTTCTATAGTCCTTTACTGAGTTTAACTATCGCTACTTAACAGATCATACTATATATATATCCTGAGGTTCTGTTAAAAACTGTGATAAGGCTATAGAAGGATTTGTAATTCATTTTGGAAAAGCGTAATGTTATATAAAATTCTGCCTTCTGTTTCGGAGTCCACACTACTCAGTAGTGCACAGTGAACAGTATTTAGAGACCGGAACCGTGGTTTGCTTTCTCTGGCCCAGTGTTTTCCTGTTTCGTATTGTAACACTGGTGTTACTGGTTAATACTTAGGAACCTTTTAAAGAAGTGTTTTCTGTGCTTCTAGGAATCAGAGTAGGCTTCATGCATACCGTACAGGCACTTCTTTTTTTCTAGGTTCCCTCCTCCAAAAATTTTTTTAATGAAAGAAATTAATAGAGCCTAGGAGAAAGTGTTTCTAAATGTGTGAAACAATTCAGCTTAGGTTCAGCTTTATTTATTTAATGTATGTGAGTACACTGTAGCTAGCTAGCTTTTTTTTTTTTTTTTTTTTTTTTAGACAGGGTTTCTCTGGGTTGTCCTGGAACTCACTCTGTAGACCAGGCTGGCCTCAAACTCAGAAATCCGCCTGCCTCTGCCTCCCAAGTGCTGGGATTACAGGCGTGCGCCGCCACCACCACCACCTGGCTGTAGCTATCTTTTTTTAAAAAGATTTATTTATTTATTTTATGTATATGAGTACACTGTAGCTGTACAGATGGTTGTGAGCCACCATGTGGATGCTGGGAATTGAACTCAGGACCTTCCAAAGCAATCAGTGCTCTTAACCGCTGAGCCATCTGACCAGCCCAGTAGTCTTATTTCTACTTGCTGCTGAAGAATATTGACTATATGGCTGAATCACAGTTTTTTTTTGTTTTGTTTTGTGGTTTCTCTGTGTAGTCTGGCTGTCCTGGAATTGGATCTGTAGAACAGGCTAGTCTTGAACTCACAGAGATCCACCTGCCTCTGTATTATAGTTTCACAAGCATTTAACTGTTAAAGGACACTTGGAGGATCCAGTTTGTTTGCACAGTCACCAATAAAGCTACTTGTGAATGTTGACTTTGGCTGTATGCTCAGGATGCACAGACTGGCTGATGTCGCATGTGCAAGTTTAACTTGGTTGATGTGAGTTTTTCATTTTTAGTGAGGATTTTGTTTGGTTTTTTATTTTTAATTTTTTGTGTATCTGTGTGTTGGGGATGCTCTGAAGTGGAGAAATGGTATCCTCTGGAGCTGGAGTTACAGACTGGTGTGCCTTCCCTGGCCGATGTGGTATTGTGAACTGAGGAGTTCCAAGCACTGCCAACAACTAAGCTCTCTCCAACCTGCACGTTTAGTTTAAAGCTATTTTTCAGAGTTGCTCCTGTGGAAACCTCTTTGGCTCTGAAAGAATAATTAATTTTCTTTCTAGGTCCGACTGAGTGAAACAGACTTCAAAGTTATGTCACGGGATGAGTTAATTCTAAGGTAAAATGTTCTTTCATCAAAAATTCATAAACAACATACTGTGACTACTTACCATTATGCCATCTCTAGTTTGGGTTTGCTTGTTTGGGGGTTGGTTTAGTTTGGGTTTTTTTTTTTTTTTTTTTTTTTTTTTTTTTTTGATTTTTTGAGACAGGGTTTCTCTGTGTAGCCTTGGCTGTCCTGGAACTCACTCTGTAGACCAGGCTGGCCTCGAACTCAGAAATCCGCCTGCCTCTGCCTCCCAAGTGCTGGGATTACAGGCGTGCGCCACCACGCCCAGCTTGGGTTTTTTTTTTTTTTTTTTTTAATTTGGTTGGTTGGTTGGGTTTTGGGGTGGGGATTGGGGTATATGTGGGGAGTTATTTTTGTTCTGTTTTGTTTTTGTTTGGTTAGTTTTTTTGTTATGAAACATGATTTCTTTATGTAGCTCTGGCTGTCTTGGTACCTCTACTCTACTGCTGGAATCAAAGGCATGTGCTGCCGGGCGGTGGTGGCGCACGCATGTAATCCCAGCACTTGGGAGGCAGAGGCAGGCGGATTTCTGAGTTCAAGGCCAGCCTGGTCTACAGAGTGAGTTCCAGGACAGCCAGGGCTACACAGAGAAACCCTGTCTCGGGGGGGAAAAAAAAAAAGGCATGTGCCACTATGACCTGATTCAGTCTGACTTTTTTTGTGTTAATATATCCTCAAGTCACTTGATTTTTATTTATTTATTTATTTATTTTTTATTTTTTGGACATATTTCTTATGGTTCTTCAATATGTAAGCAAGAAGAACTATAACATTAGTTATGTGATTTCTAGATTGACATAGACCATATTTTAGAGCTAAAATACTCAGATTCGTTATGCAGGAAGCTTTTTTTTTTTTTTTTTGATTTGGTTTTTTTTCGAGACAGGGTTTCGAACTCAGAAATCTGCCTGCCTCTGCTTCCCAGAGTGCTGGGATTACAGGCATGTGCCACCACCGCCTGGCCAGGAAGCATTTATATTTAATATATACCTTGCTGGAAGATGTGTTTAATTTAATAAATCAGCAACACAGGGAGGGCATGATGGCTCCATGGGTAAAGGCCATTTCTGTATAGACCTAGCTACAGCCCAAGCTTAATCACTGGAACTCACATAAAGCTGGAAAGGGGGAAAAAAGAAACCCTCTACAAGACTATCCGATGTGTGCCCTGGCAAATGTGGGCCCACACGCTCATAATGGTTTTACTAAAAACTCGGCATGGATGTCTTTCTGAAACAGGGTATATTCAGTTTGGCCTCAAATTGGAGATCTGCCTCAGTCTTCTGAATGGTAGCAATATAGGTGTATACTACTGTAATAGTTTGCTCAGTAGTCTTACCTCAATACCATTTTTTTCTTTTGTCATGTAACATTTTAAAAGTTGCAATCACAGGATGATCTCTACCCTCACCTCCACCCCTAGGTTTTTAAGACAGGGTTTCTATATGTAATCCTGGCTGTCCTAGAACTCTGTAAACCAGACTAGCCTCGAACTCAGAGATTTGTCTGCCTCTCCCCCCCTCACCCCCTCCTTCCTAATTCTGAGATTAAAGTTACTACTACCTGGCTCCTTTTTGTTTTATTATGAGGTGGTCTTGCTAAGTTGCCAAGCTGGCCTAGAGCATGGCCTAGCCATCCTCCTCCAGCCTCTGTAGGTAACTAGGATTGTAGGCCAGATACCACCATGTTCTTTTGCCTTGGTATAACTTCTTTTACCTGTTTTCTGTAAATTGAGAGGAAACAGTAAAGCTAATGAATTTATTTCTCATTAAACTATGTTTGTAATTATGTCAAAGTTAAAAATAATCCAGCACAGTTTTTACTCTTAGTATTGTGAGTATACTTTTCTAGCGTATTTAATAAAGGTGATTTCAATGTAACCACTAACAGGAATTTGCTTTTTGCTTAGATGGAAACAATATGAAGCATATGTTCAAGCTTTGGAGGGAAAGTACACAGACCTTAACTGTAAGTTTGATCTTCCAGATAAAGATCTTCCAGATAAAGAGTTGTTGCTACAGACTAAATGGACTTTGTTGAAGCAGATACAGTTTTTTTGTTCAATTATTTTTATTATAGTTGTTATGATATTGTTTATTGATCTATTATAAGAGCTGTGTCCAGACACTAAGAATCTGAAAAATGTAATGAATGATGTTTGAGATAAATGGTGGTTGGTTGGTTGGTTGGTTTGTGACAAATCCCTGGCAACAAGGAAGACAGATGTGTATTCTCAAAATGAAGTACAAGTAGGATAACTTAACTGCTTGGAAGCATTTTTTATTTTAGAATTACTTATTTATGTATGATCATACTGTCGTTGTCTTCAGATACACCGCCCAGAAGAGGGCATTCTATATGACATTAGGACATAGGTCTTTGAGTACAGATTTTCCAAATCTGCCAACAGACTTTATGCCTTAATACAACTGTTAGTCTGGTACTCTGGCTGGGTTAGAGTGACGTGCTATGTGAAGGATAGTGACTGCTATAATTCTCCCAGTCCAGACAAATGGAGCTTCCAGAGCTCCTGACTGCTGGTAGTGTTCATAGGTGTGATGTAGAAAAGTCAATGGTGCTATTTGTCCATGTCATCAGTGGCTTCTGTCTGTCACTTTTTGAGACAGGGTTGTGGCCGGGGTGTTTTTGGTTTTGTTTGGGTTTTTTTGTTTTTTGAGAGCTTTTCTGTGTATCCTTGGCTGGCCTGTCACTTTGTAAATTGGGCTAGCCTTGAACTCAGATCCGCCTGCCTCTGTTTCCCAGTGCTGGGATTAAAGGTGTGCTCCACTATCACCCTGCATGAGACACAGGGTCTTATAAAGTCGTTAGAATGTATTTTGGGGGGTTTATAAATATTAACACTATAGGTGAGTGTGGGGGTGTGGCTCTGTGTGTAGGTGTGACTGAAGTACACAAGCAGCTCAGTGATATGACACCATTGCCTCCTTGGGGCAAAAACAATATGAAAATTAAAGGCAATGATTTTTTTTTTAATTAATCTTGACAGAGATAGAACTTTTTTTGGTTAGTTCAGTTTGATCTTGAAATGAGATTTGTAATATTTTGGATTTCGTTTCTTTTACTCAGCAAACGATGTGACTGGTTTAAGGGAATCTGAAGAAAAACTAAAGCAGCAACAGCAGGAGTCTGCACGCAGGGAGAACATTCTTGTCATGCGGCTAGCAACCAAGGAGCAGGAAATGCAAGAGTGCACTGTGAGTCTCAACATTAGTCTTTTGCGGGATTCATACAGGTTATTTTTAAATAGTGATAATAGCAAATATAAGTGCATATTTTTACAGGGTACAGTGGAGAGGGGTTGGGAGTGGAGGTTCTTATGTTTGCCATCTTGAGTCCTAATTTTGATGGAGTCTGTGTATCTTTTGCTAGCATTAGGCAGTCTGTGCTACTCCCATTGAATCTGCTGATGTTGTGTATACAGTGGCACTCTGAATCACCAGGGCTTTGAGGACAGTGGCGCTCCAACGCTTTTTCTTTATTTTTTCTTTTTTGAACCTTAACCTTTTATTGTCATATTTTTGATATTTATTTTATGTGTATGAGCATTTTGCCTGTCTTTGTGCACTACATGCATGCATGGTGCCTGTGGATGCCAGATGTAGGCATTGAATACCGCGAAAGAGGAGTTACTGATGGTCGGACGCCACTATGTCAGTGCCATAGCAAGAGCAGCCAGTGCTTCTCCAGCCCTTGACATTTTGTTTATGCCTTTCTCTACATAACACAGCCATTGTTCTTCCATCTACAGTTCAGAGTGAGGCTTTGCAGGCAGCACTGGGAACAAAACAGGGAAAGAACACATGAAGTTGGAGTTATAGGTATGGCTGAAACGTGATTAAGGGCTTAGCGAATGACATTTTATCCTAGGTATACAGTAAAAGCTGGAGAATTTTTTTAATTTAAATTTCATTATGGTTTTTTGTTTTGTGTGACAGTGTGTCACTGTGTAGATCTGGCTAGCCTGGAGGACTTCCTGTGTAGACCAGACTGGGCTTGAATTTACATAGATCAACCTGCCTCTGCCTCTCTGATGCTGGGATTAAAGGCATGCACCACTCTACTCTGCACAGCTACCAGTGGAAAATTATTCAGCAAAAGATTCATGGGGTTGATTAAGTCACTGGTAGCTGGGAAGAATGTGTTAAATAGTCTTTTAGGCACAGTCAGTAGGACCTGATCGATTAGATCTTATTGGGCAAGGTATTTAAGAATGAGTAATAATAGGTGGGTCTCATGTTTATATTATGTGACTAAATGTGAAAGAGATTGAATTTAGAAAGGGAAGAGCATAATGTTAGGAAAGCAAGAACTGCAATACCACCTCATCATCCACTCCACCACCAGCCCACCAGTTACGAACCATTAATAGTGTTAGAGGTAAGCCGGGCAGTGGTAGTGCACACCTGTAATCCCAGCACTTGGGAGGCAGAGAGGCAGGCAGATTTCTGAGTTCAAGGCCAGCCTGGTCTACAGAGTGAGTTCCAGAACAGCCAGGACTATACAGAGAAATCCTGTCTCAACAATAACAACAACAAAAAATAGTGTTAGAAGTAGGCTAGAGAGTTGGTTCAACTGTTAAGGGTACTTGTTCTTGAAGAGGACCAACCCAGGTTCGATTGCCAGCAACCAAATGGTGATTTACAAACTATAACTCCAGTCCTAAGGGATCCAAACCCTTTTTCTGACCTTTTCTGGCACTAGGAACACAAATCAAATGATGCATGTACATGTGTGTAGGCAAAACAAAACATATAAGAAAATGTAAATCTTTTTAGTTTTGTTTTGGCTTTTTTTTTCCCTTTAGATATGTTCTCTATGTAGTCCTGGCAGTTCTGAAACTTGCTGACATCCTGGCCTCAGACTCAGATCTGCCTGCCTCTGCCACCCAAGTGCTATGATTAAAGGTGTGCACACCACACCTAATGAACAAATCTTTTTTAAAAAGTGCTCAGGCAAAAGTTAGTTTAGTAAAAATGGGGATTGATTGAAAATTGTTATGTTTTGCAGTCAGAAAGAGTAGGCTACTTTAGTCGGACCTGTTGCTTTAGGGGGTAGGGATAAAAGTAAGAGTGGAGTAATTAAAGCAGGTGATGATTTCAGCTAGTAAACAGAACTAAGAATGTCTGTAGGGTTAAGGACCTGAGTTCAAAATCCCAGTCTTGCCCATGGGCAGGTGTGTGTGTGATTCCAGCCCTAAGGAGAGCCAGTGGGGCAAGGCTGAGCTCTGGGGCTTCCTGACTGCCATCAGCAAGACAGGCCCACTAGAGACTTTGCCTTCAGAAACAAAGTGGATGTCATCTATGTAGGGAACATGCCGGACGTGTATAGCCAGGCTAACACTCAATGGTTCTCTGGCCTACACAGAAACATGTTTACACCTTTAGTAAACTTTTATTTAATAGGAAAGTCAGAGGACAGCTTGCAGCAATCCATTCTCACCATGCAACCTTGGGGGTTGAACTCAGGTCAACAGACTTAGAAACCAGTGCCTTTGCCCACTGAACATGTTGCTAGCCCCGAAGGCTTTTATTATATTTTATTTGTGGATATTTTATGGCCTGCATAGGTAAGTTAGAGGACAACTCGTGGGAATTGGTTCTCTTTCCATCGTGCCCACATAGCCTGGGAATTGAATTCGGGTTATCAGTACTGACGTCATCGGGAACCTTTAGCTGCTTAGCCATCTTGCCAGCCCTAAACTACCTTTCTTTCCTCGTGTTTTCTTCCCAAACAAAGAGAGTTTGTTCTGGTTACATTCACCTCCTTTTCTTTTTTAGTTACATTCGCCTTCGTTTTATGACCAACAATGCAGACTGTTGGCATTTAGTCTGAGTCTGTGGTGTGAGACTGTTGTAATTAGTGAGGAGGGCACATGAGACACACTACATGATGTTGTTTTACTCCTTTTAAAATACTTTAGTAGATAGCAGTATTGGAATTAAACAGCTAAACTTTGTTTAAATTTTTTTTCTTTTTTTATCTTTTCTTTTTTTTGAGACAGGGTTTCTCTGGGCTACACAGAGAAACCTGTCTCAAGAAAAATCCAAAAAAAAAAAAAGATTTATTTATTTATTATATTTAAGTATACTGTAGCTGTCTTCAGACACACCAGAAGAGGGAGTCAGATCTCATTACCGATGGTTGTGAGCCACAATGTGGTTGCTGGGAATTGAACTGAGGACTTTCAGAAGAGCAGTCAGTGCTCTTCTTTTTTTTTTTTTTTTTTTTTTTTTTTTTTTTTTTGGTTTTTCAAGACAGGGTTTCTCCGTGTAGCCCTGGCTGTCCTGGAACTCACTTTGTAGACCAGGCTGGCCTCGAACTCAGAAATCCGCCTGCCTCTGCCTCCCAAGTGCTGGGATTACAGGCGCGCTCCACCACCCGCCTGGCTCCAGTCAGTGCTCTTAACCACTGAGCCATCTCTCTAGTCTCTATTATTCTTTTCTATTTGTATACAGTGAACTCTTAAGTAATTGTAGCCTCAAATCAATCAGTATACTTGTGCCTTTTAGAGTGCTAGTAAATAATAGCACAACTGAAGTTGAGATGGAAAGTTTCATATGTAAGTATGAGGATTCTAGTGCCATGTGAAAAGTTGTACTTTAGGAGTCAAGCATAGATGCTAGGCTTCTGCTTAACAGCTTGCTTAGTCTCCATCAGTTATATACAACATTGTTATTTTCTGAGTCAGAGCTACCTACAGAAACTACTTGAGGTGCTATAGAATTTCACTTATGTAAAGATACAATGTTGCTACTGTTCTAAATTTAGAAGTGGAAATTGTATAAAGTTTTAACCTTGTTTGTGGGAGTTTTATGTAGCTTAAGCAAAAAGTAACCTAAGACCTCACCAGTTCTTCTATAATAAAATTTTAAACATTGCTTCTTTCTAGCAGTTGTTAGTCCTTAAAATAAAACTGTTGCTTGTTTTTTTTTGGTTTTGTTTTGAGACTAGGACTCACTATATAGCCCTGGCTGGAGTAGAACTCACTGGATAGGTCAGACTGCCACCCATGTACCTCAGTCTTGTTTGGGTTTCGGCTTAAGTTATTATTTTTACTAATTCATGTGTCTGTGGGTTTCTGCTGGAGGATGCCAGAGGTATTGGATCCACCCACCCACAGCCCCACCCCCAACCCTGCTGGAGTCAAAACTGCTACTGCAGTTTTGGGCTGTCCATTGTGGGTACTGAGAGCTGGAACTCTTCATCCTCTGCCTCTGTAAGAGCAGCTCATCCTCTTGCTTGCTTACTTACTTCCATTTTATGTGCATTGGTGTTTTGCCTCAATGCATGTCTGTGTATGTCTGTGTGAAAGTGTCAGATCTTGGAGAAAACAGTCAGTGCCCCTAACCACTGAGCTCTCTCTCCAGACCCCAGTTCATCCTCTTTAACTGCTGTGCAGTGATACAGCCTTGGTTTGGTTTGGTTTGGTTTGGTTGAGTTTGGTTTTCAGACAGGGTTTCTCTGGAACTTGCTCTGTAGACCTGGTTAGCCTTGAATTCAGAGGCCTGCCTCTGCCTCCTCGGTGCTGAGATTATAAAGGCGTGCGCCACCACTGCCCAGTTTATGACACAGTCCCTGTTTGGTTTTAATGCCGTTTTGGTTGTACAGTGAAAGTAACCTCACGAATTGCCTTAAATGCCTCCTTTTTTCATTTGTCCCCCTTTTTCCTTTGTGGTTGTTGGGACCAAAACCTAGGGCCTTGTACATAGAATGCAAGTGATCTACTGCTAGGCTCCATCACCTGCTTTCGGCGTCTTTGTTAAGGCAGGCAGTCTTGCTTTGTTTTCCAGGCTGGCCTGGAGCTTAAACCCTCCCTCTACTTTTTTTTTTTTTTTTTTTTTTTTAAGATTTATTTATTTATTTCATGTATGCTAGTACACTATTGCTGTCTTCAGACTCACTAGACGAGTGCATTGGATCCCATTATAGATGGTTGTGAACCACCATGTGGTTGTTGGGACTTGAACTCAGGACCTCTGGGAGAGCAGTCAGTGCTCTCTCCAGCCCCTCCCTCTACTTCTAAAGGCTGGAATTATAGGCACATGCCATCGTTCTCAGTTTTGGTACTTTTCCTAGGATTTGTGTTGTTGTTTGAAATTGTGTGAGCTTGGACACAAAGGCCTTGCTCCATGTTTGCTGTCTGTTCAAGAGCTACACCCTTAACCTTAGGGAGACTTAATTTCAAAGGGGTATAGACCTAACAATAGGCTGACTGACTGTCCAGTTAATAAAGGGTATTTCTTCTTGAGGGTTTCTTTTGATTTGGTAGTAATTGTTTCTTTTGCTTTGCACAGACTCAAATCCAGTACCTCAAGCAAGTTCAGCAGCCGAGTGTGGCCCAACTGAGATCAACAATGGTAGACCCAGCGATCAACTTGTTTTTCCTAAAAATGAAAGGTGAACTGGAACAGACTAAAGACAAACTGGAACAAGCCCAAAATGAACTGAGTGCCTGGAAGTTTACGCCTGATAGGTAAACAAATCATACTCCCCAGTCAAGACTTCCCTGACAGTCCCACCTCGAGAAAGCTGTGGTGGGACAGCCAAGTACTCGTTTCCACACCAAGACTCAGACTTTTTGAGCCAAAAAAGCCACATTCTTATACTGTCCAGCTTGTAATGGTTAATGTAAAACTTACCAGATGAACCTTGTGTTTCAGCTTCTTTCTCTTCCCCTCCCCCTTGCTTCAGAGGCCTGATGCCATCGGACTATTCCGAAGAAGAGGCCAACTCCGAAAAATTCCCCTTCTAGGACATGTAGACACTTGAGAAATGTTTCTGTTTGAAGAAAATAGAGGGAAAAACAGAAGTCTTAAGTCTGTGGCACACTGTGTCTTCAGACAGTTTGGAGGATTGAAAACCTAGAGGTTTTAAATCATGAATTGAACATGTAAAATTCCAGTAAAATGTAAAAATGGAATATGCATCGCTCTTAAGCATGAGCACAGTGACTTAGAGACACTGTACATCAGTTATGCCAATAAGACTGTGGACTTCATGACTGTTGAACTACTGGGTCAAAACTCAAATGAGGTGAATTTTGCCTTTAAAGGATTTACTTGCTAAGAACCAACTTCTAATAGCCGTGAGACAATCACGTCATAGCTACCAGTACAAGTAGAACATATATTTATCCATTTAGCTCTGAGCTCTATATTATAATGGAGCCTTAAATCTATGTGGTTTTTATCAATGATTTGTTTTTTGAATGGTTGTGGAAACTGTAGATAACCTTAACTGAGGACTGTACAAACGTGAAGGTGTGGTCTCACACTTCAGGTTTAAACTGTTTGAAGCATTATACGCATTCATTTCACAACTAGATTGTATATGGTATTTGGCTGTGATGAGCCGCCCATTATTCAGTAAACCCTCATCTCATTCAGCAGGCACATGTTAAACAGTGTTGTCATTGGTGTTAAATGGGGGAATGTGTTCCTTCATTGTATTTGGGGCCTTTTGTATCGAATTCTTGATATTAAATTAAATGTGCCTTGAAATAGTTGGGTTTTTTTTTTTTTTTAATTCAAGGAATGCTCTGATAATTTTGTTGTACTCAATATTTTACTTTGGGGGGCTATGGAGAGCAGATCAACACTTTGGAAAAATTATTCTGTGCTCTTCAAAGAGAAGGAAAAGGCTGTCTCGATTAAAAGACTATTCCAGATGGTATAAAAGACAAGGAGACTTGGCATTTGGCCCCAGGATATTGCAGTAGAACATATTGTGGGACAATCTCACAAGGTGCCTGCCAGAAGATTGGGGAAATAATGTGTTGGAACTCTGGGCCGGCCCAAGTGAGATGTTCTGTGAATTGAAAAAGGTATAGTGATCATTTCTAGCAAACTCATTTGCTCATTTAGATAAATGAGGCATTATATTCTTCATGCTTCCATCCAATCCTGGAGGTGAATTTTTTTCGTCTATAAGTCACCAGTTTGAATTTTCCCTTGGTGATAATGGAATCTGAGATGAGTAGAAGATAAATGTTCCAGCATGCCCCAACGTTTAAGTGCAGTTTTAACAAGGGTGACTTAAGTTCTCTCTTAATCAATTGTAAGTATCTTATATGTTTGTGCTTTAGTGAACTGATTGTGGGCAGGGGTGGGTTGGAGGAGTGATTTGTATAACTTTTCAGGAACAAGTCTGCTTCTAAAATTGTCACTGGGGGTTTGGAGGGTAAGTAACCAATCTGTTTAAAAGTAGTTTATTGTGACAAAATTGGATCTTTTGTATTTATTTTATGCATTTTCAGATTCATGGTTGAAATGGCCCTGAGTATAGTTTAGTAGGTTGAATAGTGATTTCGTAAAATGTATTGCTAATATGTACTCAGAGTTAGCCAGTCTCTCTGCTACTTGAATACAGTAACTTTGTGGGCCTACTTTCTTGTTATTGTTAATCTTCTCTCTTAATAAGACAGTACATGTTCATGTATAAATGAATACTAGAGAACGGTGGGAGACGGAAAGTGTGTGTCACTCTTGGACCTAATGTCAAACTGCCTCATTCTGCTCTACAGGACCAGTGCCACTGTTAAATATCTTCAGTATCATCAAGATAATTGGTGGATACACAATGGTTTCATGTATATTGGTTTTAAAGAAATGCAATCATATCGTACATAAACATGCTTCAAAGCTTTATTTTTTTTTTTCATTTTTATCTCTTATTAGAGTTTTTTTGGCATATCCTAGATTACTACCTTTTTAATACTTAACATTTATTTTGTTTTATTTTATTTTATTTTCCTGAGACAGGGTTTCTCTGTGTAGCCCAGGCTGTCCTGGAACTCACTCTGTAGACCAGGCTGGCCTCGAACTCAGAAATCCGCCTGCCTCTACCTCCCAAGTGCTGGGCGTGCGCCACCACGCCCAGCTATACTTAGCAATTTTTATATTAATCTTATTTTAACAACCCATCAATGAGGTTTTGTTATATAAAACTAAACTATATGATACAATGAATTAAGTACTAAAAATACATTAAGTAGTGCTTAATAATCAATGTGGAATGATTCCAGTGAAGATTTCTTATGGATATGGTATTCCTTCCCTTTGCTGCAGTTCTAATTTTGAGGACTAAAGATCTTTTTAGCTGGATATGGTGGCTTATGCCTTTAATCCCAGCGGTGGTGAGGCTGATGCAGTAGGATGGGGAATTCAGGAGTCCACTCATAGATTTGTGTCTCGCAGTAAACAAGAGATGGACTGTGGGTCCTCCATAATGTCTGCTCTACCGTTTCATTTGACAGCACATTCACTTTAAGAGTGTTTAGGAGTAGCCGGGCGTGGTCTCTGGAGAGGGAATAAATGTCAGAGCCCCCAAGAGGTAAGGGTATGTGTGTGCGCATGCGCATGCCCGAGCATGTATGCTCCAAGGAGGCTCCTCCTCCATGGTGCTGCTGCTCTTTGCTGTTGTTGCAGTTTAATGAGAAGATATTAGACGTATCCATCCTAAAGATAAAATTGGACTTGCTTGCCGGGCGGTGGTGGTGCATGCCTTTAATCCCAGCGCTTGGGAGGCAGAGGCAGGCGGATTTCTGAGTTCGAGGCCAGCCTGGTCTACAGAGTGAGTTCCAGGACAGCCAGGGCTACACAGAGAAACCCTGTCTCGAAAAAACAAAACAAAACAAAACAAAAAAAAAAAGAGTGTTTAGGAGTATGCTGGTTATTTTCAACTTGTAGTCAGTTAGGCAATTGTATGTACAATTCTACAAAATAACTTGGCTTCCTTCCCTTGGTAATTAAAGTAATATACTGATGTTCCTTGATCTTTGAAGTCCTTAAGTATTTCCTGTTATTTGTGATTATTTGATTTTAGGAGTCACCTCAGCACCTAGAAGGCAGAGGCAGGCAGATCTCTGGGAGTTCAGTGTCAACCAAGACTTCACATTGAGATGCTTAAAAAACAAAAGGAACTAGAGAGTTGGTCTAGTGGTTAAGAACACAGGCTATTCTTCCAGAAGACCCAGATTTCAAATTCCGGCACCTGCATGGCAACTTATAGCTATCTAGAACTCCAGTCCAGGGGAACTAACATGCTTCCCTCCGGCACCAGTTGTGCATGTGTTGAATGGACTTACATGTAAGCAAAACACCCACACACGTGAAAAGAGGACAGAAATATTCTTAAAGTATGACGGCATTTATTTATTTGTATGTGTATATGGGTGATTTGTCTGCATGTCTTTCTCTGCACCATGGACATGTGGAGGCCAGAGGAGGATGTCAGGTCCTTTGGAATTGGGGTTAAAGAAGGTTCGACCATGTCTGTGATGGGCTCAGACCTGGGTCCTTTGGATAAGTAGCCAGTGTTCTTAACTGCTGACCTAACAACCTTCTAGCCCCTAGTCTAAAAGAAATTAGTAAAAGGAATAACCTTTACTATCCATAAAAATAGTTCCTTGTGCCAGGCGGTGGTGGCGCACGCCTGTAATCCCAGCACTTGGGAGGCAGAGGCAAGCGGATTTCTGAGTTCGAGGCCAGCCAGGGCTACACAGAGAAACCCTGTTTCAAAAAAAAAAATTCCTTGTAGTTAAGTTCTCTTTCTACTTATTTTGTGGTACTGAGGATTTAACCTAGGGCTTTGACCGTGCTAGATGAGCACGTTACAGTAGAGCTATATCCTTAGCCTTCTCCTTGGAGGCGAGTTCTAAGGATTGAACCCATGGCCTCACTAGCTAAATAGACTAAAGAGTACACTCCCAGCTCCCTCACTGTTTCCTGTGTGGAGTGTGTTTATGTGTGCTGTTATAACTACAACTACTGACTTTTTTTTTGGTTTTGGTTTTGGTTTTTCGAGACAGGGTTTCTCCGTGTAGTCCTGGCTGTCCTGGAACTCACTCTGTAGACCAGGCTGGCCTCGAACTCAGAAATCCACCTGCCTCTGCCTCCCAAGTGCTGGGACTACAGGCCTGCGCCACCACGCCCAACTACTGACTTTATACAACATAGTTGCAAACATAAAAATTAAAGCAGTTTTGAGGTATTTTAAATTTTTTGATATTTGTTTATGGGCTCAGGGCAAGTGACCAATTAATGTATTTTATACTTTTTTAGAGTATTTTTTAATTAATTCATTTATTTTATGTATATGAGTACACTATAGTTGTACAGGTGGTTGTAAGCCACCATGTGGTTCCTGGGATCTGAACTTAGGACCCTTGGGAGAGCAGTCAGTGCTCTTAACCACTGAGCCATCTCTCCAGCCCTCACTTTTTTTTTTTTTTTTAAATCTTTATTAATTCACAGAAAAGTAGAAATTTCCTGCTGGAAAATCTATTGTATATAATTCCAAGAAACAGGTGGCCAAGTGTGGTTGCACATAACTTTAATCCAATATGTGGGAGGCAGAAGTGTGTAGATTCTGTGAGTATAAGGACAGTGAGTTCCAAGTCAGCCAGGGATGCCTAGCGAGATTCTCTCTTCCCATGCTCCCTTTTTCGTTTTGTTTTTTGAGACAGGGTTTCTCTGTGTAGTCCTGGCTGTCCTGGAACTCAATTTGTAGACCAGGCTGGCCTCGAACTCACAAATCCTCTTGCGTCTGCTGGGATTAAAGGCAAACACCATGTTGGGCCAGACCCTGTCTGAAAAAAAAAGGAAAAAAAGAACTGAAGTTACTGGAATATGGGCAGACAACTAGAAGGGAGGGGAGCTCCAGTGCCTTTGACAGTGGTGTCCACATCTTACTCCCTTGTTAATTTCTAAGTGCTTGTTTAGTGGGTGCTAAATTCTGAGGTGATTGATGGGAAATGGGGGTGGGAGGATGTGGAGCTGCGATAACTGAAGGGAATGGTTAAACAAATAAAACTTACTGTGTGCACTCAGGGCTTCTACCGTGACTCCTCTGAATATTAGGAACCTGCTTTTTAATGTTCCAAAAATATCTGTAAGGAAATTTTAATTGCATTTTTTTGTTATTGAACTGTATTAAATAACATAAGCTGTAAGTTAAGGAATCCTACAACATTACCTATAAAAGAGTTGTCTACAAAATACTACTATTTTTAGGGTTCTGGTGTTTACTAGGATCAGATAAAAATCTGTGTATCTGGAAAGTGCCAGTCCTGCTATATATGGGAAAAACACTAAAGTACCAGAGTGTTCTTAAACACAATTAAAAAATGTTAAGTTGTTCCTATGCAATGCTCAAAGTTAGTATCACAGTTACATATTTAATTCAAATACCTTTAACGTTATTTCTGATGTTATTGCTAAGGCTGAAAGCAGTGACATTTTATTGTGTTCTTACTTGTAGTTTTGATTACTCTTTCAGTTGTTGTAGGAGTTGAATAGTTAGTACACTGTTGAGAGTTAAACTGTTCTGTGGCACTCATAATCCGGGAAGTAGGAGGATTGCAATTTTACGATCATCCTCTACTACACAGCAAAAAGTTTAGTTAAATAAGGAATTAATGGATTTCTATTTGGGAAGTCTTTTAAAAGATACATTATTGTATAGAAGTTATATGTGCTTAGAAAACTGTCCAGTAAAAGGAATCCATTATGGATATTTCCTAGTAAGAATAAATTCTCATTATATTTTATAGGTATTTTATAGGTGATAAAGGGGCATTTGTAATTGATAACTACACATTTTTTAAAAGAACTTTCTGTTGGATGAATTAGTGTTACATTTGAGAATTAAGTCCAAGATATGGACCTACTTATTCTTGATGTGATAATTTAGGATGAAAACCTTGATACAGTAGGAACAAAAAGTGGCTATTTGGCACTTTCTGTTTAAGGTTTATTTTTATTGCTCTGTTGGTAAAATACCGAAGTGCAGAAGATGGACATGTTCCTGAAAAGAAGATGGTAATTACAGGGTGGGTCTGCTGTGCCGTAGCTCTCTTCCGTATGTGTTCACATCCTGTAACAATGAGCAAAGGCTAGAGAGCGCGTGGCCTTCACTTTGTGATGATTGGCTCTTTCCTTTGCAGCCAAACAGGCAAAAAGTTAATGGCGAAGTGCCGAATGCTTATCCAGGAGAACCAGGAGCTTGGACGGCAGCTGTCCCAGGGCCGCATTGCTCAGCTCGAAGCAGAGTTGGCTTTACAGAAGAAATACAGTGAGGAGCTTAAGAGCAGTCAGGATGGTAAGGGGGTTTGTTTAAATTTTGTTTAACTTTGCACTGGCTTTATGGCCACCAGCCTTGTGGTAGATGAGTTTCCATGCATGTTCTTAGATGATGGCTGCCTAAAATTGTGCATGCAACACTTACCATTTCTAAGTTTTTGTTTGTAAGGTGTTTTGTTTAAGGTGTAAAAATTGATATTCAGTGCATGAGTATCATTAACAGTTTCTCTTAAGTATACATCTTGGAAATGGTAATTTCCGTGGTTAAAAAGTAACAGAATTATGTATACTTCCTAAAGGTGCTCTTCAGTGAAAAGGGGATTTAGTATTTAAATTTGCTGAGACAAACTAAATGTGCTTTTTACCATAGTCCTTTTTGTCCCAGTATAGCTGCACTTCTTTTTCTTGTTTTGTGAAGTGCATTAATAGTAAAAAATGGAGCCACACTGTGAAGATGTAAACTGAGAACCAGTGTAATTGATTGTTGGTTGCAAAAAAAGCCAATAGACAATGTTGTCATTCTTAGCTTTTACTATGTGTAAACATGTAAAGTGGGGAGATGTTATGTAGCAGTTGAGAGGTTGTTTAAAGCCTTTAAAAAAAAATTTAAAAAGACTTGTATATTTTAGTGAGCCCCGGGTATTTTTTATATGTTTGTTCATGTATGTGGAGCAGGTTTTGGTTTATACACATACGTCTTTGTTAGGTTAGAGTTAAAAAAGAAACACTGTCCTGAGGGCTAGAGATGTTGTAGATTAAAAGCCCTGGCTAAGAATGAAGAAAAGGGACACAGATAAGATTTTACAGGTTATTGTCAACTGTATGAGGCAGGATGGTTGAAATCAATTTTAGCTTGATTTCTTTAATATAGTATTTAAAACATCCAGCTACCCTCCAAACGTTTCATTCTTGTTGATTAAAATTCCAGGTAAATTCTTTTATGAATGCTCCATTTTTAAAATAGTATTTACTTGGTAAACATTGTAATATTTCAAGGGCTGGAGAAGTAGCTCAGTGAGTGTAATGCTCGCCATGCAGGGAAAAGAGGCCCTCACATTGGATTCGGGCACTGAATCCAATTCTAACTAGGTGTGCAGCTAGGTTTCTGTTACTCCAGTGCTTAGGGTAGAGCATGCAAAGTGAATTTTGGGGCCTTGGTGGTCACCTAGTCTATCCAAAAAGGTAGGTTCCAGGTTCAGTGAGAGGTAAAAAGCTGTAGGACAGAGCCATCTGGTGTTGACCTCTAGCCTCTCATGCTCACACATGCACAGGTGAGTACATGTATGCACATACAACACAGAAATGTTTTAAAAATATTAAGGTATTAAAGTAAATTTGGCTCTCCTTTGCACAGAACTGAATGACTTCATCATTCAACTTGACGAAGAAGTAGAGGGTATGCAGAGCACCATTCTGGTTCTTCAGCAACAGTTGAAGGAGACACGACAGCAGTTGGCACAGTACCAGCAGCAGCAGTCTCAGGCTTCAGCTCCAAGTGGCAGCAGGACTACATCTTCTGAACCTGTAGATCAGGCAGAGGCCACAAGCAAAGACTGCAGTCGTCTGGCAAATGGACCAAGTAATGGCAGCTCCTCCCGCCAGAGGACGTCTGGGTCTGGATTTCACAGGGAGGGGAGCACACCTGAGGATGACTTTCCTTCTTCTTCAGGGAATGGTAATAAGGCCTCCAACAGCTCAGAGGAGAGAACTGGCAGAGGAGGTAGTAGTTACATAAACCCACTCAGTGCGGGGTATGAAAGTGTAGACTCTCCCACGGGCAGTGAAAACTCTCTCACACATCACTCAAATGACACAGACTCCAGTCATGACCCTCAAGAGGAGAAAGCAGTGAGTGGGAAAGGTAATCGAACTGTGGGTTCCCGCCATGTTCAGAATGGCTTGGACTCAAGTGTCAATGTTCAGGGTTCAGTTTTGTAATATTTTTCCAGCAAATTTTTATACAGTGTCATTTAATTGGGGAGAGGATACTGTCAAAAATTTAATGCATACTTTTGTCACAACTTACCTTTTTGTGGGTGTGTTTTGTTTCTTTTTTTTTTTTTTAATTGCTTCAATACCTCTGCCACTTTGAAAATTGTAACAGTTAATTACTTTGAACGTTGCTAAGAGGACATTTTGTGTAGGGTCAAGTTATTTTTATATGAGTTAATGTGAAGTTGTAAATGGGAATCTATATAGCAATGACGTCTGTATAAATCTGTCTTATCTAGAACCTGTGCTGTCA
The DNA here is from genome assembly GCA_964023405.1 of Apodemus agrarius. NCBI lineage: Eukaryota > Metazoa > Chordata > Mammalia > Rodentia > Muridae > Apodemus > Apodemus agrarius. The sequence continues at coordinate 38,395,644 of OZ030027.1, forward strand.
GGACACTCTTCCTCACGCTGTTGTTACTCATGCACCATTCAGACTTGTTAGCGTAGATGTGGGTGTGGGACTGCCGAGTTTTCCCAGTACAGTAGTTTTTATCACTAAAAAGTTGGACTTGGAGTCCTATAGTAGTTTCAGCGTTAGATAAAGTTTTTCCACCATACATTTGTGCATTCATCTTTAGGTGACTGAATGTTTAAGAAATCTGTGTGCATAGTTACTAAGTTTTTATGAACTGTTGTGTCCTGTTAATGCATATTGCCCTGTGACTCCAGTATATCTCACCTGTACTGACCAAACCTAAATAAAAATTTTTATTACGACTCCTGTTTGTTTTTACCTTTTGTCTTGGGTATATTTAGCAATTGTCCTTTATTTTCACTGAATGGCTGAATTCCTTCTTACCTTGTAACATATACAGAGGTCAGATTAAAATAGTTTATGCATTAAGTCTGACTGTGCACCTAATTTTAATTTGCACTTTTCTTTGCAGAATGAAGTGGGAGTTTGGCTACACTTCAAGGAATTTGGTTTTGTTTTTTTTCCCTTGACATAAAGATCTCAGTTTTAAAAAGCTAACCTAATTTTAGGTTTTAATTGAAGAGCTGTTTGTTCTTCAGATCTGATTTCAAGGAATAGGTATATCATTACTCAGATGTTTGCTTTAAAGCACTGGCCAAATAATGCCTTTTCCTGAACAGCATCGTTGCGTGTATTGTAAGGAGGTCTATGGGTGTGGACTTGTGAAGCAAGTACCCTTAACAGCTGTGCCATCTCTTCAGTCACTGCACACTCCTTTTGCTCTTCCTCTTCTCCCCACCCATGCATCTGCCAGATTTATATCATCGTTCTTTTCATAAAATGTGGCAATGACACCTGGGATGCTTCAGTCGTTTTGTAACAGAGGACTATCATTTAAGCTCCCTTGACAACATCCCCTCTTATGCTGGCGGGTCACCCAACCATGACTCTGAGTTCAGCCCTTAATGTTTTCCTGCCTCCCTTCATGCTTTTGGAGGTAGAAAAGAAACAAAACCTGAGCGGAGGGGGACAGTCTTTGAGGTTGGAGCCTGAAATGATGAATGTGATGGCTGTGCAGTAAGAGTGCAAATTATGGGCTGGAGAGATGGCTCAGTGGTTAAGAGCACTGACTACTCTTCCAGAGGTCCTGAGTTCAATTCCTAGCAACCACATGGTGGCTCAACCTTCTGTAATGGGATCAGATAGATGCACTCTTTTGGTGTGTACCTGAAGACAGCTACAGTGTACTCATATAAATAAAAATCTTTTAAAAAATGAAAGTGCAAATGATAAAAGCTTTTTTTTTTTCCTCGAGACAGGGTTTCTCTGTGTAGTCCTAGCTGTCCTGGAACTCACTCTGTAGACCAGGCTGGCCTAGAACTCAGAAATCCACCTGCCTATGCCTCCCAAGCACTGGGATTACAGGCATGCGCCACCATGCCCGGCTCCATAAAAGCTTTTAAATATATAGTTAAAGATGGCAGGCTGAGGCAACAATGAGCTTCAATTGCAGTCCTTGGAAGCAATTTGATAGGGGTGTAACTTAGTGATAGGCGGCTTACTTACCATGGTCACAGCCCAAGTTATCCAACAAAAGAAAAAGCAAACAAAAAAACAGTTTATGGACAAAAGGAATTGAAAACAGCATTTAAGTCTAGCATTGGAAGGTAACTAGTTTTCATCTACTCAGTTCAGTGAGTGAACAGTTGGTTGTGGTGGCAGCTGTTTAATGTTGTCTAATCAACACTTTGAGAGGGTGAAACAGGATTGAGAGATCAAGGCCAACCTGAAGCTACTATCTCAGAGTGAATGCTATTGGGAAGACGAATGTGAGCATGCTTTTGGAAAATACACTTCAACAGAAGAGCTTGTCCTTCCAACTGTGTTTAATACGGCCTTTTGTAGAAACGATTCATGAAACAAAGCATTTTTCTGACAGTTGGACTCCTGTAACTAGTCATGAAACAACCCCAGAATGATTGCAAGAACGCTTCAGAACAAATAGTCTGTAGCACTACTAAATTACTTTTTTTCTCCCCCCCACCCCCAGCCTAATCAATCTAGATCTAGGTGTTATTTAAGAAACTATTCTAGGGGCTGGAGAGATGGCTCAGCAGAGAAGAGCACTTTATGCTCTTGCAGAGAACTCAGGTTTCATTCTTAGCATCCAATAATCTATAACTCCCGATTTTAGGAGACCCAAAGCTCTCTCTGGCCTCCATGGGCCCCTTCACACATGTGGTACACACACAAATATTTAAGAAAAAAAATGGCATAGTGATACACACCTTTAATCTCAACACCCAGGGAGCAGAGGCAGGGAGTCTCTAATTTGGAAGTCAGTTTGGTTTATATAGTTCCAGTCTCAGAAACAAAACAGTTCGGCAGTGGTGGGCCACACCTTTAATCCTAGCACTCAGTAGCCTGACACCAGTGGATCTCTATGAGTTTAAGGCCAGCCTGGTCTACAGAGCAAGTTCTAGGACAGCCAAGCCTACACAAACTATCTCAAAAAAGCAAAACAACAAGATTAAAAGAGCAACAACAAAATTAGTCTAGCCTCTGCTTCCTGTATAGATTAGAATGTGACCAGTAGCAGCTTTCTTCTGCCACATTTCCCCTGCCTGTTGCCATGCCTTTCTGCCTTAATGGACTCTATCCCTTTAGAACTGTAAACCCAAATAACAAATGAAAGAAAAGTAGAAACTATTCTCTTATTCTTTTCTCCATTCATTATCTTTGGCTGGCATCTGGCACACGTCACTCAGTAGCCCATTATAAAGAGCTAAAATGAAAGACATTTCAGTGCTGCTGTTGGTCATTGAACAAAAGCAGCCTCCGGGAAGGAGACAAGTGAACACACACCTTGTCCCCAGAAGAAAGTATCCCTGCTCGTTTTTTCATGAGTGTTTACATGTGGAGGCCTGAGATCTGTGTCCGAGATCTTCCGCAAGAGCACTTACTGTTCTTCCAGAAAGCAGAGTTCAGTTCCTAGGACCTATAGGGCAGCTGACAACCTATTCTAATTCCAGTCCCAGAAGAGGCAACAACCTCTTCTAGCCTACTCCGGCACTGGTCTTCTATCTTCTGAGACATGGTTGATCAGTAAGCCAACAGCTAAGCAATACAATCGATCTAACTAGCCAGCTTGTACCGATCCACAGATGCCCTGTCTGCCTTGAGACTAGGATTACAGGTGGACTTTCACATCCATCCAACTTTTATATGCAGTCTCTCTCAGAATCCAAACTCTAATCCTCTTGTTAGCACAAATGCTTCAGGCAGTGAGCAAACTCCAAAGACCCATGTTGGTTTGTTTTTTACAAACAAACAAAATCAAAGTTCATGGAGCCCAGTCTACCCCTGAATTCCTCATGCTCCTTTGTCAGTTCTCAAATCCTCAGCTTCAAGGCCTGTGTCACCACCCCTGGCTCATATCCATTTGTTCATATGCACAGAACATATGGACTATATTATTGTTCATCAGCTTTGCTACCTAAAGTGTGCTAGGCATATATAATAGAACAGTGTAAAAAGGGATAAAGAGTACTCTGTATAGCAAAATAAAACTGGAAATTAACAGTTCTATGGTTAAGTACAAAGATAAGACTAGGTATAAACAGAAGATAGGATTTAAAAAGGCTTCCTGGAGGAAGTCTAAGTGGAGTTCCAGAGAGTTCTAGCTTAGCTAACAGAACCTCACAACACTCACTGAGACTTTCTTCGGTCAGAAGAGATAAGCTGAAGGGGTAAACATGAGTTTGGGTTAGATGTGATACACTGTTATTTTTATAGAAAGTTTAAATTGAGCGGGCCAGTCTGTTCACAGGCAACAGAGAAAGGAGGATTCCAGAGTCGTCAGCATCACGGGTGGTAAATGAATGATGGGTGGACATGCTGCTTCCCAGGGAGCAGCGCAAAGTTGGGTGAGGGGAGGTCAAAGTAAGGCCACGGGGGAACTGAAGATGCCAGGAAGGGGTGGAAAAACAGAGGGCTAGGGAGGTGACACAGTGGTGACAGGCACTTACTGCTCCTGCAGAGAGCTGGGTTTGGTACCTAGCACCCAGATGGTAGCTCACAGCTGCCTGCAATTCCAGTCCCAGGGGATCCAGCATCCTCTTGCCTCTGCAGACACTAGGCTCACATGCAAGTGCACAGACATGCATGCAAACAAAAACACTTAAAAATAAATTATTAAAGAAGGAAGTAATGTAATAAGCATGGGGTCTGGAGAGGTAGCTTAGGGCATAAGAGCACTTACTGTTTTTCCAGAGAAGCAGAGTTCAGTTCCTAGGATTTCCAGGGCAGCTCACAGCCTGTTGTAACTCCAGTCCCAGAAGATGCAACAACCTCTTCTAGCTTACTCCGGCACTGCATGGTCTCACGGTACACAGACAGACATGCGGACAAAATATCCATACGCATAGAAACAAGACATCTTTTTAACATGTAAGAAGCATGAAACCATGGGAAGTCCCTTGCATTTCTTGGACCCATGAGGAACCAGGGAACAAAATCCAGAATTTAGCCTCATCTCTAGAGTCTACTTATTCATGCATTTGATCCATCCGCCTTTCTCAAAATCTTTTTTTTTTTTTTTGTTTTTTTGTTTTTTTTTTTTTTTTTTTTTTTTCGAGACAGGCTTTCTCTGTGCAGCCCTGGCTGTCCTGGAACTCACTCTGTAGCCCAGGCCGGCCTCAAACTTGGAAATCTGCCTGCTTCTGTCTCTCAAGTGTGGGTATTAAAGGCATGTGCCACCACTGCCCGGCTCTCTTAAAATCTTAATTTTTCAGTTTGCTTTACATTTCAGGAGGATGCCCCAGCTTGAGGGGTTGTTGTTGTTGTTGTTAGGTTTATTTGTTTTCCTTTCTCACAACCTGTAGCCCTGTTGTTCTCTTACTTCACTGTCCACTGTACCCACTGACGGCAAGACTTGCCTAGCAAGCCCTTCCAGCCACCACAGGATGCTGCTTTCCTAAATAGATGGCATTCTCTGAGGGCCAGCAAGCTGCAGTAGCAAACCAGGATGACTCTCCTTCCAAAACACTGGGAACACTGTAGCTGGCTTGTGGTGGTGCTAGGGCTGGGGCTGGGGCTGGAGCTGGAGATGGGGGGTGGCCGGAGGGAGTCTGCAAAAGGCATAAATGACACAAGGCACAGGGGGTAAGTAGAGTCTGGCAGATTCTGACTTTGGCTGAATAATAAATCCGAAAGGATTGGACAGCAGAGATCCATTGCCCTAAGGATCTCCGTTAGTAAAGAGGCTACGCGCTCAGAAGCCGTCAGCCGTGAGGAGGACCTTCCAGAAGAGACTGGAGATGCCTATCCAGAAAAGGTCAGGCTCGATCCTGGAGTGTCACCTGGAGAGAAAGCTTACCCTTGGACCGTTTACACCCGACCCCGCCTAAGACTCCTAGACCACACCACTCTACGACACTCCTAGGCGGTCTACCTCCAACCCAACATCCCTAGATCCTCCACACCCCACCCTAGCCGGACACACCTCGGTTGGGGACATAACACCCACCCTATACCAAACCAGGAAATCTTCATCTCTCTCAACGCCGGGACTTAGACCCGCCCAGCGTCCTGCGCAGGCGTGAGGAGGCGTGGCCTGGAGGCCATAGCCCCGCCCTCCAGCACGGCCTGTCAGGCTAGAGGGAAGTTTTACCTCAGTCGCAGACAGCACCAGGCTGAGAGCTATCTGACAGCGGAGCGACAAGATGAGTGCAGGCTCGGACCCCGTGGTCATCGTCTCAGCGGCGCGGACCGCTATAGGTGAGTGTCCCGCGGGGTCACTTCGGCCTGTGACCCTCCTTCCCGACAGGTTCTCGGAGACCCGGGCAATGTTAACGGGGAGGGGGCGGCCAGCCTCGGACTCACAGCCTGGTACCCCGCGCCTCGCCCGCGGCCCCGCCCCTCGTGCTGCGATTGGTTCCTCGTAGTAGAGCCACCGCTCTGCCAGGCTCACCTATTGGCTAACGTTGGGACGCGCTCTCTCTCCTGATCACTGATTGGTCTGCCATGGTGCACCATGGATCACGCTGTGGTGGCGGGGGGGCCGGGAGCTGGTGGTCTGAGCGGGTCCTCCAGGCACGCTTTGGCCGTGGCATTGTCCTGGAAGTCCCCATTGCCTCTGCCCGCCTCGGCTCCAGCCGTTTTTGTTTGGAAAGCATGTGGCCCCCTCCGTGGTCCTCTTCAGGGTGCTCTTGGTTCAGACGCCTTCCCTCTTCCCCATTCCATTATAGGCTCCTTCAATGGTGCTCTGTCCACCGTGCCTGTGCACGACCTGGGGACAACTGTCATCAAAGAAGTCCTGCAGAGGGCCAAGGTGGCTCCAGAAGAGGTGTCCGAGGTCATATTTGGACACGTTTTGACGGCAGGTAACTCCTCAGAAGCCCAGGACAGGTCTGCTTCATTAGAAACATTGCATTTATTTGCGCACACACACCCCAACCCCCACCACCATACAATGCTTTGCACGGGGTTCCCTCTGCTAGGATTCTTTCTGACCCTCCTCCTTCCTCTAGCTGAAGTCACAGCCTCTTTACAAGCTTTTGCCCTGAGTGATCTTAGACCACGGGGCTGTACCGCCTTTGCATTGTTAGAAGCAGGACCGGCCTGATGCACAAGAAAGTATGTACAGTCCTCCACATACCCCTAAAATGTCACACAGTCAATACAAGTGTGTGGGCCCGGCACTGTGCAAGAGCTGCGAGTAAGGCTGCAGCAGAACAGCTATGCCCTAGTCCACTTGTCAGGAGATAATAGGCTGTTCCTCACTCCTGGGCACTCTCTGGAGGAAGGCAGAAGAGTCTAAGAATGCTTTATCTTACCTCTGAATCCTGGTAGGTTTGTAGACCAGTGACTACTGACCATCGTTTGTGTTGATTGATTTGGGGCCTGGGTGTGTAGCTCAGTGGAGGAGTGTGTGGTTAGCGTGCGTGTGGTCCTGAGTTCACTCTCCTGTCCTGCGCTGTGCTCCCTCCGCACACATTCGAATCAAAACGTAGAGAGAATTGTTAATATTCAATATCAACTTCTGCTCTTACTCTGAAACCTTTTGTATGTGTGCCTGTTGAATACTCATACTGAAACATTAGTTTTGATATCAGATTCCCCCACGCCCTAGATTTTGCAACATCTGTATATATAAAGTATCATCGTTACAGAATTTGGTGTCATAATCTTTATCTCAGAAGTAGGTCCAGCCAGTTATGCTTCATACAGTAGGTGGAACAGCAGGATGAATAGTAAATAGCAGAAAAGGGAGGTTTGTGTAAGTTGGCTAAATTGGGAGATCTAGGGACCCTCACCCCCTCAGAACCATCTTCATGCTCCAGAAGTGAGATTAATTTTAAATAGATAGCTGGAGATTTGCACATCTAAACAGTCTGCTCATGTTATAGCCCCACCCGCCACCATTGATCCATCTTCTGGGTCTCTATAGCAGGGTGGTCTGGGAGGAAAGATCCCCTTTGTCTGACTAGGCCTCAACGTCTTCGTTCTCCCAGCCTGGGACTCCTGGGGGCCTCCCAGTGTTGGGGAGTTCATTGTTTCAGTAGTCTGATCAATTAAGGAAGCCAAGTGTCGCTAAAGAGATATCTTCATCTCTGAGAGGTTAGAGATTGCTCAGCTGTTAAGCACTTGCTGTTCTTGTAAAAGGCCCAGGTTTGTTTCCTGGCACCCTCTTGGATTCTTACAGCCTTCTTCGCTCTTCTAGGGAATCCAGAATCCAGCACCCTCTTCTGGCCTCCATAAGAACCAGGCACCCTCAAACATACATACATACATACATACATACACACACACACACACACACACACACACACACACACGTATATATCACCAGATTGTAGTAGTGCACACCTGTAATCCCAGGACTCAAGAGGCAGAGGCAGATGAATCTCAGTGAATTCAAGGCCAACCTGGTCTACCAAGAGAATTTCCTTGAACAGCCAGAGCTACATGGGAGAACCCTGTCTTGGGAGGAAAAGAAAAAATAAATACACACACACACACACAAAATCTTCATCTCTGTAAGGATGGTTATGTCCTGGCTGGAACCCCATTCTGAGTAGATTTCATCATGATCATCATTTATAGGCCACTGCTGGACAGTGATGGGTCATGTAGTGGCATCTCAGCATTTCGGAAGTTTCACATTGCCTCGATTGCTGGTCTGTCGATGTAACCTCAGCGCTCTGAGGCCTGCAATTGAGGATCAGGAGATTAAAGCTAGCCTGAATTCTGAACAAGACCCTTTCTTAAAAGGAAAGAGCAAAGGCTGGGGGGCGGGGAGAATTGTAGAACACTTGCCTAATATGCTCAAAGCTACTAAAAATGGAAGATAATAACAAATTTCACACTTTGGAGCATCCAGCATTTTTAAAATATAGGTATTTGACATGTATTTTTAAAGTTTTGGGTTTGCAGTTCATCTTTCTCTTTGCTTGCTTGTTTTATTTTTGAGACAGAGTTTCTCTGTGTAAACCTGACTGTCCTGAAAGTCACTCTGAAGACCAGATTGTCCTCAAACTCTGCCTCCCAAGTGCTGGGAATAAAGATGTACATCACCGCTGGGCGGTGGTGGCCCACGCCCGTAATCCCAGCACTTGGGAGGCAGAGGCAGGCGGATTTCTGAGTTTGAGGCCAGCCTGGTCTACAGAGTGAGTTCCAGGACAGCCAGGACTACACAGAGAAACCCTGTCTCAAAAAAATAAATAAATAAATAAAAATAAAAATAAAAAAAACACCAAAAATGTGTATTTTTATGAATATCGATATTTTGTCTACATGCATATCTAAACACTGAGTGCATGTCTGGTGGCCAAGGAGGCCAGAGGACGACATTGTATCCTCTGAGATCATAGTTAGAGACAATTGTAAGCCACTGTGTAGGTGCTTGGAATCAAATCATGGTTCTCTGGAAGAGCAACCAGAGCTCTTAACCACTAAACAATCTCTCCAGCCACCCCTTACCCCTTTTTTTTCTTTAAACACACACAAATATCAGATACCCTGGAGGTGGAATTGTAGGCAGTTGTGAGTTGCCTTATGTGGGTGCTGGGAATCAAACTCAGTGCCTTGCCGGGTGTGGTGGCGCATGCCTGTAATCCCAGCACTTGGGAGGCAGAGGCAGGCAGATTTCTGAGTTTGAGGCCAGCCTGGTCTACAGAGTGAGTTCCAGGACAACCAGGACTACACAGAGAAACCCTGTCTCGAAAAACCACAAAAAAAAAAAAAAAAAAAAAAAAAACAACTCAGTGCCTTTACAAGAACAATGCATACTTTGGATTATTGAACCAACTTCTCTCCATCTAGAACACTATTCTGAGGAATAAACACCATCTGTGTCAGGTCTCTGTCATGGGGCTCATAGCCTGCTAAATTAGCATTATCAAATGCAATACTCATTTCTGAACCCTAAGTACCTTGAGTATGGGGAGTCTGTGTGTGTGTGTGAGAGAGAGGGGGGGTGCATTCTCAAAGTTATTTACTAAATATTTACCATTTGTTGTTTAAAGAACAGGTACCTTATATAGTAATATCTTACTGAATAGTATCTTATTAGCTTCATTTTGAAGTTTTGAATTTTTTACTTTTTAGTTTCTGAGATGTTGAAACATGCCTTACAACATATTTAATCCTTGAAGCAAACCTGTTACCTTTAACTCCTGAGTCATTGGATTACAGGCAGGAACCACTATTCTCAGCCAGAAAATTGTCTGATGTGCTGGCCTGTGTTAAACTCAGATCCACCCACTGCTTCCTCCTGAGGGCAAGGATTAAAGAGATGAATAATTTTATGTGTTTTTCACTTCTAAACAAACCTCAGATTAATGACACCTATTAATATAGTTGCTAAGTTTTTGACAGTGTCCTATTACTATTTTTTCAACAAGCATACTAAGGAAAGGATATAGATGTATGAGTATCTGGAACTTGACAAAGGAGGAACCCACTCTTTGCCATTATGTTGGACAGTGTGACTGATAGCATTTCAGAGTTTGACTCCATTATGTTTCTGCTACTTTTTCTTTTTCTTTCTTTTTTTTGTTTGTTTGTTTGTTTGTTTGTTTGTTTGTTTCGAGACAGGGTTTCTTTGTGTAGCTGGCCTCCTCTAACTCAGAAATCCGCCTGCCTCTGCCTCCCAAGTGCGCCACTACCACCCAGCGTTTCTGCTACTTTTTTTTTTATAAAGATTTATGTATTTATTATATGTAAGTACACTGTAGCTGTCTTCAGACACCCCACAAGAGGGCGTCAGATCTCTTTAAGGATGGTTCTGAGCTACCATGTGGTTGCTGGGATTTGAACTCAGGACCATCGGAAGAGCAGTCAGTGCTCTTAACTGCTGAGCCATCTCTCTAGCCCCGTTTCTGCTACTTTTAAGGAAGTGGAATTTTTGTTTGTGTTGGCAATTGAAGGCAATCTTAGGTTAATTGTTGGTTCTAATTTTGTTAAGTTTATTTAATTTCATTTTTTATGTTCTGAGAAAAGACCTTACTATATAGAACAGGGTGGCTTGAAATTTACTCATAATGTAATTCAGAATGCCTTTGAACTGACCATTTGGCTCATGCTTTTCTCAAACTTAATATGTAGCCCAAACTAACCTCAAACATGCTGAGATCCTTCTACTCAGTTTACAAAATGCTGGGATTACAAGTGTGAGCTCCCACACCAGCATGATAGAGGGCATAGCTTTTGAGCAGATCTCCTCCTAAAGGAACTCTCTTTCTCCCTAGGTATCTTATGTCCTGAACCTGGAGCACAGTGCTCTGTATGCCTGAACTCTGCTGTGTTAGAGGAGTGTAACTAGCTGGCTGGTACCTTTCGTCTTAACTAAGTCTCTTGCCTACTAGGAGGGAAAGTCAAGTTCTCTTTAGAGATGAAGATCTTAAGGTTCTGCATTACTGTATTGGGGACACTGTTTACAGAGGAGGAAGCCTCTCTGAAACACCTAGCAGTTGCACAAGGTAGCATCTGTCCCAGGGCTGGAGTGACAGGCAAAGAGGAAGACAGGCTTCGCTGCTGCTGTGGGGACTGAGCTGGCCTGAAGGCGTGGTGAAGTGGCGGGCAGTCTCCAGGCACTTAGCTCACACTTAACCCTGATGTCTTATAAACCTTTCTCCTTCACGGGCAGCAGTTCTCAACCTTTCTAAGGCAGCGACCTTTCCTACAACTCCTCATGGGGTGGTCACGGCAGCCATAAAAGTGTGTCCTTGCTGCTTCATCGCTGACCTTTCCTGCTGTCACGGTTGTGATGTAAATCTCTGATATGCAGCCCCGGAAGGGTCTCGACCCACAGGTTGAGACCCTCAGGCTCGAGGCTCCTGTGCTCCTTGTTGCAGGTTGTGGGCAGAATCCCACTCGACAAGCCAGCGTGGGTGCAGGGATCCCCTACTCGGTGCCAGCGTGGAGCTGCCAGATGATCTGTGGCTCGGGCCTCAAAGCCGTGTGTCTGGCCGCCCAGTCCATAGCCGTGGGCGACTCCACCATTGTGGTTGCTGGAGGCATGGAGAATATGAGTAAGGTAAGTGCAGAGCTGCCGTCCTGGTCCCCTAGAGGGCGTGGCCTGCTGAGGGACACACAGACATGACGACTCAGCCTGACCCCTGCCGAATGCCCACTGCTCTCCAGGATGGGTGAGAAATCCCATGTGAAGAACAGCGACCAGCCAGGCAGTGGAGGACAATGTCGTTTCTCTAAGCTCTTGTTCCAGAAGCATACAGAACTCTCTGAAATGATCCCACAAGATCATTTGGTTGCCATTCCTGCTCATCATGTAGCTGAGGCTAGCTCAAGACTTGCTATGTAGCCTAGGCTAACCTTAAATGCTTGCCTCTCCTGCTCTGCCTCCAGAGTGCTAAGATTGTCTTTGAATATTTTCCAACTAGCCTAAACTTTTTAAGTTGTCTTCCTTAAAAATCTTAACAATTTGAGAAAGATCCTTTTTATCATTCCCAAAGAGTTAATAAACATGCCTAGGACAGCAGATTCATTTTGAGAGCACGAGAAAGGTAAAAGATAATCCACAGGCGACTAACTTCTGAGGGGTGTCATCCTTAGAAAGTTGACTCCAAGATCATTAAGGCCCTGAGTCATCCAGATTTATAATTCAGCTCTCTACTTATTATCAACATATAAAAATTCGATGGTGCAATAAAGGTCCTGATTAATTATTCTGGTGAGGTCCCCAAATTTTCCACTTGAGATGCTGTTAAGGTTATAACTTCCCATGGTGAGTTATTTTCCATCATGCACTACAGAATTCTCCACTTCTTTAAAAAAAATACAGGTTTGGTGTGGTGGTGGCATATACCTATACTCTCAAAAACAGAAATAATAATAATAATAAATAATAATAAAGTATGTATTACCCCCTTTACTGGGTGATGGGCACATGTACCCACACTTAGGGAGGTCAGAGGATGATTTCCTGGAGAAGATTCTCTTCATCCCACCAGATGGGGATTGAACTCAGGTCAGCAGGCTGGTGTACTGCAAGTGCCTGTGTGTACTGACCCTTCTCACCAGCGCTACCTTCTTACATTCCCCCCACCCTGTGTATGCACATATATATGAATATATGTATGTATATGTGAGATATATATGGATGTGTGTATACACATATATATATGCATGTATACTTATAAGGGGTGTGTGTGTGTGTGTGTGTGTGTGTGTGTGTGTGTGTGTTTACTGTGCGAGGCAGTTTATCTGTGTAGTTTTGGCTATCCTGGAACTCCCTTTTAAACCTAACTGGCCTCCAACTCAGAGATATGCCTGTCTCTGTATCCAGAGTGCTATGATCAAAGATATATGACACCATGACCTGGTACGCCTAGCCCCCTAGTTTAGGCAGGGTTTTTTGTATCTTGGTCTACCTTGGAATTCCACGTGTATACCGTACTGGTCTCAAGTTAACAGAAATATACCTATCACTACCTGCCCAAGTGCTAGTACCACCTTTGTTCTGTGGAGGGGACTCTAAATGTACTTTGAACGCAGAGAGACAATGGGACCTGAGCTGTGCTGTTTAGAAATCCCTAGTTCATTCTGACATTGGACTTCTAGAGAGACTGGCCCACAGCTTAAATTATTAGGGCAACTGAACTTGAACAAGTTAGGTAAGATCTGGGAGCCAGGAGCATCCTGTTCCTGGGTACAGCTCATATCGAGAAAGTGTTCTTCTACTTTTGACCTGGAGTCGGAGGTCAGAACAGTCCATTCCAATAACCCACACCATGATCTGCATACAAAGCACAAGGAGCCTCAGCGATATGATCTCCACTTCAGATCCCAGACCAGAGGGAGACAAGAATCAGCCTAAGTTGGATTGGACTTGCTTTTCCACTGTGAGGAAGAGTCAAGTCACACGTTGCCAGTTAACCTTCTTGTCATGGCCCTTGGTCAGGACAGACCCCAAGACCAGACTTCTATTCCCCTAGAGGGTAGGTAGAACATGTAAAAGACACGCATGGTGATGCATGCCAGGCCCTGCTGTTCAGGAGCTGAGGCTGAGAAGCACGTGAGCGATCCCATACAAGTCCTTGTCTCAGAAACCAAAAGAAAGAATGGAGCTGAGGCTCACTGAGAGCTGCCCCTCTGCAGGAGGCTTCCCTCCCCCTCTGTCTCACCAAGTGCTGTCCTTCAGGCTGGCTCTGCAGCAGAACAGCATCCTGCTCCTGTGCTCAGGGTCTGACCTGGGATGCACTGGTCAGAGATCTCGAGAGCTCAGCCACTGCAGAGCTCAGGAGCGGCAGGCTGACGGTCACAGTGAGTGGGGTCCTTCTGGTTCCCACCAGGGCTGCTGTGCGTGGTCAGCAGAGCCAATATGGAGTCAGTGCTGCTATTCTCAAGTGAAAGGTGGGAATACTGACGACCAGAGCCACCACTTAAATGCACAGCTTTTCTTTACTTCTTAAAAATAAGAAATGGGCTGGGCGATGGTGGCGCATGCCTTTAATCCCAGCACTTGGGAGGCAGAGGCAGGCAGATTTCTGAGTTTGAGGCCAGCCTGGTCTACAGAGCGAGTTCCAGGACAACCAGGACTACACAGAGAAACCCTGTCTCTAAAAAACCAGGGGGGGGGGGAAGGAAGAAACATAAAAAACTATTGATTTGCTGGGTGGTGGTGGCGCACACTTGTAATCCCAGCACTTGGGAGGCAGAGGCAGGTGGATTTCTGAGTTGTTCAAGGCTAGCCTGGTCTACAGAATGAGTTCAGGACAGCCAGAGCTGAACAGAGAAACCCTGTCTTGAACCCCCCACCCCCCAAAAAAAGTTAAAAAAAAAACTATTGATTTCACTATATAATTTTCAGAGACATCATTACTTTGATTAATACCTCTATTGACTCCGTTTCCACTAAGTGTTCCATTGTATTCTGTCTGCTTTTGAATTGCTGAAAGTTAAAATATCTTCTGCTCAGAAACCCTCCTGATAGTGCATTTTACAGCCCAAATAGTCTCCCTATGGGTATTATGTTTCCTATCAAAACAGATAGTGGATGTGCTGGAGCAGCAGGTCAGTGGTGAAGAGCTTGTGCCATTCTTGCAGAGGACCCAAGTTCAGGTCCTAGCATCCATGTCCTGTGCCTCCCAACGGCCTATTACCCAGCTCCAGGGCATCCAGTACCCTCTGGTCTCTGGGCACACACTCTCACATGGTATACATAAACTTATTAAGCCCCCCCCCCCAACATCTTTGAAAGTAGTACAGGAGTTAGGTTTCTATGCCATCCCCTTAGGTAATACTTGTCTATCTAGAAGGAAATAATAGAATCATAAGGAACTAAAACCCAGAGTGGACAGGTTTGATCAAGAGATGGAAATGGGCAAGTGATAGAGGAGTAGAGTGCTAAGAGAAGGCAGGAGGAATTGTCTGCTAACACCCAGGGGTTTCAGGTCCTGACCTGGAGAGCAGGCAGTGTGGAGAAGGGCTTGATGGGGAAGGAAGAAGGAAGACGGACAAGCCAGAGCCTCCTGAATCTGAGTGGGATCCTGAGAGAGGAGGGACGCCCATCCTAAGTCTGTTCTTCCTTCCTGTGTCCAGGCTCCTCACTTGGCTAACCTGAGGACAGGAGTCAAGATGGGTGAGGTGCCCCTGGCCGACAGCATACTCTGTGATGGTCTTACGGATGCGTTTCACAACTACCACATGGGCATCACAGGTAAGGCCGATACGCCTGCAAACACTAGCTTTAAAAAGGCTGACAAGGCCAGGCGGTGGTGGTGCACACCTTTAATCCCAGCACTTGGGAGGCAGAGGCAGGCAGATTTCTGAGTTGGAGGCCAGCCTGGTCTACAAAGTGAATTCCAGGACAGCCTGAACTACACAGAGAAACCCTGTCTCGAAAAAAAACCAAAAAAAAAAAACAAAACAAAACAAAAAATAAATAAAAAGGCTGACAAGAGTATGTGACAGTGAGGCTCATTTGCATAGGCTCCAAGTCTGGTGGCATCCCATCTCTGTACATTGCTCACCACGTATATGGTTAGGAAACTGAGGCATACAGTAGTACCTAGAGAATCATAGGATGTATGTGGTGTTGGAATGTTGGAAGTTTCGTGGAACTTCCCTAGATGGCCAGTAGTCTAATTTTGACCTGATACAGAAAGCTAGTTTTAGTTGTGTCATTGGTATGCATAGGACTTTGATAGCTAGACGTTGTACAAAGGCAAGAAGAGTTCATGCCTTTCAAATGTATGCAGCTCACTCATTTTATCTTTTAAGTTCCCTACAGTGCCTACTAAAAGTACCACCCACATTTTACTGACAGGGTAGATACCAACATGAAATAGTCAGCCATGCCGGGCGTGGTGGCGCACACCTGTAATCCCAGCACCTGGGAGGCAGAGGCAGGCGGATTTCTGAGTTCGAGGCCAGCCTGGTCTACAGAGTGAGTTCCAGGACAGCCAGGACCACACAGAGAAACCCTGTCTCAAAAAAAAAGAAAAAAAAAAAAAGAAATAGTCAGCCATAAGATGCGGAAGACATCTGAAAGGGAAAGGCAAGCAGGATGACAGGTTTTCACCAGATTTTAAAGTCATAAGAGAAAAAAACGTGAGACAGTAATAGAAAATGAACTTGTGAACCCGAAGGGCAGCGAGTGCCTCCCTGAAAGGCCCGTGTTGCTAATGAACGCCTGAACTAGAACTTCCAGTACTAAGATGACCAATATCAGCTGAAGAGTGACAGTTCAGCAGTCAAGAGCACTTGCTGTTCTTGCAAAGGATCTGATTGTGGTTCCCAGCACCCACACCAAGTGACTAAGAACTGTCTGCAGCTCCATTTCCAGACAGTACTATGCCCTCTGGCCTCCATGGGCACTGCATACACAGGGTGCCTATAAGCTAATTCAGCCTCATACACATAACATACAAATACACATAAGTAATAAAAAATGAGTAAAAGCTTTTTAAGGATTTAACCAGGCACAGTAGCACACACCTCTAATCCCAGCACTTGAGGTGCAGTAGCAGGCAGATCTGTAAGTTTTAGATTAGCCTGGTGTAATAGTATTCAGTGAGTTTTTAGGCCTGTCAGGGATATACCACACATTGTTAATGAACATCTGTTTTTAAATAGAAACTCAAAAAGCAAAACAAAACTTAAAAAGGTCACCACTGTGTGTACTTCAGGGTTTGGAGAGAGGGCTCCGCACTTTAGAGCACTTGTTGCTCTTGCAGAGGACCCAAGTCAGTTCCTACCACCTATGAGGTGATTTCACCAGACCCAGGGCCCTCGTCTCATTTCCAAGTTCACTGAGCAGCCATATGGCACATAAACACAGATGCAATGAAATGAAGTAAATAGATTAATTTTTAAAAGAAAGAAAGGTGTATTCCCATGGTTCATCCTGTCCGGGAAGCTGATGGAGGAAGAAAGCCCAGCAGTGTGTGACCCCCAGCCAGAGACCTCAGGCCATGCTGAAAGTGGTGCGCACTCTTCCAGTGTGCTCCTCGTGAAGACAGTGTCTTGGTCAGGGTTTCTATTCCTGCACAAACATCATGACCAAGAAGCAATTTGGGGAGGAAAGGATTTATTCAGCTTACACTTCCACACTGCTGTTCATCACCAAAGGCCGTCAGGACTGGAACTCAACCAAGTCAGGAAGCAGGAGCTGATGCAGAGGCCATGGAGGGATGTTCCTTACTGGCTTGCTACCCCTGGCATGCTCAGCTTACTTCTTTTAGAACCCAAGACTACCAGCCCATGGGTGGTACTACCCACAAGGGGCCCTGCCCCCTGATCACTAATTGAGAAAATGCCCCACAGCTGGATCTCATGGAGGCATTTCCCCAACTGAAGCTCCTTTCTCTGTGATAACTCCAGCCTGTGTCAAGTTGATACATAATATAGACAGCTTTCCTCAATCAATACTCTACTGTTGTGAATTCTTGGTGTGGAAGGATATTTGATTCTTCTGGATAGATGGTTCATCAAATGTAGGCTTGTCAGAGAGGTTCTCTCAGATAAACTCAGACTTCTCTGGTTACACACAATTGTATCATTAGTCATGTGTCTAGGTCCTTGTTTCCTGTGTTGACAGTTGAAGCAATTGGGAAACCAAAACAAAACCGTTGCCATATGTAAGTATAACTTAAACAGAAGTAGCATTTGACTGTGAGTTAAATAAGCTGAGACAGGAAGCACATTGCTGAGGAGTTGGCGGAGTGGCTTTGGCTCTGTGAAGTGTGAGTCATACGAGTGAGGACTAGGGAAAGGCTACAAGCAGAAGCACAGAGACATGTGCAGTGTAAGGAGGAGAGAGGTCT
Organism: Apodemus agrarius; assembly: GCA_964023405.1. Lineage (NCBI taxonomy): Eukaryota > Metazoa > Chordata > Mammalia > Rodentia > Muridae > Apodemus > Apodemus agrarius. The sequence continues at coordinate 38,413,457 of OZ030027.1, forward strand.
TGGCATGTGACAGACAGGGACTCAAGGTTTCTCTGCCCCAGTGAGACAGACGATAGAAGGCGCTGTGGCTTCTACTTGCCCTAGTAGCTAGTTGCTTGGGGTTTTTGTTGTTGTTGTTTTTGTTTTTGTTTATTGAGGCAGGGTTTCTCTGTGTAGGTCTGTCAGTTCTAGAATGTACTTTGTATGTATAGACCAGAGTAGCTTCAAACTCTCAACGATCCACCTGCTTCTGCCTCCCAAGTGCAGGGAATAAGGGTGCATTACCTCTGCACCACCGCTCCCGACTAGCCAGCTTCTTGTGTGATATCCATAGGACCTTCATGACCATCACCAAGATGATTAGTAAATATTTAGGTCCTGGGCCTGGAGAGGTGGCTCAGATGTTAGGAGTACTGCCTGCTCTTCTGGAGGACCAGGGTTCAACTCCCAGCAACCACATGGCAGCTCACAACTGTCTGTGACTCCAGCTCCAGGGCATGTGACACCCTCACATGGGCCCCTGAAACACCAATGCACATTTCATATATATCTTGAAGGTAGGTGTATTGTTTGGTGTTAGAGCATTTGTTTAGCATGTGCAATGTCCTGGGCTCCATACAAAGCAAAACAAAAATACGTAGAAACCTGACCTCCAGAGGCACCAAGCATAACAGATTATCACATATGCCAAGAAGCCTTTATTCAGTTAGGAAACATAGACAATGTGACGAAAGGAGGGGCTCTTTACCGTTCTTCACAAATATCAAGCCATGGGTTAGAGGGCCAGCTCACCGTTTAAAAGTGCTTGCTGCACTTTGAGAGGACCACAGTTCAGGTCCCAGCAGCTATATCAGTGCTCAGGTCCAGACAGCTGATGCCCTTTTGTGGCCCTGCAGACAACTGCACACAAGTGCTCACATAGACACAGGTACACATAAAAGGAATAATAAATCTTTTCAAAATTAAAAGAGCCTGTAATCCCAGCACTCTGGGAGGCAGAGGCAGGCGGATTTCTGAGTTCGAGGCCAGCCTGGTCTACAGAGTGAGTTCCAGGACAGCCAGGGCTACACAGAGAAACCCTGTCTCGAAAAAAACCAAATCCAAAAAACAAAACAAAACAAAATTAAAAAAGAATATCAAGTTTAAGAAGCATTAGTGTGCTGGGCGGTGGTGGCGCACGCCTTTAATCCCAGCTCTTGGGAGGCAGAGGCAGAGGCAGGCGGATTTCTGAGTTCGAGGTCAGCCTGGTCTACAAAGTGAGTTCCAGGAGAGCCAGAGCTACACAGAGAAACCCTGTCTCAAAAAACAAAACAAAACAAAAAAAAGAAGCATTAGTGTGAAGATCTGAAGCTCTCGATAGTGAGGAGCACTAGGCCCTGAGCAGCGAGGGGACCCTGCTGCCTGCTGTGTGCCTTCCTGCCTGTCGCTGCTTCACCCCTAAGTCTCACGACAACCAAAGGAAAGGTTTGAAGATACGCCAGGAGTCAGTGCTAATGTTAATTTTCCAGTTGTAAAAAAAAAGAGAGAAAACCTGCTGTAGTTCTCTCCCTCCACCATGTCATTCCAGGGGTCTAACTCAAGTCACCGTGCAGGGCAGCAGGCATCTTTATCCTGTGGGCCATCGACGGGGAAGGGGCAGTCTGTGTGCTTCTGCTTTTCCTTAGAATGGTCATATATGAGATGTTTAGTAAAAGAAGCAGAAGTATTAATGGTGAATCTGGACACAGATTTCTGGAAGTTTACAGACATAGAAAGGAAAAGAGTCTTAAGCATGAGTAACCTGAGCTACCAAAGCCCAGCTCCCCAATGTGCTGTTTTTGCCTTTTCTGCTTCTCAGCTGAAAATGTAGCCAAAAAATGGCAAGTGAGCAGAGAGGCCCAGGACAAGGTTGCAGTCCTGTCCCAGAACAGGGCGGAGCATGCGCAGAAAGCTGGCCACTTTGACAAGGAGATCGTGCCCGTGCTGGTGTCTTCCAGGAAAGGTGAGTGTGAAGGCCACAGTGACGATGAGCCTGTTTGTAGGCATGGATGACACCTGCCAGGATGATCTGGAGGGCTTTGTGGATTTAGGTCTTTACCATTGTAAAGGTGTAGGCGGTATACGTCTGAATGGGGGAGGGCAGGTGGTAGGGTGTTGTGTTCTGAGACTTGGTCTTGCTGTGTAGCCCGGATGGCCTAGTGTTCACCTTGGACCCGGCCGGGCTCCAAGCCCTGGGTGATCCTCCTGCTTCTACCAGCTGAGTGCTGGGATTACAAGTGTGTGCCAGCATCCTTGGCTGGAAAATACTGTCACCACAACAGGATATGGTCACGTGGGAAACTGTCATCTTCAGTGTCCAGAGCTGCAGTGTGTATCCCATGGGTTTCACGAGAAGTGGAGCATCAGGTCCGTGGTTGTCAGAAGAAGACAGCTTTCCAAGCCTTTCAGGAACGTCATCTGTTCACCCAATTGATCTTGTATGTCCCTTACATTCAAATTCTAAGGGGAATACTTTTAGGATGTCTGTCTATCTGTGTCTGTGTAAGTATGTTCACACATATGTGTGTGAATACCCTTGGAGGCCTTGGATCCCTAGGAGCTAGAGTTACAGGTATTTAGGAGCTGCTGAAGGTGGGTGTGAATTCGGATCACCATAATTGAGGAGCAAGCACTCTTAAATGCAGTCAGTCTCTGCAGTTCCTTAAGGACACACTCACCATGATCTGGAGCAGAATCTGACATTGATGTCCAGCTCATACAAGATGGATTGCAGCACTTCTGATCCATGGAACTAGCAAAATGCAGTGACCCAAACCTCTGTCCATACAATACAAAGAACTGCTGTCCTTAGGAAGGACTGTGGATTTGAAACACAGGGTGAGAATCTCACAAAGAGTTCTCACAAGAGAGCATGCAGTAATTCTAGCAGTTCCCATTGGAATGGAAATGGGTAAATGGTAATAGACCTTTCTTCCAAATGTCACTCCTCTTGATTCTGACAAGTCCGCAGTCCCAGAACTCTGCCTTCTCTGTATTCATTTCAAATATAACTGACTTTGCTCCCTACAGGTCTTACTGAAGTGAAAATTGATGAGTTTCCTCGTCATGGGAGTAACCTTGAAGCCATGGGCAAGCTGAAACCTTACTTTCTTACCGATGGGACAGGAACCGTCACCCCGGCTAACGCATCAGGTTTGAGTTCTGAGGAGCATTGGGGAAAATACCGAGTCTGAGGAGGTTTACCAAGTGAATATGTCTTTCTACACAACATGGTTCCTGAAGCTGGGTTTAAGCGGATGTTTAAAGTTTCTATATGCCTGGCTATAGAGTCAATCTATACTGAAGGAAGTTATTTGCTTTCTTTTCTTTTCTTTTCTTTTTTTTTTTTTTTTTTTTTGGTTTTTCAAGACAGGGTTTCTCTGTGTAGTCCTGGCTGTCCTGGAACTCACTCTGTAGACCAGGCTGGCCCCGAACTCAGAAATCCGCCTGCCTCTGCCTCCCAAGTGCTGGGATTACAGGCGTGCACCACCACACCCAGCCTTGCTTTTTTTTTTTTTTTTTTTTTTTAATTTTTATTTTTTGGCTTTTTCGAGACAGAGTTTTTCTGTGTAATCCTGGCTGTTCTGGAACTCACTCTGTAGACCAGGCTGGCCTCGAACTCAGAAATCCGCCTGCCTCTGCCTCCCAAGTGCTGGGATTACAGGCGTGCGCCACCACGCCCGGCTTCCAGCCTTGCTTTCTTGACATCTAGACTAAGCATACAAGTTTAAACATAAAACAATTAAATTAAAATTCTGAAGTTGTTCAAGCGATGATAGTATCCTTTGACCCCAGTACTCTGTGAGCTTGAAGCCAACCTGGTTTACAAATTTAGTTCAGGGCTACACAGAGAAGAGAAAAAAAGAAGAAGCCAGGCATGGTGAGGCACTCCTATAATCCCAGCATTGCACCAGAGCTCTGTGAGGTTGAGGCCAGCCTAGTCTGCATCAAGAATTCCAGGCCAGGCCACCAAAGGCTAAAGAGACCCTGTTCCCCCCCCCCAAAAAAAAAAAACACTTATAGAGGTTATTTGCCTTCACAATTTTCAAATTCTGGAAAATCTCAGAACCCATGAATGAGGCCTAGGCTTGTTTCTTCAGTATCCTTCTCCCTTTTTCACTCTCGGTTGCTGTTGGGGGAATCTTGTAATATTATGTGGCCAGTCTCACGTTCCAGACTTGGCCATTTCTAAGTACACTGAAGTCTGATGAATCACAGCAATCAGAACCCCTTGGGAAGATGTCAGTGGCTTAATGCTTTCAGGTGGAAAGCAGGCCCTGGGTCCATAGCTGAAGGAAAGGAGCGCTGTAGACACCAGGTCATTTGTTCACAGGAATGAACGATGGTGCTGCTGCCGTGGTCCTCATGAAGAAGACAGAAGCTGAGAGTCGGACGCTGAGACCTTTAGCGAGAATAGTCTCCTGGGCACAAGCCGGTGTGGATCCTTCCGTCATGGGAGTAGGACCGATCCCGGCCATAAAGCAAGCTGTGAGTCTCACACTGTAGCCTTCAGTTGTTTGGTTTATTGTCTGTCTGTCTGTCTGTCTGTCTGTCTATGACAGTATTCCTAGTAGCCCAACCAGCCTTCATTCTCAGGATGGACACCTTGGACTCTCAGGCCTTCAGCCTCTTCCTCCCAGCTCCTGAGAGCACAGGGTTGCACCTGCCCGTCTCTCCGCCTGACCTTTGCAGACCTCACCCTGGCTTTGTTGACCTTGAAGGCGGCCACCTACAGCTCTGTACTAAGCACCCCTTAAGCCCCTCCATTCTCCTTTCCCCTCTGAAGTGTTAAGATGGGCTGGATTTTGTTACTCCCACCAGGTTGTAGTTGTTCTTTGCCTCTTGTAATATTGTGTTTTGCAAGTCTAAAATGAAGTTAGTTTGTTTCCTTACATTTGGATCACATACTCGCGCATGTACTTGTGGCTTTGGGTTTGAACCAAGGCAGAGGATACATTGGGTATTATTTTATCTTTTTTTTTTTTTTTTTTTTTTGGTTTTCCAAGACAGGCTGTTCTTCCAGAGGATCTGGGTTAGAGTCCCAGCACCCATGTGGAAGATAACAACCATCTGTAAGCCGGGCGGTGGTGGCGCACGCCTGTAATCCCAGCACTTGGGAGGCAGAGGCAGGTGGATTTCTGAGTTCGAGGCCAGCCTGGTCTACAAAGTGAGTTCCAGGACAGCCAGGGCTACACAGAGAAACCCTGTCTCGAAAAAATAAAAAAATAAAAAAACAAAACAAAAAAAAACAAAACAAAACAAAACAAAAAAAAAACAACCATCTGTAACTACAGTCCTAGAGGATCTCAGGTGCTCTTCTAAAATCCACAGGCACCAGGTATGCCTGTGATGCACTTGCTTACATACATATAGCGAAACATCCATACACAAAATAAAATTTAAAAATAATTAAATACATCCATTCTTTTTTTGTTTTGTTTTGTTTTTTGTTTTGTTTTGTTTGTTTGTTTGTTTGTTTTGAGACAGGGTTTCTCCTTATAGCCCAGGCTGTCCTGGAACTCACTCTGTAGACCAGGCTGGCCTCGAACTCAGATATCTGCCTGCCTCTGCCTCCACAAAATAAAATTTAAAAATAATTAAATACATCCATTCTTTTTGTTTTGTTTTGTTTTGTTTTTTTGTTTGTTTTGGTTTTTTCGAGACAGGGTTTCTCTTTATAGCCCAGGCTGTCCAGGAACTCACTCTGTAGACCAGGCTGGCCTCAAACTCAGAAATCCGCCTGCCTCTGCCTCCCAAGTGCTGGGATTAAAGGTGTGCGCACCACCGCCCACATACATTCTTTAGTATGTGTCTGTGTCTTATCTGTGTGTGTCTGTGTCTTATCTGTGTGTTTATATCTCTGTCTCTGTGTTCCTGTCTCTGAGTGTGTGTGTCTCTGTCTCTGTATATTTGTCTGTGTGTTTGTGTATATATGTCGATGTGTGTATCTGTCTCTATGACTATGTGTGTGTTTGTGTTGAGAGCCAGGCCAATCCAAGGCTTCTCAAAGTCTGGGTTGATAGGATAAAGAAAACCTTGCGTAATGTCCTTGCCCAGAGCCGGCGGCGGTGGTGGTGCACGCCTGTAATCCCAGCACTCCGGAGGCAGAGGCAGACAGATTTCTGAGTTTGAGGCCAGCTTGGTCTACAGAGTGAGTTCCAGGACAGCCAGGGCTACACAGAGAAACCCTGTCTTGAAAAAACAACAACAAAAAAATGTCCTTGCCCAGAAGCAGACTTGGCAAGATCCAGTCTGGAGCTGGGGTCAGGGCCTTGGAGAAGTTCAGGTTTCAGTTCTTGGAAGCTTGAAGAGACAGAATTATCTATCCTAACGCCATTTTGCGCACCATCTGTGGCACACCGAAGATACCCTGTGCCCCCCTTGTACAACACTGATGAATTAGCTTTTTGCTGGCTTCATCCCCATTATCACATTTCTCCCTTAAAAACTGTATATAAGGTCCCGTGCTTATTAATAAGCTTGCTCAGTATAAGACATAGCTTGTGCAGAACATCCTGGCCACAGCTTCTATCTTCTTTATCTTCTTTTCTCCTGCTCATCTGCTTTAGGACCTGTCACTGAAGACTGTCCTCCTGATCTGGGGTGTGTGTGTGTGTGTGTGTGTGTGTGTGTGTCCACATCTACCTTATAGAGAATAGTTTCTACCTTTTGAATGGAATCGGCCTCACTGAGGGAACTGTTTGTCACAGGGTTCATAAAGGAACATTCCATACTGACAGTGGTTCCAGCTGGGGTATCATTATGCAGGCTGACTGTAGCCTCCCCTGCCTGCCCTTGGATTACAGGCACAGGCCACCATGGCACACCTAGCCTCATAGTGGCAGTTTCCTACTGGAGGTGTATCTTTGAGGAGTATAGTATGTATCTTTTCTTCATTTTTTGTTTTGTTTTGTTTCCAGACAGGGTTTCTTTGTGTAATCCTGGCTGTCCTGGAACTCACTCTGTAGACCAGGTTGGCCTCGAACTCAGAAATCTGCCTGCTTCTGCCTCCCAAGTGCTGGGATTACAGGCATGTGCCACCACTGCCTGATTTCTTTTCTTCATGTTAAATTATCATTGTGTGTCTGTGTATGTGTGTTTATGTGTGTGTCTGTGTGTGCATGCATGCATGCATGCATGTGTGCATGCACATACCAGTGCCCATGGAGGCCACAAGAGGGTATATGATACCACAGAGCTGGAGTTACAGGCATTGGTGAGCCAGGCACCTGCCCAGCATGAGCGCTGGAACCTGAGGTTTGGTCCTCATTGTAGAGCAGCGAGTGTTGTTGACCATCTCTCCAGCAACTCATATGTATCTCTATGTTAGTAATAAACTGTTTGACCTCAGTCGATCTTTCCTGTAGGTTGCAAAGGCAGGCTGGTCCCTGGATGATGTTGATGTGTTTGAAATCAATGAAGCCTTTGCAGCAGTGTCTGCAGCAATAGCTAAAGAACTTGGATTAAACCCCGAGAAGGTAACCAACATGAAGTTGTGTTTGCTTGTGACCTTGCACAATCATATGAAATATAACAAATGGGGTCTCCCAGGACCTTGGCTAGAGATGAACAAAGACAAGTTAATTTTTAGTTGGGTTTTCTTTTTTGTTGCTTTTCACAGCAAAGAACTGAGTGTGTTAGTTCACACTAGAATCAATGGAACATTCTAGAAACAAGGGAGCCAGCTGGTGTCACACAGGCATCACTTATTCCAAAGCTTTATAGTGAACGTTGAGTTTGAAAGCATAACACTGGGGGAGAAGATAAAACAGGTATCAGCCTGTGTCCAGAGGACTGACTTAAGCTCTCCTTCTCTACAGGTCAACATCGACGGAGGGGCCATTGCCTTGGGCCATCCTCTGGGAGCATCTGGCTGTAGGATTCTAGTGACCTTGCTGCACACCCTGGAGAGAGTGGGTGGGACCCGTGGTGTGGCGGCCCTGTGCATCGGGGGTGGGATGGGGATCGCAATGTGTGTCCAGAGGGGATGATCTGCACCTTGACCCACCCTTGGACGAGCCACCCTCGGACAGTTCTCATTGTACCAGTGAAACACTAAGTAGAAAGGGAAACCAGAGGACCAAAGTGAGGACAGGAACCCAGTGGACAGCTTGCTGTACTTTAATGTGAGACCCCCAAGGCTAAGACATTGCACCTGACACGGTTATAAATAAAAGGGAAATCCAATCAGTCATCAAGGGCTCCAGAGTGAACAGCATTTTCATAACTTCCGTGTTCATTGTCTTTGCTGCCTCAGTATAGTTTTCTCTGATCATTGATTTGTTTGTTTGTTTTTGAGTCAGGGTCTCACCATATAGCCTCAAAATCGTTTTGTAGATCAGGTTGGCCTTGAACTCCCAGAGATCCACCTTTCTGTGCCTCCTGAGTACTTGAATTAAAGGCATGCACCATTATGCAGGGCCCCCGAATGATCCATTCAGAGAGTGGCGATTGCAGCCTCTGTTGCAACCTTTATGCTCTTCACTTTAACTATGGTTGGTCAAACATGCCTGCTCGCTTGTTGTCTCATGGTTACCCATGGACCAAATCAAGACCAATCCTATAATGGTGAAAATCAGATTCAGTGACCTCTTCCAAGCCGAGGTGGGTAGGTTCCAGGTAGTCTAGTCAAAAGACAAGCAGTGCCAACAAGTGGACCTCTGGGTGGTTGAAAAACGAGCAGCTTCCGTGGATTTCTCTCTCCGCTTGACGGGAGGGATGTTACCTGCTTCAAATATCTACCTTGACCTCCCCAAAATGATGAACTGTAACTGGAATTCAAAGTCAAATAAACTCTTTCCTCCCTTGCATTGCTTCTTATCAGTGAGTTTTATCATGACAGCAGAAACAAGAGCCAGAGCATAGGATGTCAGAGCACAGGATGTCAGAGCACAGGATGTCAGAGCATAGGATGTCAGAGCACAGGATGTCAGAGCACAGGATGTCAGAGCACAGGATGTCAGAGCACAGGATGTCAGAGCATAGGATTGTGGTGAGGACAGCCAGCTTCAACTGAACAGCCATAGGTGGCAGGATGTAACTGACAGGGTCATTTGTAATCATTTCTTTCTTTTTTTTCTTCTTCGAGACAGGGTTTCTCTGTGTAGCCCTGGCTGTCCTGGAACTCACTCTGTAGACCAGGCTGGCCTCGAACTCAGAAATCCACCTGCCTCTGCCTCCCAAATGCTGGGATTAAAGGCATGCGCCGCCGCCGCCGCTGCCGCTGCCACCGCCACCACCACCACCCGGCTTGTAATCATTTCTAATAAGCCATGTTACTCAGATGAACCTGCCAGAAGCTAGTCACATGTGCTATGGAAACTATAAGCAAAGTGTAGTAGAGACAGCTTGCGAAAGTCAGTTATTGAAGCCACGTGTCACATCTGCATGACTAGTCAGGTGATGAACCAAATACACAACAGCAATCCCCTAAGAGTATCATGGAGTAGAAAGCACCTACCCAAGTGATGTCCCGGCAGCTGTCGTCAGGGTGGCATCCCTAACAAACAGGACTACAGCCAACATGCTATGCACTAACCTGCATTGGCAGATGTGTTACTGCATAGTGCATACAGTCTAATGAAAGGTAGTCTTTGTCAGTCTCTCCAGGCCTAGGGCTACACGTGGAAACACGTTCAGCCTCTGCCTCAGGAAGATACAATAGAGTTGTACAAAAAGCTACCAGAAAATAGCCAAGGTTTATTTATGTGTGCATGTGTTCCTATGTTTGTATATGCACATTTGGAGACCAGAGAGCATCAGATCCCCCAGAAGAGACGTGAGCCACCATGTGGGGCGCTAGGACTGAGCCCAGGTCTGCTGCAAGAACAGCTAGAACTGTGCTGGAGCAGCCACCATGTGGGCACTAGGACTGAGCCCAGGTTCGCTGCAAGAACAGCTAGAACTCAATCAGAGCGATCTCTCTAGCCCCGTTTTCGTTTAAATGTTGGGGCAGGCTCCATGTGTATAACCCGAGGAAACCAGGGGCAATGGCTGCTCCCGGAGCTAGAGGTAAGCCAGTGCTGGGTGCTAGGGATTGAACCCCAATCCTAGGAAGTCTCAATAGGGTGACTCTGCTCATAGGCAACTAGGTTAACTGGGATTCCAGAGTCGTCAGCAAGACGGGTGGCTGCCGAGGGGATGGGGTGGACCTGATGTTTCCCTGGAGCTCCTGCACAGTTGGGCAGGGGACAGAGTACGCCCACAAAGGGGGCTGAAGAGTGGCCAGAGAGCAAGGGGGAAACATTGGAATGGAAAAGGCAGGAAACTGCAGAAGCAAACCAGAATGACTGTCCTTTCAGAACCCCGGGAGTCCTGCAGCCAGCCTGAGAGAGAGGCGTGGGGTGTGGGGAGAATAGCCAGAGTGAGTGTGCAAAAGGAAGACGTAAACAGACCCTCACAAGATTAAATGAGGCCAAGGGTGTTCCATCTTTAATTAGAAAAGACATCTTCTAAGCCGGGCGTGGTGGCACACGCCTGTAATCCCAGCACTTGGGAGGCAGAGGCAGGCGGATTTCTGAGTTCGAGGCCAGCCTGGTCTACAGAGTGAGTTCCAGGACAGCCAGCGCTACACAGAGAAACCCTGTCTCGAAAAACCAAAAATAAATAAATAAATAAATAAATAAATAAATAAATAAATAAACTAACTAACTAACTAACTAACTAATTAATTAATTAAAAAAGAGAAGAAAAAAAAAAAAAAGAAAAGACATCTTCTGGCAAAAACCCCTTCCCGGTCAGCCTTTTTCTCAGATATCGTAAGTGCCCAAGGTTACATCTGCTTTCAGAAGTTGTGCTTGTAGTTTGCACTGAGCCAGCCAACTATGTAATAAGTTAGGGCTAAAGCCAGGCATGGTGACACCCAGCTTTCAGCCCAGCATTCAGGGAGTAGAAGCAGGTGGATCTGCTTCCAGGCCAGCCTGACCTACATAGTAACTGATAGATCAGCTAAGGGGTACATTATGAAGTCATGTCTGAGAGAAGGAGAGGAGAAGAGAGAGAGAGAGAGAGAGAGAGAGAGAGAGAGAGAGAGAGAGAGGCTGGAGAGATGGCTCAGTGGTTAAAAGCACTGACTGCTCTTCCAGAGGTCCTGAGGTTTATTCCCAGCAACCACATGGTGGCTCACAACCATCTGTAATGAAATCTGATGCCCTCTTCTCGTGTGTCTGAACATAGTGACAGTGTACTCATATACATTAAATAGATAAATAAATAAATAAATAAATATTGAATAAAGATTATTAGAAAGAAATAAAAGGTTAAATTGATGGAACCCTGAGTTAGTTCCCAGCCCTGACATGGTGAGTCAGAACTATCCTAACTTCATTCTAGGGGATCCAATGCCTTTTTCTGACCTACCTGGGGAACTAGGAACACGCATGGTGCACATACATACATACATGCAGGCAAACAAAAACCCAAAACACTACTATACATAAAATAAATCTAGTAAGATTTTTTTTCCTTTGAAAAAATATATATAGGCTGGAGAAATAGCTCAGAGGTTAAGAGCACTGACTGCTCTTTCAGAGGTCCTGAATTCAACTCCCAGCAACCACATAGTGACTCACAACCATCTGTAATGTATACAATTCCCTTTTCTGGTGTGTCTGAAGGCAGCTACACTATACTCATATACATGAAATGAATAAATATAGCTTAATAATTAAAAAAGAATATATATGCATGTATATAAGCGTGTGTGTGTGTGTGTGTGTGTGTGTGTGTGTGTGTGTCCAAGCTCTAGAGTGAAGCACTGGCCCTTCCTGTCTGACAGCCCAGCCTCACCCCAGCCTGAAGGATTTAGAGCTGTTGGGTGCCCTCTGCAGAAATAACTTTGTGCTTGCCCATATCCTGTGGATTATGTGGCCCGTTTGTGGGAGGACCCATTTCTAGCAAGGTAGCGGTAATTAGAAAGTCCAGACAAATTCTGACTTTGGCCGAATGCGTTTTAAACAGCAGTGATCCCTGGCTCTAAGAGACCTTTAATGAATAAGGTCTTCAGATTACCTTCCATCCTAGGCCCCTGGGGTTCTCCCCTGGACTAGAACCTGGCTTTTAGCATCCAAGAGAACTAGGGTTTACAGCACCCAGGCACACTTGGGTAATCTCAAAGTCCCTGCACACTGACGGAGGATACTGTATCAAACTCCTTCTGACTTCTGACATGTTCGGGAATTATAGCCAGGGCATTCCAGTCCCGGCTGAATCAAAGGTAGACGGTCAGTCACCCTCACTGTTTCGAAAATACACAAAAACAGACGGAGAAGGAATACAGAGAAAAATTCCGGGGGTTGTGTTGCAAGCATTCAAAGTCCACAGCGTGAGACTTCCCCCAACACCTTGGCCTTGTGCACGCGCCCACTAATCGCGCCCACTCTAACCTACACACCAGAACCCCCAGGTCTCTATCTATGTCACACCCTAAGACCCCCTAGACTGTGCACACCCTGTTCACCACCATCCCTGGGCCTAGGAGGAGTGAGGGACTGGGGATTTACTGAGCAGAGGCAGAGGCGGTGGCAGGGCGGGGTGGGGCGGGACGGGGCGGGACGGAGCGGGACGGGGGCGGCCTTAGGCTCAGTCTCCCACTCAATCGGGACTCTGCGAAGTTTGCTTCAGCTGCAGCCAGAGCTGTGCAGACGCCAGCGGAGCAGCAGGATGAACTCAAGCTCCGACCCGGTGGTCATCGTCTCGGCGGCCCGTACCGCCATAGGTCAGTGTCTCTGAGGCTTCCCACCTGCTACCCTGCATGTGCACAGAGAACCTGGCCAACTGCCTGCTTGCAAGCATGATGGTTCATCTGTCACCCTGTGGCAGGTACTGGTGGTCTGAATTTGGGCAGCTCTGGGCTTGGCGAAGCACTGATTTAAAGTCCCCACCGCATGTGTCCCCAGCCTCCCCCTCCGTGGTGCGCCTCAGGGTGCTCTTGGCTCAGACGCCTTCCCTCTTCCCCATTCCACTGTAGGCTCCTTCAATGGTGCCCTGTCCACCGTGCCTGTGCACGACCTGGGGACAACTGTCATCAAAGAAGTCCTGCAGAGGGCCAAGGTGGCTCCAGAAGAGGTGTCCGAGGTCATATTTGGACACGTTTTAGCTGCAGGTAACTCCTCAGTAGCCCAGGACAGGTCTGCTTCATTAGAAACATTGCATTTATTTGTGCGCACAGCAGTTTGTTTGTGATATTGTTTTCTTGGTTTTTTTTTCTTGTTAAAAAGTTTAAATTTACTTATTCCTGTATTTATTTACTTATTTTGGAGGGATGCTCCAGTGCACGTGTAGGGGTCGAAGGGCAATGTGAGGGAGCTGGTCCTCCCCTCCCCTCCCCTCCCCTCCCCTCCCCTCCCCCGACAATGCAGGTCCCAGGAATTGAATTTAGGTCATCGGGCTCAGTGACAAGTGCCTTTTTCACCCAGAGAGCTGTCTCTCCAGCATTTGATTTTGTTGTTGCTGTTGACATAGAATCTAAAGTTAATGTGTAGCCAGGATGATGACCTGACCCTTTTAAGCTCCTGCCTCCACTGCCCAAGTGCTGGGATTTTGGACACTTGCTGTCACACCTGGGGTTCTTGTCTTCTCTGACCCCACCCCCACCCCTTGTCCTCAGGGTGCTTACAGTCTCGGCTGAGCCACAGCCCTTTCTCAGGGCCCTCCGAGGTCTGACTGTGGCCTGTGGTCCACCGTTGCCCCCTCCCCACTTCCCAAACCAGTGACTCAGAACTTCTCCACGTGTCAAAGGCCATCCCATCACTTGGCAATCTAAGAGTCATCTGGGACTAGTTTTGAAGGCGCACACACACAAAAATAATAATAATACAATTTTGAGGGGGTCAAGGAGAGCGCCTGCAGCTTGGGGGCACCCTGTGGCAGGGTCGGAGTCCTGGCAGAAAGGCTCCGAGAGGCTAGAGGTGAGGCCTCAGGGGGCACGGAGGCTCCAGGATATTGGAGATGCCGGGTCTGTAGGGTGGCCACCAACGGGAGCTGCAGATTTGGAACGAGCTAAAAGACGCAGGAAGCCATGTGCAGTGAACAGCAGGGCAGTGGACTGCCCAAGGCCCTTGTGTCCCAGAAGGCTGTCTGGCCCAAACTACTCAGTTCTAATTTATACTGCAGGATTTTCAGTTTTGCTTACGTGTGAATTGATTTAATTTTAATTTTTTTTTCCGAGACAGGGTTTCTCTGTGTAGCCCTGGCTGTCCTGGAACTTACTCTGTAGACTAGGCTGGCCTCGAGCTCAGAAATCTGCCTGCCTCTGCCTCCCAAGTTCTGGGATTACAGGCGTGTGCCACCACCGCCCGGTTTATTTTAATTTTTCTAATGTCCAAGTTCTTCCCTTTTGGGATAAGAATATATATATGGACACACATTCTCTTTACAGAGCCCTTGCAGTCTCTTAGAATTCACAGAAATCGCCGGGCGGTGGTGGCGCACGCCTGTAATCCCAGCACTTGGGAGGCAGAGGCAGGCAGATTTCTGAGTTCGAGGCCAGCCTGGTCTACAGAGTGAGTTCCAGGACAGCCAGGGCTACACAGAGAAACCCTGTCTGGGGGGGGGGGGGGGAAAGAATTCACAGAAATCCTCCTGCCTTTGCTTCCCAACTGCTGGGATTAAAGGCACCCACAGCCATACCCAGCAAGAATATTTAAGTATAATATTTGCTTTTATTGTTATCTTGAAGGACTCCACTGTTAAGGACTTTGGACTTTTAAAGAGACTTTAGACTTCTAACACACTACAACTTTTATTGATTTTGAACTTTTAAAGTGGCACACTGTATTTTATACTATGATATTAACATGAGGCTTTCGGGACAAGAAGTAAAAAGGTTTGGTTTAAAAGTGACATGTTTTGCCGGGCGGTGGTGGAGCACGCCTGTAATCCCATCACTTGGGAGGCAGAGGCAGGCAGATTTCTGAGTTCGAGGCCAGCCTGGTCTACAGAGTGAGTTCTAGGACAGCCAGGGCTGCACAGAGAAACCCTGTTTCAAAAAACCAAAAAAAAAAAAAAAAAAAAAAAAAGTGACATGTTTCTGTGTCAAGTCAACAAGCAGTGGTTAGTTTGGAGGGGACTTTGCTTTTGTTGTTTGTTTGGGTTTTTTGTTTGTTTGTTTGTTTGTTTTGGATATTTGTTTCTTTATTGGGACAAGATCTCAATGTATAGCCTTGGCTGTCTTAGAACTCACCATGTAGACGAGGCTACCCTAGAACTCACAGAGATCCAGCTGACTCTCTTTTTATTTGTTTAGTGTGTGTGTGTGTGTGTGTGTGTGTGTGTGTGAATGCACATGTATGTAAGTATGCCTGTGAAGGTCAAAAGTGGGTTTTGAATCCCCTGAACCTTGGAATTACAAGCAGTCTCTGGCTGCTTGACATAAGCTCCAGGGACAAAATTCAGGTCCCCTCAGCTCGGGCTTATGATTTCCTGAGCCATGAGCTCTTGATAAGGTTTGCAGTCCTAACCTAACTGGAGCTTCCTGGGAGAGCATGCACCACTTCTGTAGGGCGTCTTTGGTCAAATGCCTTTTATTTATCTGGTTGGTTGTTTACTTTTGCTCTGTGAGACATGGTGTCTCTATATAGCCCTGGCTGTTCTGGAACTTGCTCTGTAGACCAGGCTGGCCTTGAACTCAAAGATCTGCCAGCCTCTGACTCCCATGCACTGGGATTAAAGGTGTGTGCCACCACCACCTGGTTACATAAGGATTTCTTGTTGATTCTCTTCTCCCCTATTTCCCATTCCTATCCCTGGTTAAACTGAAAGGATAAGGTTGCAGGCTAGGAATCCCCCGTGCCTGAGTCTTGGGTGACCCCAAAGGAGCAGAGGTTCAGCCCACTCTTTGTTGACCTGGAAGTGTGCGCATGTCACACTCACCTCCAGGGTCCAGTGCGAACCTCGGGCTGGGAGTGTCCCTGGCGTCTTTTCCCGTCTTGCCTCCGCAAACCGGCTGTGGCGAGGACAAGCGTGGCTGCTGCTGGCAGAATCACCTCGGGGTCTGCGGGGCTCATGCCTGGGGGCGCTCAGGTCCCCAACACCTACTGCTAGTGGGGGAGGGTGGGCTTTGAATGCGTAACCCTGGCGTGACCCTGTGTGTGGCAGCCACGTAAGCGGAAATGACTTAACTAGTTCATCTGGCCTCTATGGGAGGCTGATTGGTTCTCAGAGAGCACGGGCTCGAATGGTTTAAACTGATTGGCTTGGAAGCTATGGCGTGGCTTGTATAGGCGGGTTTTGCTGAAAATCTATAAAAGCAGTCGTGTTTCTGCACCCAGAAACTGTCCTCTGCCCCACGTGGGAGATGGCCGTGGCCCCAGGGCTCTGGAATTAAAACCTCTTGCTTTTTTGCATCAAGACTGTTTCTCATGAGTGATTGGGGTGACCGTTTCCGAGGCGTGGGGTGCTGGGGTGCCCCCGTTTTTTTCTTTCGAGTCTTACAAAACCATCACCCCCAGTATTCCTATACTTTCATATGCATTGTCTAATAGGCCTTAGGACCTCCTCCTCTCATGGGCCCTTTCTAGCATCCTGAGCTCAACAAATTAAACACACACATCTAAACTTCCTAAGCTCCAACTTCCACACTAAGGTAGTATCTGTCTTTTTTGGTGAGGTGTGTTTCTTGGAGGCAAAAACCACTTCCTGCCGTTTGATCCGATTTACTACTCTGAGTCTTTTTTTTTAATTAATTAATTTATTTATGATATGTGAGTAAACTGTAGCTGTCTTCCGACGCCAGAAAAGGCATCAGATCCCATGACAGATGGTTGTGAGCCACTGTGTGGGTGCCCAGGATTTGAGCTCAGGACCTTCAGAAGAGCAATCGGTGCTCTTAATTGCTGAGCTATCTCTCCAGCCCTAGTCTGAGTCTTTTGATTGGGGAATTAATACACAGTGTTACTTTAGAAAGGTGCTCATTGATTGCTGACATTTTGTTGATTTTAGTGTTTTGTTTTGTTCTCTCTCTCTCTCTCTGTCTCTCTCTCTCTCTTTCTCTTGCTTGGTACTGTTCTAACTTGGTTTATTCTTTCCTGAGGCTGCATGGGTTTGGGTTTTTCTTCTTCTAAAGTATTCTTTTGAATAAATTCTGGTTTTTTTTTTTTTGTTTTTTTTTTATCATGGAAAACGTTTTCTTTTTCTTTCAACCATAACAGATAGTTTTCTGGGCACAATCTTATGGGTTGGCATGGCAGGATGTCCTTTCAGAATTTGTTTTAGATGTCCTCAAGCCCCTGGCTTGTAAACTTTCCATGATGTGCTATTCCAACGGACCTGCCTTCCCGTGTGACTTGGTGCTTCCCATGGGACTCTCGAAGCTTCCAATTCACTTTCTTTATTCTTCATGTTAAGTGTTTTAATTATAATGTGACAGCTGGTTCTTTCCAGTCAGTTTGGTGTCCCCAATGTACATAGATTAGTGTATCTTTTTCCTAACTCTGGGGAAACTTTCTGTTAGGATCCATGAAAATGTTTTCTATGCCATTGGAATGGGATTCTTCTTCTTTGTCCATAATCCATAAGCTGGCTCCTTCCAGTTTCTTGTGCGTTTCTTTTCTCTTATTTTTTATTTATTTTTTTAATTTTTTTATTTTTTATTTATATATATTTATTATTTTCTATATTCTTTGTTTACATTCCAAAGGCTTTCCCCTTTCCAGTTCCCGCCCCTCACCATATGTTCCATAAGTCCTCTTCCCCCCCCCATTCCCCAATCACCCCCTCCCCCCCATTTCTCTGTTCTGGTACTCTCCTACAAAACTGGATTTAGTCTTTTCCGGACCAGGGTCCTCTCCATCCCTTTTCTTGGGAATCTTTTGCTTAGCTAATTGTGTCTTGAGTATTCAGAGCTTCTGGGCTCATTAATATCCATTAATCAGTGATTGCAATTCATGTGAATTCCTTTGTGATTGGGTTGACTCACTTAGGATGATATTTTCCAGATCCAACCATTTGCCTACACAAATATCATGAATTCATTATTTTTAATTGTTGAGTAGTATTCCATTGTATAAATATACCACATTTTCTGTATCCATTCCTCCGTTGAGGGACATCTGGGTTCTTTCCAGCTTCTGGCTATTATAAATAAGGCTGCTATGAACATAGTGGAGCATGTGTCTTTTTTTTGTTTTTTGTTTTGTTTTTGTTTTTTTTGTTTTTTTTTTTTTTTTTTTTTTTTTTTTCGAGACAGGGTTTCTCTGTATAGCCCTGGCTGTCCTGGAACTAGCTCTGTAGACCAGGCTGGCCTCGAACTCAGAAATCCGCCTGCCTCTGCCTCCCAAGTGCTGGGATTAAAGGCGTGCGCCACCACCACCCGGCTGGAGCATGTGTCTTTATGAGTCCACCTTGGCTAGGTATTCATTACAGTTTCTGAAAGTTAGAGCTTCATACCTGAATCCTGATTGGCAATGAATGAAAACTCAAACTCCCCAACAAAAAATGTATCGACATGGGGTCTCTGGAGTTGAATAAAAGTTTAATGGAATTCTCAGAATTCTTACCATTTTGCACCTCCTCCACAGAATGAGCCACGCTGGTGTTTGTTGAGAGAACCCTGACCTGAGGAGGTTGCGGGTGTACAATCCACGTTCTCACCAGAAGGGCTGTCTGCGTGGGATAGCAGACTTTGAACTCTGAGAGACAAACAGTCTGGTTCCTGCTGAGTCACAAGCGTGTTCCTATTTACTATCTCATGCAGGAGTGCTTATATTATGACACCATCCTTCAAACTTCACCTTATAACGTGCCTAAGGAGTGTTTAAGACAACTTACTTAGAAATGAAATATTTGCTCGATGGTTCTAGCTGAGTTGAATACTGAAAAAAAAAATTCTTTTTTTTCCCTTGTCATTCTCTGCTGTGATTCATGCAAAGAAATTTATTAAAATTAAAGTGATTGCCTCAGCAGGTTGAGGAAAAAAAAAAAAGAACAAGAGCCAGGAACTTCACAGGCGAAGAGGTTCGAAACCCAGATCAAACGCTGGGGGAAGATACAGGCTGGCCTCGAACTCAGAAATTCACCTGCCTCTGCCTCCCAAATACTGGGATTAAAGGCGTGCGCCACCACTGCCCAGCTATCCATCGCCTTTCTTATTCCATTTAACATTTGTTTGTGTTCTTGAATATAATTACAATGATATTCTATTGTCTGGAGTTTCATCTAACTCACTCTCACTAGATACTTTGTTTTATGAAGTACAACAAACTCAAGCTTACAAATGAATGAGGCTCAGACTATAGTTATTTTATTCTGCTTTAACAATTACTCAGGGCCGGGCATTGGTGGTGCACGCCTTTAATCCCAGCACTTGGGAGGCAGAGGCAGGCGGATTTCTGAGTTGGAGGCCAGCCTGGTCTACAGAGTGAGTTCCAGGACAGCCAGGGCTACACAGAGAAACCCTGTCTTGAAAAAAAGAAAAACAAAAACAAACAAACAAACAAACAAACAAAAAACAATTACTCAGTGGGAAGGGGGGATTGGGCGCAATCTCTAATCTCTTCTGACGATGGCCTGGCTACCTCCCCAGCACTGTGCCTCAAATACTCCTGGCTACGCCCACCTCCCCTCACCGTGGCTTCCTCCTCTTCTTCTTCCTCCTCCTCCTGGTCTCTCCTCCTCCGACCAGGTCACTCCAATCCCACCTACCTCTAATCCCTCCAGTAAATGGCTGTAGCCAGTTTTACTCAACCAATAGTTTTAAATCAAGGAACATGGTTTGCACAACAGGAGCTTGTACACCTGAGAAATCGCTGTTAGGTATAGACTTTACCATTACAATACACAGCAACACACCAAACCTCCACAAAGGGTTAATTTTTGGAAGCATTATGCTTATGTCCCTGGATTGGGGATTTAGGCATCTGGCATTATTTGTTCACTGACTTTTTTTTTTCCCTTTTTAAAAATCAGCTCAATTCTTTCAGCTGACGTATTTGCAATGTTCAAGGGGCACTTGGAAATACTAGTGTTGAGCATGTAGTTCAGAAAATAATTCCGCAGCCCAGACGCTCTGGATGCTGACAGAAGCTTTATATTAGTCCCTGGGAGGCAGCAACGGGAGTTTGGCAGTATCATTAGCCATTGTCATATTAGCCCATTAATAACAGCGCCACCTTTGACTTCAATAACACGGAAACCCACACACTAGGGCTAGCATGGGATGTACTGGATTTCAATTAATAAGATTGGGAATGGGAGGGAATTGGGGTGAGTCAGGATAAAGGGCACGTGTGACACGGACTCGGAGAGGCAAGCATGGGTAGGATGACGTAAGCGTTCAGATGGACTTTGAGATGGTAGAGTGGGTAAGGATTAAGCATTAAATTGACTTTGGAAGGAGAGGGAGAAAAGCCTGGTACCTAGGAGGGGAATGTTGAGACTGTTATGGTCCACAGATGTTCACATCCATTAAAGCCACAGAAGTTTACAATTTTTTTTTTTTTTTTTTTTTTTTTTGGTTTTTCGAGACAGGGTTTCTCTGTATAGCCCTGGCTGTCCTGGAACTCACTCTGTAGACCAGGCTGGCCTCGAACTCAGAAATCCACCTGCCTCCCAAGTGCTGGGATTAAAGGCATGTACCACCACTGCTGGCAGAAGTTTACAATTAAGAAGTCTAAGAGAAGAGGGCAGGGAGGAGATGGGAGAAAGGGCACGGGACTAGGAGGGTGGTGTATGAGACACGTCCTCAGAGTGGAGCACAGCAAATTGGCTGAAGAAACCCAACAACATGGGCTGGAGAGATGGCTCAGCGTTTAAGAGCACCGACTGCTCTTCCAGAGGTCCTGAGTTCAAATCCCAGCAACCACACGGTGGCTCACAGCCATCTGTAATGGGATCCGATGCCCTCTTCTGGTGTGTCTGGTGTGTCTGAGGACAGCTGCAGTGTACTCGTATACATAAAAATAAATAAATTAAAAAAAGAAAGAAAGAAACCCAACAACAGGCTGAAGACCTAA
This sequence comes from Apodemus agrarius, assembly GCA_964023405.1. Classification (NCBI taxonomy): domain Eukaryota; kingdom Metazoa; phylum Chordata; class Mammalia; order Rodentia; family Muridae; genus Apodemus; species Apodemus agrarius. Next base: position 38,434,402 of record OZ030027.1, read on the forward strand.
CAGCTATAGAATAATCAAAACCATCATTAGACATGCAAGAATAAATTAGAGACAAAGAATCCTGAAGGAGGGAGGGGCTGGCACAGCTGGGCTGAGCTGGAAGATAAACAGGTCTGAGAACACGCAGACCAGGGTGTGTGGTCAGCACGACGTTACTCTGGGCCAAGCTATTTCCTGTGTCAATGGCGGGAAGGCATGGGACAAGATGGCTACAGCTATGCTAAGGGGGCAGGCCTCAACAGAGATGGAGATCTTAAGGTTCTGCGTCACGGAATCGGGGACACTGTTTACCGAGGAGGAAGCCTCTCTGAAACACCTAGCAGTTGCACAAGGTAGCATCTGTCCCAGGGCTGGAGTGACAGGCAGAGAGGAGGACAGGCTTCGCTGCTGCTGTGGGGACTGAGCTGGCCTGAAGGCGTGGTGAAGTGGCGGGCAGTCTCCAGGCACTTAGCTCACACTTAACCCTGACGTCTTAAAAGCCTTTCTCCTTCACGGGCAGCAGTTCTCAACCTTTCTAAGGCAGCGACCTTTCCTACAACTCCTCATGGGGTGCTCACGGCAGCCATAAAAGTGTGTCCTTGCTGCTTCATCGCTGACCTTTCCTGCTGTCACGGGTTGTGATGTAAGTCTCTGATATGCAGCCCCGGAAGGGTCTCGACCCACAGGTTGAGACCCTCAGGCTCGAGGCTCCTGTGCTCCTTGTTGCAGGTTGTGGGCAGAATCCCACTCGCCAAGCCAGCGTGGGTGCAGGGATCCCCTACTCGGTGCCAGCGTGGAGCTGCCAGATGATCTGTGGCTCGGGCCTCAAAGCCGTGTGTCTGGCCGCCCAGTCCATAGCCGTGGGCGACTCCACCATTGTGGTTGCTGGAGGCATGGAGAATATGAGTAAGGTAAGTGCAGAGCTGCCATCCTGGTCCCCTAGAGGGCGTGGCCTGCTGAGGGACACACAGACATGACGACTCAGCCTGACCCCTGCCGAATGCCCATTCTTAAAAAAGTACAGGTTCGGTGTGATGGTGGCATATACCTGTACTCTCAGAAAGAATAATAAATAATAAAGCATGTATTACCCCTTTTGCTGGGGGATGGGCACATGCACCCACACGTATGGAGGTCAGAGGACGACTTCCTGGAGAAGATTCTCTTCATCCCACCAGATGGGCATTGAACTCAGTCAGCAGGCTGGGTGCAAGTGCCTTTGTGTATTGACCCTTCTCACCAGCGCTACCTTCCTTACGTTATTTTCCGTGTGTGTGTGTGTGTGTGTGTGTGTGTGTGTGTGTGTGTGTGTGTGTAGATCGTCTGTTTGCTTGCTTTTCAAGGCAAGGTTTTCTGTGTGGTCCTGGCTGTCCTGGAACTCCCTATTAAACCAGACTACTGGCCTCAAACTCAGAGATCTGTTTATCTCTGCCTGCTAAAGTGCTGGGATCAAAGCCAAGATGCCCTATTCTTCCATCCCCCCTGGGTTTAGTCAAGGTCCGATGTAGCTTGCACTAGCCTGGAACTCCCGTCCACCAGGCTGGCCTCAAATTCACAGAAATCTACCTATTGCTGCCCACAAAATTCTGGCACTACCTTTATTTATTTATTTGTTTGTTTATTTATTTATTTATTATTATTTTTGCAGAAGTGACTAAATGTTCTTTGAGGGGGGACAGTGGAACTTAAGCTGTGCTGTTAGAATTCCTAGTTCATCCTCCACTGACCTTCTAGAGAGACCGCCCCAAGGCTGAAAGTATTAGGGCAACTGAACTCAAACTAATCACTTAGGACCCTTTGACCTGGGAGCATCCTGTTCCTAGACTCAGCTCGTCAATCCAGGGTACAGCTCATCCCTACAAAGTGTTCTTCTAATTTTGACCTGGAGCCAGAGCCCAGAATAGTTAGAATTATTAGAATAATCCAGATCATGATCTGCACACAAAGTACAAGGAGCCTCTGTTGGCATAAATGTTTTGGCTATTTTATTGGATTCTTATACCTCTATCCCCCTTCAACCCCTTACTGCTAGGTGGGAGAGAAAGCCTAGGGGATAGGAGACATAGACTTCTTTTGAGTACTTCCTGATGGCTGCGGGCATTGAGTTTCTTAGAGCAAGTCCATTTTTTTTGTTTGTTTTGTTTTGTTTTTCGAGACAGGGTTTCTATGTATAGCCCTGGCTGTCCTGAAACTCACTCTGTAGACCAGGCTGGCCTCAAACTCAGAAATCCACCTGCCTCTGCCTCCCAAGTGCTGGGATTAAAGGCGTGCGCCACCACCGCCGCCCCGGCAAGCAAGTCCAATTTTATCTTCAGGATGGAAACGTCTAATATCTTCTCATCAAACTGCAACAACAGCAAAGAGCAGCAGCACCATGGAGGAGGAGCCTCCTTGGAGCATACATGCTTGGGCATGCGCATGCACACACACATACCCCCTACCTCTTGGGGGCTCTGACATTTATTCCCTCTCCAGAGGCCACAGAATTAAACTACCTGCAGCTAGCAAAAATCACGCTTCTTCTAGAGCACAAGACAATCATATTTAACAGCTGCCCCTCTGCAGGAGTCTTCCCTCCCCCTCTGTCTCACCAAGTGCTGTCCTTCAGGCTGGCTCTGCAGCAGAACAGCATCCTGCTCCTGTGCTCAGGGTCTGACCTGGGAGGAGCGGCAGGCTGACGGTCACAGTGAGGGGGGCCCTTCTGGTTCCCACCAGGGCTGCTGTGCGTGGTCAATATGGAGTCAGTGCTGTCATTCCCAACTTAAAGGCGGGAATACTAGAACCACAACTTAAATGTGTTTTTGTTTCTTTGCTTCTTAAAAATAATTTATATACAAAAATATGAGTTTAATTATATCATCTTGGGTTTTTCTTTTTAAGTGTGTGTGTGTGTGTGTGTGTGTGTGTGTACATATACCTATAGGTACCCCTTGGAGACCATAAGGCCTCAAGTTCCCTGTGTTATCTAGCTGACCTGGGTGGTGCTAGGAACTGAACCTGGGTCCTCTGGAAGAGATGTAGAAGCTCCTAACTGCAGAGCCATCTCTCCAGCCCCCAATTATCATTTTATTCATACATACTTTGATTAATTCACCTGTCTTGACTCCTTGTCCATTCATCTTTCTATTGTATTCTGGCTGCTTATGAATTGCTGGAAGCTAAAATATCTTCTACTCAGAAGCCCTTCTCTCAGTTCATTTTACAGCCTGAATATTCTCCCTGTGGGTATTACGCCATCGCTGGGCAATTGGTTCTAATGCATTCAATTACTCCCCCCCCCCAATCAGAAATCTGCATGTGTAAATGCTGAAGGTCCTTGTCCCCAATTGGTTTTTGATTGATCAATAAAGGGCCAACGGCTGATGGCTGGGCAGGTGGACTGAGGTAAGAATTTTAAGATTTGTGCAGGTGTCGCGGACCGCGGCTGCTCTTGGCAGCTTTGGTTGCAGCCTTTTGTAAGCCGTAGCTCCTCGTGGGAGTTCGGTTACAGGGGAGACCAAGATCCCGGGGTCAGGAAGGCACGAATCTGCGAGAATGACGACACAGACGCAGGATACTTTATATTATAGAAATATCTATATTTCCTCTAATGAGGAGCCCTGTTTTATGGCTCCCTACTCAGAGCATCAGATTCTGACAATTACATAGTAAAAATGAGGCACGCTAGCTTACATAGGTAGCGCCCTTAGGTTATAAGCTAAAACATTTTAAGCCATTTCTGTGTAAACTAGAGATCTTGCCTAAGTTAGCAAGATTCTTCTCTGAACTAGCAAGCTTTCCTCAGAGCCAGGCATATTGCCTGGCCCTGGAAACTCTGCTTTCTAGAGACTAACTCATCTTTTCCCTGACTAACTTTCTTCTAAGTCTTAAGTCTTGTCTGCTCAGAGGAAATCTCTGCACTCAGTAGACAAATGCTTGACATTAACATAGTAAAGGATGTAGCTAGCTAAGCAGGGATAATTTACATGACCATACCTTACAGTCTCCTATGTTGGGAAGGCCTGGACTTGTTTTCCACTTAACCTCATTAATAATTCATGAGCCTCACCTGGGACTGAGGGCTATAGGTGTCTGAATAGCCGGTGAATACCTTGGCTTAGCAAGACAAAGGATGGCAGCTCAGAAGCTGTTTTTGAGGAAGTCTGGGCTTAGGGACACTACTTCTTATGTAGATACACAACAAGCTGGAGGACTAGGCAGGATCTGAATTATAGCATATTATGAGAGCTATGAAATACTTTCCTTAAATTCACATGGTCGTGGCTACCAGAAATAAACAGGTTAGAAAAGGTGCCAAAGGAACATTTATGGCTTCCTGTAGTAGGGCTTATGCGTAGCATGCAGGCTAAGAACTGGGAGAGAGGAAGGAGAGAATGGCCAGGTCTCTGAGGGAGATGGATCAGATTTAGAGCAGCAGAAGAAAATTCATCCGAAACATAGGTGGGAAGGGAAAGGGGCCCTGGGGGAGGGGCTGCCCAGCAGGCAACAGGGCATCAAAGATAAACATAGTTTTAGAAGATGTAGAGTCAGGAGTATTGGACAGAAATGTGTGTTAGCTGTGTGGGGGATTAGAACTGCCCAGCCTTTGAGCTAGTCAGGCATATTAAAAGCAACTGGTATGTGAGTGTGAGTGTGTATGAGTGTGTGAGTGTGTGTGTGTGTGTGTGTGTGTGTGTCTTTCGTTTGAGAATCCAGATAGCTCTTGGGCAGATTCACGAGGTCGACCCATTTGGAGCTCAGAGAGAGCCAACAACCGCAACGCTAGCCAGTGGTGAAGAGCTTGTGCCATTCTTGCAGAGGACCCAAGTTCAGGTCCTAGCATCCATGTCCTGTGCCTCCCAACGGCCTATTACCCAGCTCCAGGGCATCCAGTACCCTCTGGTCTCTGGGCACACACTCTCACATGGTATACATAAACTTATTAAGCCCCCTCCCCCAACATCTTTTGAAAGTAGTACAGGAATTTGGTTTCTATGCCATCCCCTTAGGTAATACTTGTCTATCTAGAAGGAAATAATAGAATCATAAGGAACTAAAACCCAGAGTGGACAGGTTTGATCAAGAGATGGAAATGGGCAAGTGATAGAGGAGTAGAGTGCTAAGAGAAGGCAGGAGGAATTGTCTGCTAACACCCAGGGGTTTCAGGTCCTGACCTGGAGAGCAGGCAGTGTGGAGAAGGGCTTGATGGGGAAGGAAGAAGGAAGACGTACAAGCCAGAGCCTCCTGAATCTGAGTGGGATCCTGAGAGAGGAGGGACGCCCATCCTAAGTCTGTTCTTCCTTCCTGTGTGCAGGCTCCTCACTTGGCTAACCTGAGGACAGGAGTCAAGATGGGTGAGGTGCCCCTGGCCGACAGCATACTCTGTGATGGTCTTACGGATGCGTTTCACAACTACCACATGGGCATCACAGGTAAGGCCGATGTGTCACTAAAGTGCTGGGCTCTAAGCTATGTGCCACTGTGGCTGGTAAGTAAAGGTGTTTTTTATGACATTATAATTCCCACAGTTTGCTGATTAGTTTTAAATGTAAAGATGGACACTTTTCAATAGCGAGCCCTGAGCTGGTATGGTGATATACACCCATATCCTAGAATAAGAGTGACAGAGACGCATACATTCATGTGAACTCTGGGCTAGCCTGGTATACATAGCAAGTTTCCAGCTAGCCATAACTTCCTAAAACACCACCACCGTATAAATTTTGCAAATACAACTTAGGTAACAGCTGCCAGCACTACCTGAGAAGAGCTGATCACTCCCTACTCCGCCAGTGTATCCATACCTTGACTGTGCTCGGGAGGGGACAAGAGCAGTGTAGCAGAACGGACAGCCCTTGCTCTTCCAAAACATCACTCAGAGATTTAAAGTGAAGCAACGTCCAAGTCAGCCCTGGGTCTGAGCCGTGGGACCAAGTACTCTCTTCTTTGGTTTGAGACAAGGTTACTTTGTGTAGCCCTGGCTGTCATGGAACTCACTCTGTAGATCAGGCTGGCCTGGGACTCAGAGATCTGCCTGCCTCTGCTTCCCAAGTCTTGGAATAAATGTACATGCAATTTTTTTAAAAAAGTAATTACTTTAAAAGATCTAATAGTACAATAGGTAAACTTTGGAGATGAGCTAAAAATTCATACTGATGAATTTCCTGCTTGTTTAAAAAAAAGTTTTAAGAGGCTGGAGAGATGGCTCAGTGGTTAAGAGCACTGACTGTGCTCTTCTGAAGGTCCTGAGTGCAAATCCCAGCAACCACATGGTGGTTCACAACCATCTGTAATGAGATCTGACGCCCTCTACTGGGCCTGAAGGTAGCTACAGTGAATTTACATATAACAAATAAATAAATCTTTTAAAATTTTTTTAAAATTTCTATTTGTGTGTGCATAGGTACACAGGTATGCAAGTATCACAGTACATATACAGGACACAACTTGTAGTAGTCAGCTCCCCTACTATGTGCAATCAAGGTCCACAGGGATGGGTACAAGCATCTTTATCTGCAGAAACTTATCACCAGCCCTGATTTTATGATTATTATTATTATTTTTTTTTTATTTTGGTTTTTTTTTTTTCGAGACAGGGTTTTTCTGTATAGCCCTGGCTGTCCTGGAACTCACTCTGTAGACCAGGCTGTCCTCAAACTCAGAAATCTGCCTGCCTCTGCCTCCCAAGTGGTGGGATTACAGGTGTGTGCCACCACTGCCCGGCTTTATTATTTTTTTAAACAACTCATTATATAGGTAAATAATTTGTTCAAGGGAAGTACGTAGTGAAATAATTCAGAGGTAAAAGGGAACTGTATTTCTCTTTCCCTCAAATGTTTAGGAGAGACTGTTAGGTAAACGGGTGAACCTGGAAGTTTCACTTCTGATTTCTGGAAGTTTACACTTCTATATACAGAAAGGGAAGAGAGAGACCACGCCTCCCAAGAGGAGCTGCAGTTCTCAGGCCTATCAAGGGCAGCAGAAGCTACCTGCAGAGCATGGCCTCTCCTCCTACCAGAAGGCCTGCTGGTGTATACAGTTAATTCTTGTTCAAATGTGAGTAACCTGAGCTACCAAAGCCCAACTCCTCAATGTGCTGTTTTTGCCTTTTCTGCTTCTCAGCTGAAAACGTAGCTAAAAAGTGGCAAGTGAGCAGAGAGGCCCAGGACAAGGTTGCAGTCCTGTCCCAGAACAGGGCGGAGCATGCGCAGAAAGCTGGCCACTTTGACAAGGAGATCGTGCCCGTGCTGGTGTCTTCCAGAAAAGGTGAGTGTGGAGGCCACAGTGATGATGAGCCTGTTTGTAGGCATGAATGATACCCGCCAGGATGATCTGGAGGGCTTTGTGGATTTAGGTCTTTACCATTGTAAAGGTGTAGGTGGTATACGTCTGAATGGGGGAGGGCAGGTGGTAGGGTGTTGTGTTCTGAGACTTGTCTTGCTGTGTAGCCCGGATGGCCTAGTGTTCACCTTGGACCCGGCCGGGCTCCAAGCCCTGGGTGATCCTCCTGCTTCTACCAGCTGAGTGCTGGGATTACAAGTGTGTGCCAGCGCCAAGTGGTGGTGGGCACATGCCTTTAATCCCAGCACTTGGGAGGTAGAGGCAGGCAGGCAGATTTCTGAGTTCGAGGCCAGCCTGGTCTACAGAGTGAGTTCCAGGACAGCCAGGGCTATACAGAGAAACCCTGTTTCAAAAAATCAAAACAAAACAAAAAAAATGTGCCAACATACTTGGCTGGAAAATACTGTCACCACAGCAGGACATGGTCACGTGGGAAACTGTCATCTTCAGTGTCCAGAGCTGCAGTGTGTATCCCATGAGTTTCACGAGAAGTGGAGCATCAGGTCTGTGGTTGTCAGAAGTCCCAGCTCTCCTATGCAGTTTAAATGAAGTCTTTCCAGTTGCTTCCATGTAACTCGCAGAGGAAGCATCTCGTTAGCTTATTTGCCATGATTTTAAAGGCTAATAAATCTGACATTGATGCCCAGCTCACACAAGGTGGATTGCAGCACTTCTGACCCACTCAGTTGTAACTAGCTAAACGCAGTGACCCAAACCCGTGTCCATACAATACAAAGAACTGCTGTCCTTAGCAAGGGCTGTGGATTTGAAACACAGGGTGAGAATCTCACAGAGTTCTCACAAGAGAGCATGCAGTAATTCTAGCAGTTCCTACTGGAATGGAAGTGGGCAAAGAAATGGTAATAGACCTTTCTTCCAAATGTCACTCCTCTTGATTCTGAGAAGTCCCCAGTCCCACAACTCTGCCTTCCTTGTAGTCAAGTAACTAGTTTGCTCTCTGCAGGTTTTACTGAAATGAAAATCGATGAGTTTCCTCATCATGGGAGTAACCTTGAAGCCATGGGCAAGCTGAAACCTTACTTTCTTACTGATGGGACAGGAACCGTCACATCTGCTAATGCAACAGGTGTGAGTTCTGAAGGGCACTGAGGGTAATACCAACTCTGGTAAGGTCTACCAATGAATATGTCTTTCTACACAAAATGATTCTTAAGGCTGGACTTAAGGGGAATGCTTGATCTTTATTGTTGGTTAATCTGTGCTGAAGCGATTTGTTTTCTTGGCATCTAGACTGGACACACAGGTGAAGAGGAAGTAAGTAGCAGGGCAGGGTGGTGCACACCTTTAATCCCAGCACTTGGGAAGCAGAAGCAGGTACATCTTTTGAGTTTGATGCCAGCCTGGCTTACAAATCAAGTTCCAGGCCAGCCAGAGCTGTTACACAGAGAAACCCTGTCAGAGCGCTCATCACCACCCCCACCCCCAAACTAAAATACTCCGGAGTATCACACACCCGTACTTCCAGCACTTAAATGGCAAAGGCAGGGGCCTTCTCTGTGGTTTCCAGGTTATCCTGGTCTGAGGAATGTAGGCTAGCTAGGAACAAAGTGAGACACTGTCTGAAAACACAAAGCCCTCCAAGTCATCCACCTTGCATTTTTCCTATTCCAGGAACCCCCAGTACCTGTGAGCACAGTAAGGCCTAGGCTTGCTTTTTTGGGTTTCTCTCATCCTCATCCCCACATGCGCCCGTTATTGGGGACTGTCGTCATGTATGGCCGGTATCACACCTGACTTGATCATTTCCAAGTACACTAAAGTCCGATGAATCACAGCAAACAGAACCCCTTGGGAGGATGTCAGTGGCTTAATACTTTCAGGTGGAAAGCAGGCCCTGGGTCCATACCTGAAGGAAAGGAGCGCTGTAGACACCAGGTCATTTGTTCACAGGAATGAACGATGGTGCTGCTGCCGTGGTCCTCATGAAGAAGACAGAAGCTGAGAGTCGGATGTTGAGACCTTTAGCGAGAATAGTCTCCTGGGCACAAGCCGGTGTGGATCCTTCGGTGATGGGAGTAGGACCGATCCCGGCCATAAAGCAAGCTGTGAGTCTCTAGAAATGTGTATGTGTTGGTGGGCACAAGTGTGACAGGGTTTGCGGAAGCCCAGATGCTTTCAAACTCTAGTGTAGCCAGAGGATGGCCTAAACCCCTGCTCCTCCAGCCAGTTGGTGTGGTTACAGGTGCCCCTCACTGGTGACCTTACCTCTAACATGCTAGGCTTCCTGTGAGTACATACAATGTTGCTCTCTGTACTAAGCTCTAATAAACCCTTCCTTCTGAAGATGTGAGGATATGCTTTGTGTCTGCTGCCAGGTTCCACTTGCTGCCACCTAGCTCTGAGACCTCCTCCCCCAATCCCCCCCCCCCCCCAAGCACAGGGACTGCAAGTGCACACCTCTAGGCCTGGCTTTCTTAGACTATGGGCTCTGGGAATTGAAGTCAGATACCAGGTACTTTGCCAGTTCAGGCTTAAAAATAGGATGTATTACCTGCACATAACAAGGCAGTTTAGACTTAGGGTCATTTTAGATTATTACATCCTTTTGCTTTCAAGGCTGAGCTTTGCTCTAAAGCCCAACCTGACCTCAAATGTAGTTGTCCATCTCATCTCCTGAGATTACAGGTGTGCCACTGGCCCTAGAGAAGCTCACTAAAGGAGCCCATCATAATGCTCTGCTGAGAACACTATGCTGGCTCAGTTTAGACTCTTCAACCCGTTAAGGCAGAGCCCACCGAGGCATACCTAACTTCATAAAAGCAGTTCCCTGAGTCCCACACATCTTGTAGTGGTCAATTACTAATGGTTTAACTCAAGTTCCTTCTTTTTATAGGTTGCAAAGGCAGGCTGGTCCCTGCCCGATGTTGACCTGTTTGAAATCAATGAAGCCTATGCTGCTCTCTCTGTTGCAATAGCTAAAGAACTCGGACTAAACCCTGAGAAGGTAACCAACATGAAATTGCACAATAAGGTTGCTTCTGCCAGGTGTTGACTTGTTGCTTTTTCACAGTAAAGAACTGTGTTAGTTCACACTAGAATCAATGAATATTCTAGAAACAAGGTTTGCTAGCATAACACTGGGGGAGAAGATAAAACAGGTATCAGCCTGTGTCCAGAGGACTGACTTAAGCTCTCCTTCTCTACAGGTCAACATCGACGGAGGGGCCATTGCCTTGGGCCATCCTCTGGGAGCATCTGGCTGTAGGATTCTAGTGACCTTGCTGCACACCCTGGAGAGAGTGGGTGGGACCCGTGGTGTGGCAGCCCTGTGCATCGGGGGTGGGATGGGGATCGCAATGTGTGTCCAGAGGGGATGATCTGCACCTTGACCCACCCTGGGACGAGCCACCCTCGGACAGTTCTCATTGTACCAGTGAAACACTAAGTAGAAACGGAAACCAGAGGACCAAAGTGAGGACAGGAACCCAGTGGACAGCTTGCTGTACTTTAATGTGAGACCCCCAAGGCTAAGACATTGCACCTGACACGGTTATAAATAAAAGGGAAATCCAATCAGTCATCAAGGGCTCCAGAGTGAACAGCATTTTCATAACTTCCGTGTTTATCATCCTTGCTTTCTGGGTGTAATTTTATCAGGTCATCAATCCGAAGGATGGTGATTGCAGCCTCTGTTGCAAACTTCAGGCTCTTCACTTTAACTATGGTTGGTTCAAACACCCCCGCTTGCTTGTTGTCTCGTGGTTTCCCATGGACCAAATCAAGACCAATCCTATAATGGCGAAAATCAGATTCAGTGACCAAGCTGATGTGGTGGGGTGTTCCAGCTATTCTAGTCCAAGGAGCATGCTCTGGGAGTAGAACAGCTGATGGTGTCGCAGAGAAACCTCATCCGTCAAACTCTTAGCAAGCAGTGACATACTGTACCCTGCTAGCATATGTTTAGCCAAGCTGTGCGCAGTTTGGTGGCCAAAGGTTCTTTTTGCCTAGTGACAGCACAGCTGTTTTGGTTGGTGTAAATATTTTTTATAATATCCTTATCTAGAACAGAGTGTCTAAGGATACAATATTCCGAGTTTGTATTCACTGTAAGCTGAGAGCTGCCTAAAATGAGTAAGCTGTACCCCACTACCATCCTCTTGGCCCTTCTTCTTCTTCTTTTGGTTTTTCGATACAGGGTTTCTCTGTATAGCCCTGGCTGTCCTGCAATTCACTCTGTAGACCAGGCTTGCCTCTGCCTCCCAAGTGCTGGGATTACAGGCATGCGCCTGTCGCCCGGACCTCTTGGCCCTTCTTATAGACTACAAGGGAGTTGGAATGGGGCCCAGAGCTGACACCTAGGTCACACCACTAAAAATTATCAGCCACCATTACGTAAAGAGGTTATCAAGCAATCATGATGCCTGTGATGTTTCAGTATGTGACAAGTCTCTTCATATATTTCCCAAAGGAGGGACAAAGGCACTGTGATGAACTTAGAATAGACCTATGATAGTTGAAAACAGAACACAAGGAAATCATATACTCACCACTTTAGATTTTTACGTTCTGGGTTAACTTGAGCTTCATTGTGAAAAGCTCTTAACTTGGCAACCAGGTCAGTGGAGTCTTGGGCAGCATTCACTGCCAGTGTATTAGGAATCACAAGCAGAGATCTTGCAAACTCTGCAATAGCAAGCTGTTCCCGAGATCCCTAAGGAAAAAACACGAGGCGTGTTCATGAAAGGAATCAAAGTACAGAACAGGGCTTGACAGGGTATTTGGTAAAACCCAACACCATTTCCTATGCCCTTTGAAGGCAGCCTTACCATACTCGTTGCATAGTTTTCAAGGTATATGGACAGGGCAGCTTCTACAGCACCTCCACCCGGGACCACAGACTTTGACTCCAAAACTCTCTTCACCACACAAAGAGCGTCATGTAAAGAACGCTCCATTTCATCGCACATGAAATCATTTGCTCCTCGTAAGATAATTGAGGCAGATGTACGAGCCTTCGTGCTACGAAAAACAAATGTGAAGCTATTAGCATTTTTAATTAGTGAAAACATTAACTGCAAACACCCTTGATTAAATCCCACTCTTAAGATATTTAGACATAAGGCACCAGGAGTAATGTATAGACCATGTACAAGAGACAAAACACACTTCATCTCCACGTACAATGGCCCAATATTGTTTTATCCCATGCGTATAACCGCTCCTATCACTGACAGACTAGAGCAGCAAATTAATGGGAAAGAATTCTTTTCACAACACAATCTGCATTGTTCTGTAACTTACAAAAGCAGTTCTTACTTTTTGATTAAGATCAGCTCATCATCACAAATTCTCTCCTGTATGACCTCTTCTGCTTGTCCCAACATTGTGGCTTCAAAAGTTTCTTCACCTTCCAAATTGGCCAGTGTAGACAGGATACTTGCTATAAGAGAGTCACATAAGATACATTTTTCCTTGTAGCTTTAGTATATGGAAAAGCAGTGCATTATCTCAAGGTTCCAGACAAACCACTACCTTAACTCAATACTGCCACATTCAAGGTAGAACCTTAGTTTATCCATTCCCAACAAATTCAGCATTAAAGATCGTTTTTATTTACCTGGAAAATGGCTCTATAAATCTATTAGAGCATAACACAGAGAAAAAATATTTTTGAAATTTAGTGTCAATATTTCAATCTAAAGACTTTTGACTCAGTGACATATATCACTGCAAGTTGTTTGTCTCAGGCTAGAAGACGTACCTCCAGAAGCTTTTGCGATACGCTTGAGGTCTCTTTTTAAAACTCTCCTCACAGCCATGGCACCAGCTTCCACAAAATACTTCAGACACATATCATCAATTCCACCAGTGGTTAGAATAACATTGGCACCAGTTGCCAGGATCTTCTGAATTCTCTCCTTGGTGATATCTGACTCTCTACAATAATGTTTCAATAAACCTAAATTAGCAACTTCAATTTAAACAATGCAGTGTTAACTTTCACTGGTCAGACATTAAATTATATTAACTATTCTTTTCCATTAAACCAAAGTTAAATCAGTCCAATTTGTACTTGAAAATAACATTTGCTCTATTATGAGTTCCTAAGGATAGTTTTCTTAAAAAAAAAAAAAAAAAAAAGATACCCCCTTGCACCTTCTCCTAGCTTAAAGATGCAGTAGATTTATTATTAACAAACCCAAGATGGCATCACTAAAGCTGCACGAAGCAAAGACAAATACAAGAGAGAATTGAGCCCCACATAAGAAAATAGTTCAGAGTTGAACCAATAGAAGTTATGTAAGATCATTAAATAAAGAATATTGGAAGATATGTAAGGGTATGTTATGCTTATGTTCTGAGGCAAGGCTATTATCGTCAAAATGTATTTCTTTCAAATGGGCCTATGTTGTTAATACGAGAATGACTAGAAAGATCAAAGACTTCAGAAACAGAAACCAGAGGTACAGAATGGTAAAATGTATCAAGGACAGATACACCGAAGGACTCCTGAAAGTTGGGCAACCTAAAACTCAGAGATGCACCCGCGTCGGCCTCATTTGTGGACATTTACAAGTCAAGATTCTATGTACTATGCAAATCATAACCAAATACGAGACAGAGTAAAAGTCAATTATTTAAGCTAGGTTACATGTATATAACAGACATATTGGTCAGTAATAGGCCAATTATACAACAGCAGTCCCCTGAGAGTAAAATGGAGTGAGAATTGTCTGCTGGGGTGATGTCACTGCAGCTATAGTGAGCACTGTGTATTACTGTCACAGTGGCAGTCTTACTCGAAAACTATAGCAACCACACACAGTATCTGACACTTGGTAATTTGTACTTATTTTATATCAGTTTTCTTATTTGTGACATAAGGCTACACAATGCTGCAAACGCTGACCATAATCCTTCGTTTTATTTTTTTTCAAGATTAATTTATTATTTATGAATACACTGTAGCTGTCTTCAGACACACACTAGAAGAATGCATCAGATCCCATTACAGATGGTTGTGAGCCACCCATCTGTTGCTGGGAATTGAACTCAGGACCTCTGGAAGAGTAGTCAGTGCTCTTAACCACTGAGCCATCTCTCCAGCCCTTATTTTTTTTTTTTTAAAGATTTATTTATGTATATGAGTGCACTGCTGCTGTCTTCAGTCACATCAGAAAAGGGCATCTGATCCTGTAGAGGTGGTTGCTGGGAATTGAACTCAGGATCTTTGGAAGAGCACAGCCATGTCTCCAGCCCAGTTCTTGGTTTTTAAATGGCCCCATCCACTCACTTCAGACATCTAAAGCTAGCACATCATGCCTGGTTTGACTAACCATTAAAAAAGAGCATGCTTCTCCACTTACCTCTGTCTAATTTGGTCCAGTTTCTCAGGGTCTGTAATAACCACTTGTACACCAAGCTTCATTTTTGTTTTCTGCAGGCTGAAGTCAAGACAAGCAATTTTTGCATTAAGTATTCTCTTGGGCATGCCTATAAATGAATAAAAGTTTAGTTAAGTACACCAACCCTTAAGTGCACATAATTTCTTTTAATCTGCACCCACCATTTCTATTTCTTTTTTTCCTTTACTTTTTAAATACAGGCTTTCACTAGATAAAGGCTGGCCTGTAAATTCAGAGACCTGCCTGTTTCTCATACCTTAATGCTAGAATCAAATGTCTGATCCACCAGCCCAGCACCTATTACAACATTTTGAATTTATTAAAAGTATAGCGCCGGGCAGTGGTGGCATGTGCCTGTAATCCCAGCACTCTGGGAGTCAGAGGCAGGTGGATTTCTGAGTTCGAGGCCAGCCTGGTTTACAGAGTGAGTTCCAGGACAGCCAGGGCTACACAGAGAAACCCTTTCTCAGAAAACAACAACAACAACAACAACAACAACAAAAAACACAAACAAACCAACAAACAAAAACCAAATCCAAAAGTATAGTATATAAACCACAGAGTGACTTACAGTAATCATTTCTAAATATACAACCCTACTTACCCTGAGACCCAACCACACAGTTGAGCGCATAGCCATTGATCAGCATGCTTTCTATCTGACTTCTCCCATGTGCTTTCAGAATATTAACAGAATTGACAGGATAGCGAGGCTGGCCTCTTATATCTGTGTATTTAACAGCAAGCACAGCATCTACTACCATATTAGCGAAGAAATCACCATTTCTGAGACAACAGTTAAGGACAGCTGAAGCAATGGAACAATAGGCCCAGGGAAAAGCCATTCATCTAGACTTTCTTTTAGCAAAATAATTCACCAATGAGGTAAAGTACTGTTACTATAATCAAAGTGACTTGTGTATATATGCCACCACCACCATCTGTACTTCAAATGCAGTTTCACATAGAAATGTTGGAAAGTTAGCAGCAGGATCAGTTGTTCTTCTCTAATAAATTTTACTGCAGAAAACCAACATTCCAAAAAGTTTAAAGTCATTTTAAGAACAAAAGGGGTTAGGGTCAAACTGCACTGGGACATTCAAGGATACATTCCAATAATTTTGGAAGACATGGATGTCTTAGCAGCATTGATCAGACAGTCTCTTCCAAGTTCATCTGTGTTAATAATTAAGTTCTCATTGATATAACGCACCGCTTCCCTGTTAAGAATATGGAAAAGAAAAATAGAAACACACCACTCAAGTTTTGCGTCTTACCACATTTAACACACAATGTCACAAGGAACAGTTTTCTGTTCAGCCATTTCATATAGAGGAAAGATACGGAAGAGCTCCCCCTCTTCAGATCAAGGCACTTTTCATCTATCCCATAAGCATAGCCACTAAATTCTATTATAAGAAAATGTGGTAGTCAAATGGGAAAAAGTACACTGAGCTTAGAACCCAAGTAGTATCACTCGAATGCTAAGATACAGTATTTCCAACCTAACGATTAGTTAAAACATTAAAATACAGTTTACTACCATTACACAAAACAACATGTTCTTTGAATGCAATCTCCTTACTTGCAGGCCAGACGATAGCCACTAATAACTGATGTTGGATGAATTTTCTGTTTGACTAGCTCATCTGCATTTTTCAGAAGTTCCGCTGCAATGATTACCTGTTGATCAAGCATTGCTTTAAATATGCATGACACTCAATATGCACAATGTATACAGGAAAAATTATTAAAATTTTAAGCTTTTGCCGGGCGTGGTGGCGCACGCCTGTAATCCCAGCACTTGGGAGGCAGAGGCAGGTAGATTTCTGAGTTCGAGGCCAGCCTGGTCTACAGAGTGAGTTCCAGGACAGCCACGACTACACAGAGAGAGAAACCCTGTCTCGACCCCCACCCCCCCAAATTTAAGCTTTCACTTCATTTTTGTTTTGGCTTTCGAGACACCCCTGGCTGGTCTTGCACTCAGAGATTCTCTTGTCTTTGCCTTCCAAGTGCTGGGATTAAAGGTGTAGGCCACTGTGCCTAGCTATGATGTAAGTAGCATTATTTACCAGAATAGCCACAGCAAACAAGCGAGTAACAATTTTCTGAAAACATAAAATGGAGACCACTATAAAGCATTCTGGGCTGGGCGGCGGTGGTGGCGCATGCCTTTAATCCCAGCACTTGGGAGGCGGAGGCAGGCGGATTTCTGAGTTCGAGACCAGCCTGGTCTACCCAGTGAGTTCCAGGACAGCAGGAGCTACACAGAGAAACCCTGTCTCGAAAAACCACACACACACACACACACACACACACACACACACACAAAAGCATTCTGTGCAAATGGCCCAAGCCGTAGAAGCCAGAAAATGCTAAAAAATCTAACAAAGCAGAATTTATATCCACCACACTTAGAGATTTAGTGTAACAAAAGCTAGATAGGAATCAATGGAAATGACCTGTATCATTCCAGTAATTTCAATTAAATCTTAAAATTACTTAAAACAGATCAATGTGAAGAACTATTTTTCTTAATAAAACAAACAAAAAATCCCCCAAAGAACTTTTCTTCTTTTGAGTGGAATTAAGGTTATTTTTAGGTTACATTGTTCATGAACAAATTAGATAAAGACCATTTTCCCTGTTTAGAAAACAGAAATTCAATTCTTTCCTAGCAAAGGTTAAGTCTATAAATACTCTTCCCCCACCATTTATTTTGCCACGCCTAAGATCTTCCTCACGAAATAGTATTATACTACTAAGCAGGTTAACTCACAAAATGTTATGTTATTAGCCATGTCTGCTGACTAGCTATTAGCCCTATATGGTAGCAAATTAACTTTTGCAAATTTCTATTTTCAATTCCCAAGATTTCTTGTTCACATTTAAAATTCAAAAGTATTAAATAACAAAGAAAAAAAAAAGCCCAAACCTGGTAACATTTTCTGCTTGTAAACATTATCATGGTAAGGGGGTTTAAAAATAAGCCCCTAAATTCATGAGACTCCAGCATTTAAAACAGGCTTGTATTTAATCACCTTAAGATCTTTCCCCACTTAAATTGCACAAACTAGTTACAATGATTAATTTCCAAATGTTGTGAGACTGCCTTAACAGGTGACTTCTTATTTCTGACATAGAGTATACGGGTCTCTCATGCATTCAACTCTAATTAACTGACTCTTCTCTAGCCATTCCCTGGTGGCGTCTCACCACTGAGGTAGTGCCATCTCCGACTTCTTTGTCTTGCAGGTCAGCCAGCTCACACAGAACTTTCGCTGCGGGATGTTCTACCTCCAGCAGCTTCAGGATGGTGGCGCCATCATTAGTAATGGTTACATCCTGAGAAATATCAGAGTAAGCGGTCAATACAGAAACCACGCTCCACGATGCCATACTCAGGTAAAAACAAAGACTTTATAGCAAAAACAATTAGATATACTTACACCAATATCGTCCACCAACATTTTATCCAAGCCAACTGGCCCAAGAGAACTTTTAACAATGTTGGCAATCGAAGCTGCAGCCATAACTGTGGACGAACAGTGAAAACTAATTAGAAAAATGCATAAACTAAGACACCCAACATCCTGTGATTTGCTCAAATCTACAAGTTTGTAATTATTATTAAAAAAAAAACACTTAAGGACCAGTGTAGTTTAACTATTTTTTATATTGACTATTGGTATATCAACCGTTGCAAAGATTTTAATGCCTCAAAATACAATTTTAAGTTCATTCCTTGCCACTACACTAGGGTAGAAAAAAAAAAAAAAACCCTTTAAGGTACAGCTCAGCCTTTCCCTTCAGACCTTAGCAAGTCTAATAATAAGAACATTAGATTGTCCACCTGGGTAAAGTAGCAGTAATTTCTAAGAAAGCTGTTAAAAAACACATACACACAACACGGTGGTTACAAATGAATGCTTTCAAGTACAGATCCAACCACAGCAAACCACATGCTAATTCGTATTAGCGTCAACCACGATAAAGGCAGCTAAGTATCGCTTAATAACGTTCAGTTTGCATCCCGTTAAGTTTTCCTGGGGGAGCGGCTGTCAACTGCACGAATCTGGACATCCACGAACCCGACCAGGCACGGGAAGCCACCTAAATTCTATGAACCTTTCCTGATGGGCAAATGGAACCGGGGAAAGCTACCCTTTTCTGGTTATGTCAGGGATGCTCCAGCCAGCCCGGAACCCAACAACGGAGCCGTGGGGAGCGGCAAGCATGTATGACTGGAGCTCCCCTATCAGATACTAAGGCATGGACGCCCACGCCCATCCTGAGCGCCTCCCCCAAACGTGCTGCATTCTCGAACGTTCTTCCCTTACACGGTAGGGCGCAATGGCGCCGCATCAGCCTGCCAATGAGGGCGGATCCGGGATGGCTGGGCTTCTCTTGGGGGAAACTTCACTGTGCCAAGCGGGCGGCCCCGGCCTACCGACCGCGGCTGGGCCTGGGCCTGCGCCGCCGCGAGCGGGACCCAGGTCTCTCTCGCCCTTACCGTTCTGGGAGCGGATCGCCTCCCCAGTGCTGCGGTCCCCGAACACGGACAAAGGGCCCTCCATCTTCAGGAAACGGAGCAAACCTCACTACCGCCGCAGACAACCGATCGCTCCGCTCTGAGACCGGACAGCGGCCACCACGGCGGAGACCACGGCGTGGAGAGGCCTGCGCGACGCCGCGGGGGCTGCTGGGTAACACGCCCCGCCCGCCCGCTCCACCAACTGCAAGGCATGCTGGGAAAGACCTATGAAGAGGGACTGACAGACATGGGCTGGGCGGGGCGAAAACTGAAAACGCCGGAAGTAGATGGTGCCAGAAGCGGGGTCTCTGATTTTCTGGTCAATTAGAAACTGTAGAAGAAAGGCGCGAAAGTGGCAAACGGAAATCAGGATCTAGGCCAAGGCTGGCGTGTCCCGCCTCCTGCCTCAACGTCTGCGCTGATTGGTGAATCAGAGATACTGATCGCTCACTCGGCCACTCAGCACTAGGGAGCTTGTTAGTTCCGGGTCCTGGAGACTCGGAGGTACTGCCAGCCCCTGTAGCTTTTCCCACAGTTAACATGGCTGCGACTAGTTATTCACCGAGACGACCGTGAGCAAAGGAAGACCGGCAGTGTGAGCCTTTGCCCACGTCCTGACAGCGATGGCGCTTCAGCCGCGGTTCCGGAAATGTCTGTCAGTTTGCAGGAACCTGGGTTAGTTACTCGCCCCACCTCCTCGCCTGCGCTCTGTGCACACTACATGTGCATTTGCAAATCCGATTTTGTACCTGATGTGGGAAAGTGAACGCACTAACCGAACCGGGGTGACAGTAGTATGTTGTGGGTCTGTGGTTATAACCTGTGGTCAGACGGCCGTTTCTCCCGCTTCTGGGCCTTGTGATGGGAATGGTGAGGGCATGTCCTTCCCGTGGCCGCAGTGGTCATTTCTAAGGATGCATGCGATCGTTTCCATTTCCTAGAGTGTGGGTTCGCAGCCCTCTCTACCAGTTCCACGCCGGCGGTGCAGCCTGACGTGGAGACCAAGGAAAACGAAGCGGTGGCCCCGGAGTTCACCAACCGGAACCCTCGGAATCTGGAGCTCTTAGGTGTCGCCCGGAAAGAACGGGGCTGGGCTACGGTGTGGCCGAACCGTGAGTTCTGGCACAGGTAATTAAAGTCGTCCTGGGGCTGTGCAGAGCACCTTACACGTCACTTTCATCAGTCCCTGGCTGACCCTGCCCGGTAAGCCTCAGGATGTGTCAGGAAGATGACACCTGGGTAGAAAGCGACCTTGGAGCAAACAACTAACAGTTGCCCCCGAAGAAAACTTAAAAGGTAATATGAGATTAAGAGAAGGTGGACTGGGGTCTCCCTGAAGGTGACTTGTCAAAAAGCTGAGATCTAAAAGGACAGGGAGCCACGGAATCCTTGACCGTGAAGGGCATTCTAGCTGAGGAGGCTAGGAGGCTGGGGTTGAGTGTCTGAGGAGCTGACAGGCCTGTGTATCTGGAGTTCAGTAAATAAAGGTATGAGTAAAGTGTTACGAGAATAGAGTGGTAAGTGGAATTAGTTATTAGCGCGCACATTAGGGAAAATGATAGAGAATAAAGTTTGAGCCTTAGTGATTTTTTTTTTTTAAGGCTGGAGAATAAAAGTTAAAAGTCCATTAATAGAAACAAGATACATTTTAAAAATTTGTATTCATTCAAAAGCACTTACTGAGCTTGCCAAGGACGCAGGCAGCTTACAATGGTGTGGAATCCCAGGTCCCAGGGATCTGACGCCCTCTTCTGACCTTGGTGGTGCACGGACATACATTCCCAAGAAATAATCATACCCATGAAAATAAATGTTACATTTTACTTTGGGAGAACTGTGAGGGTTAGACCAGGCCCTTCAGCACAAAACAAGTGCTCAGCCTCTAAACTGGGACTCCCCAGCCCCAAGATGGCTATTAACTGAAAACATTGTATTTACTAGCACTTATGCTAGTTGCTTTGAACGGATGTCATTTTTTTTTTTTTAAATTCAACTATTTTTTTAAAAAAAGACTTATCTATTTGTCTTATGTATGTGAGTACACTGCCGCTGTTTCAGACACCCCAGAAGAGGGCATCGGATCCCATTACAGATGGTTGTGAGCCACCATGCCGTTCCTGGGATTTGAACTCAGGACCTCTGGAAGAGTGGACAGCGCTCTTAACCGCTGAGCCATCTTTCCAGCCCTTAATTCAACTATTTCAACTACATTATGAAGCAGGTGTAGCAATTTTCTCCACTTTTCAGAGACAGAGAAATTGAAACTGAGGGAGGCCTGATGAGCCAATTCCAGAGCTAGGATTCACATGTTTGTGTGTAACCTTGGAGTCAGGGCCTTAGATTATTATTGTTGTGTCAAGGTGTGTAGGCTATATCTGTTGTTACCGTGGTGAGTATTTTCCTTAGAGTGGGATTTGTCTGGTTTTGTTTTTTTAATAATATTTAGTTTTATTTCTATGAGTACAATGTCGCTGTCTTCAGACACAGCAGAAGAGGGCATCAAATACCATTACAGCTTGTTTTTGTTTTTGTTTTTTTTGTTTTTTGTTTTTTTCAGTTTATGGGTGTGTGCGTATCCTCACAGGTTCATGCATTCACCACATGTACCTAGATCATGTTCCCCCTGTGAGCCCTGGGGATTGAGTGCAGGTTGTTGGCCTTGGTAGGAAGCACCTTTACCCACTCACCTGTCTCAACAGTGTACTCACTGAATTCTTGACAAACATGTAGGCGTTTTATTCACCTTAAGTAGTCTAACATTTTGGTAAATAGATTGTTTTATAATTTTATTCTCTTTTTCTCCCCATTTAGGTTGCGAGTTATAAAGACTCAACACCATGTAGAAGCATTTGTT
Organism: Apodemus agrarius; assembly: GCA_964023405.1. Classification (NCBI taxonomy): domain Eukaryota; kingdom Metazoa; phylum Chordata; class Mammalia; order Rodentia; family Muridae; genus Apodemus; species Apodemus agrarius. Next base: position 38,456,456 of record OZ030027.1, read on the forward strand.
GAGCACCTCAATGGCCAGGTTGTGGTTTCCGCATCCACGCGTGAGTGGGCTATTAAAAAACACCTCTATAGTACCAGAAACGTGGTGGCTTGTGAGAGTATCGGGCGAGTGCTGGCACAGCGCTGCTTGGAAGCAGGAATCAACTTCATGGTCTACCAGCCCACCCCGTGGGAGGCGTCCTCAGACTCGGTATTTTTATTTCTATGTCTTTACTTGAAAGATAAACATTTGGCTAGGAGTGATGGTGCATGCCTTTAATCCCAGCACTCAGGGGGGGTGGTCTCAGAGGCGAGAGATCTCCACCGTCAAAGCCAGCCTGGTTTGCAGAATGAGTTCCAGGAATGCCAGGGCTACGCAGAGAAACCCTGTCTCAAAAAACAAACAAAGGAAAACAAAAGAAACAAATATTTGGCATGGTGTGGTAGAAGCAGAAGTGGACCTTTTGAGTTTGATACCAATCCTGGTCTACCAAGCAAGTTCCATCCAGTCGGGGATAGATGGTGAGATCCTGTTTCAAAAAGAAAGAGAGAAGGAGAGAGAAAGGGCAAGATTAGTTTTTTGGTGACACGGGTCTATAATTCCCACTGTCAAGACCTTGACTTGGAAGAATCTCAAGTTCGAGGCTTGCCTGGATAACTTGGTAAGCCCTTGTCTGGTAGTTTTAAGCGGGAGGGAAGGCCGGGAACTGTAAGTCACTGGTCAAGCATGCCGGAGGCTGTGTTCCTGTTCCACTCATAATACTCAGAAGATCCAGAGCTGGGATCGCAGCTCTGAGAGCACTGCCTCGTGGGTGCAATCTCCAGCAACGCACAGAGAGAACAGAGGGTTTGGGTTAGCTCTTGATAGTAGGTGTGCCTGCATTATTTTCTGAGGGTATTCTATGTGGTAGGTGTGCCTACATTATTTTCTGAGGGTATTCTATGTGGCCTTGGCTGGATCCTGTGGCATTGGATTTTTGCAGGAGTCCACAGGAGCTTGTGTTACCATTCTCTGTACAAACTGAGGCCAGTTGGTATTCCAAGTTGGTATTGCTGGGTGGCCGAGACCCTGTGGTCCAGGATGTGAGCACTGCCCTTCCTGCTGTTGTACTGGCATCTTGTAGTTGAATGTGCTGATCCCTGGCGTCTCTCCATTCCTTTCTTCATATGTGTTTTATTATTATTTTTTATTTCACATATATCCTTATGTCAGTTTCCCTTCCCTCCTCTTTTCCCAGCCCAACATCCCCCACCCCCTTCTTATCCATTTCTCTTCAGAAAAAGGCAGGCCTCCCAGGGATACCAACCAAACATGGCATTTCAAGTTGCAGTAAGACTAGGCACCTCCCTTCATATTAAGGCTGGATGAGGCAACCCAGTAGGAGTGGGGAAAGGGTCCCAAAAGCAGGCAAAAGAGCATCAGCCTCTGTCCTACTGTTAGGAGTCCCACAGGAAGAGCAAGCTGTACAACCACAACATAATGCAGAGGGCCTAGACCAGTTCCATGCAGGCCCCCCATGGTTGGTTCAGTCTCTGTGAGCCCCCCTGGGCCCAGGTTAGTTGATTCTGTGGGTTTTCTTGGGTCCTTTATTTCTCTGGTCCCTACAATCCTTCCTCCCCACCCCCACTTTCTCTGCAGGATTCCCCAAACTCTGCCCAAGGTTTGCCTGTGGGTCTCTGCGTCTGCCTCCATCAGTTGTGGGATGAAGCCACTGATGACAGCTCCTGTCTGAATACGTAGAATATTAGGAATCATTTTGTTGACTTTTTTTTTTTTTTTTGGCCAGTCATGTGTGGTTCTGTCCTAGGTCTGGGGTATATCCAGCCACTAGTTCCTAGCCCTCCAGGCAGTGTCAGGTGGCCTCCCTCTCACGGTAGGGGTCTCCTGCTGGACCAGTCACTGGTTGGCCACTTCCCTGGTTTCTGCACCTTGACCCCAGCATCTGTGTTCTTAAGATCACTCAGAGAAACACAGATGGACCCAGGGAGATGAAGTCAGTGGTTTCTTTGTCTCTTGGAAAAACAAACTGGTTCTTAGGTTTTTTTGGAGGCTGACAGTGTTTTCTTTTTTCTTTTTTTTTTTTCCTCTTTCTGATCTCCAAACTAGATACAACATTTACAAAATGCCATGACAGAAAGTGGGGTGATGCTTCGGGAGCCTCGAAGAATCTATGAATGAAATAGAAGCATGAACTGTTGTTGGAAGTGTAAAAAGAAAACTCCCATCTACAGCCATCGAAAGAAAGCATCTGCATTGGAAGAAAGGAAGGAAGGAAGGAAAGGAAGAAAGGAAGGAAGGAAGGAGCATTTGAAGGAGAACCAGACTGAAAGCTTCATAGCAATACCGTAACAGTGAAAACTTATTTCAAGTTAGCTTCCTTCCACGACTGTGTGTGCTTGTGTAACTGGTTTCATTGTTTTAATCAAGGGCTTAAGGTGTCCTCATTCTCGGGCATGCGATGTATTTAAGGAAAGTAGTCACTATTTGAAGAACAAATTAAAATGTTTATAACAAACCGTGAACCCTTACCGTGTGGCTCTCTGTATACACCCTGTGGCTACAGGGCACACGTGCGGTTCTGTGAAGCACTGGCCATCAGGGATGGTGCCTGGCTAGTCATCAGGGAAGGACCGTTTGCTGTCCAGGATGTGGGCTGGGTTTATTTTTAATGCCAGTGCAATTGTAAACTCAGAAATAGTACGTGTAGTGTCTTAGGGTTTCTGTTCCTGCACAAAACATCACAGCCAAGAAGCAAGTTGGGGAGGAAAGGGTTTATTGAGCTTACACTTCCACACTGCTGTTCATCACCAAGAAAGTCAGGACTGGAACTCAAGCAGGTCAGGAAGCAGGAGCTGATGCAGGGGCTGTGGAGGGATGTTCCTTACTGGCTTGCTTCCCCTGGCTTGCTCAGCTTGTTCTCTTATAGAACTCAAGACTACCAGCCCAGGGATGGCACCACCCACAAGGGGCCCTCCCCTCTTGATCGCTAATTGAGAAAATGCCCCACAGCTGGATCTCCTGGAGGCAGTTCCCCAACTGAAGCTCCTTTCTCTGTGATAACTCCAGGCTGTGTCAAGTTGACACACAAAACCAGCCAGTACATGTAGATCCACCGCAAATGCCTTCTAGTCTTGCCTGGACTCACCCCCTAGTGATTTCAGGCTTATCTTAAGAGAGGAAGTGAGTGTGAGGAGCAGCCAATGGGAGGTGGGAATGATGGGTAGTGAGTGGTCACTTTGCCTTTAAGTGGGAATTCAAATGTGGCTGTAGAAAATGCTTTCTAGTCCTACAAGGGGCTAGAGCGATGGCTTGATGTGATTAGGAGCACTCACTGCTCTTGGAGAGGACGTCGATTTGGTACCCATGACCCAGAGGGCAGCTCACAGCCAGCACTACACTTCTAGGAATCCCAGCACCCATTCCTGGCCTCTACAGTGCACACACAAGCCAGCAAAATATTACATAAAATTACGTGTTAAAAATTGTCATGCAAGATAGCTTGGGGAGGTCATGGCATCTCTCTGAAAGTTGCTAAGATATGAAGAAGACATGTAAACAACCTGGCTTCATATTAGTCAAGCGGCTCCGTTTCTTTTAAAGCATTGATTCTGAGGCATTCGGCAGCGTGAGAGTCACTCTGATCAGTAAATCCCCAACTGGAGACAAGGCTATGCATGTATATTGTTGGTTTTTTTTGTTTTGTTTTGTTTTGTTTTGTTTTCGAGACAGGGTTTCTCTGTGTAGTCCTGGCAGTCCTGGAACTCACTCTGTAGACCAGGCTGGCCTCGAACTCAGAAATCCGCCTGCCTCTGCCTTCCAAGTGCTGGGATTACAGGCGTGAGCCACCACACCCGGCTGTATATTGTTTTTTTTTTCTCATGTTAAATATGGATCGAAGCATCTCACTTAGCAACCCAGGTCTCTATGAGACTAAGAGAACTGAGAGGGTGTATCAGACTGTGAATCAGTGAGCTTAGAGGCTGGTCATTGGTACCGCTGGCCGGCATTTCTATAGGCTGAAGACCATACTCGCTGATCGCTGGCACCAGCGATGCTTTCTTTTATAGTTTTTTTTTTTTTTTTAATTTATTCATTTCAGACCAGGTTACAGACAGGCACAGGCTCCCAGAGTTAAGCAGCCTGACCATTCTATGGTGTGCCCTCCGCTAGCATCCCATCAATGTGCACCAAGAGCCCATCAAACAATATAGCACAGAAACAAGAAGCCTGTGTACTTCAGAAATGTCGAGGTCCGCCTGGTTGAGCACCTCCTCGATGATGGGTGAGGACATCGGATGTAGTGCCATCTCCAGTTACGTCGTCCCGGGCTGTAGCCACTTTTGCTGTCTTAAGAGGCTGTTGGGTGTTGAATTAGCATTTCATGAAGCGGCACCTTGCCATCTTTATTAAGTTTGCTGTCTCCAGCACCAGATACGAGCATCTTTATGGTGCCCTTAGGCCCCAAGCTGGTCTTCAGAACATCCTGCAGGCCCCGTGCCGCGCGGATGTTCACCGCCAGCGCTGCCTGTGCCCGGGACCATCTCGGCCTTAGGATTTAGCGTCTTCACCGCTGCCATGGCTGGGCTAGCTCAGGCTAGCAGGCAGTTCCTGATGGCTATAGCCCCCACTTGCCCAGCAAGTTACAATCGATCAAGGCTCTGAGCACCGCCCCGAAGCTCCTACCGCCCCGGCGCTGGCCTAGGTGGGAGACCTAGGGGCACGAGCTTTTAAGGCCCTGCGCAGCGGAAACGCGTGGGCAGCACGTGGCCGCATCCGGCGCGCCCTGGGACTGGAAGCTATGGACGTGGGCGCGGACGAATTTGAGCAGAGCCTTCCACTCCTGCAGGAGCTTGTCGCGGGTGCGGACTTCGTGGGTAAGGTGCCTGGGGTTGCAGGGCTTGTCGGGGACAGCCTGGGAACTGGTGTGTGGCCGGGAAGGAGAGGGGGCTTCCTTTTCCCCCTCGGGCAGGAGCGCTGAAGCAATCAAACCCGCAGCTCTGGGACCACACACCCATTCCTGTTTTCCATGATTGTGTACATCTGCTCCCCTCCCGGTGCATTTATAGTGTGAAAGGTGGTGGCGTGCTCTGTGCCTGAGGACTTTTGTCTGTTTTGTGCTCCCGTAGGTCTGGACATAGAGTTCACAGGTCTGCGTTCAAACTTGTCCCGGCCCCAGCAGATCAGGTACACTGTTTTTATCTCCCTCCTCGGTGTCTCCTTAGTTAGACCCCGCCAGACAAGCATTGTTTCTGCGCAGGCTCCTGCTGACTGGTTGTTGATTTTGTTTTCTCAGTGTGTACTGGGGAATATTTTTCCCTTTTGGGTAGGTTGAGACAATCTCTCAACAGGGGACTTTTTTTGGCCAGATGCTGATAGGTTCTCTAATTGTGGTAACAGGGTCCTTGATTACGGGTCTCTGTAATAGCCGCTGTAGAGGCCTGGTACCTGCTTCTCATCCCCTTGCCTATGCAGTGAGATGCCTTTTTCTTCACAGTCTTTTTGACTTGCCGTCTGAGTGGTATCTGAAGACCCGGCAGAGTGTTCAGCAGTTTACAATCTGTCAGATTGGTGAGTCTGATGTACAGCCCTTTGCTATGGATCATTCTAGAAGGTATTTTACTGTCTGGGTTTTCTGTGGGTAAACCAGCTTTTGCCCGTTTTTCAAAGACATTGTGTATCATTTTGTATGCTTGTTCTGTTTTAAGTCTGTGTGTGTGTGTGTGTGTGTGTGTGTGTGTGTACACCACCTGAAGCATCTACAAGTGTGAAAGATGGTGGCTTGGACCAAGCAGGAATTTACCAGCCTTTTTATTTCATAGCCTAAATAGACCAGTACCAGAAACAGTCACTGTTAAACCTATTCTATCATTTGAGCAAAACTATGTGTTTTGTCTGTGAGTGTAGGTGATTAGATTTCGTTTAGATTTTCTTGTATTGTTTTGCCTGCCTGTATATATGTGCACCGCATGCCTGCAGGGCTTGCAGGGGTTGGAGGAGGATGTCACTTCCCCTGTAACTGAAGTTACTTATGGGTATAAGTCACACAGATCCCTGACCACGCCTGAGACATCTCCCTGGCCCCAGCATGTGTGATTTTTTTTTCAAAAGTAAACCTACAAGAACAGATTGTACACATGTTTTACGTTTTGTTTTGTTTTGTTTTTTCATTTAATGGAGTTTAGAAGGCTGCTGTTAGCATACAGACCTGGTCATTTTCACCATTCCATAATATAGCAAAGTACAGATTAGAACTTAGTGTCTTAAATAAAGTATACATGTATGTTTGTTTGCAATGGAAAGTGTTTCTGTTACTGACGGCCTTTGTATTTACACGCCTAGTGCACTTTTGTGCATCTGAGATATTTCCATCAGTGAGACTCAGTTAGAGAATGTGCATTAAAGCACTGATGGATACAGCTTAGCCTCCCCAGTGCTCTCAGAGACTGACACCAGACACGACGAATGGGCGTTCCTATACAAAACCCCCGGGAATGAACCCAACCTGATAGTCTACAAAAATACTCTAATTTGATTCTGATTTATAATAAATACTGGGATTTACAAGTTTATGTGAGGGACTAGATAGTGTTTGCAGGTAGTGTGATTTCTTTTTCAAGGCCCACTTTTGTAATGGAGGTCCTGACCTTTTCAGTAAAATGAATTATAAAAACAAGCTGTGGGCCAGGTTTTACTGACTCCGGCTTTCTCTGAAGATGAACATTCATGTGTGTGGACTCCTGTGTCAGCTTCACCTTTCTTCTTGTGTTTTGCTGCTGCTTTTTTTTTTCCTTGTAAGATCTATTTGAGAAGTACTTAACCAAGTATTTTTGGTTAAGTTCTTGTGCTCTCTACTGCTTTGGAAACTTTCCATTTTGAATGGCTTATTTAACATAGTAATACAGAGATTTTAGTTTTTATTTTTAAGATCTATTTATTTATTATATCTAAGTACACAGTCACTGTCTTCAGACGCTCCAGAAGAGGGAGTCAGATCTCATTACAGATGGTTGTGCGCCACCATGTGGTTGCTGGGATTTAAACTCAGGTTAAGAGCAGTCAGTGCACTTAAGGCTGCGCCATCTCTCCAGCCCTAGTAATACAGGGATTTCTAAATTGTTCACATTGGCCCTAATGTTGTTGGTTTTGAGTTTTTAATTTTTTTTGTTTTGTTTTGTTTTTGTTTTTGTTTTCTGAGACAGGGTTTCTCTGTATAGCCCTGGCTGTCCTGGAACTCACTCTGTAGACCAGGCTGGCCTCAAACTCAGAAATCCGTCTGCTTCTGCCTCCTAAGTGCTGGGATTAAAGGTGTGCGCCACCATTGCCCTGCTAATTTTTTTTTACTTTCTTCATTATTTACAATGTGTGAGTGTGGACACGTGTGGAGGTCAGAGGTAACTTGGTGGGTACATTCTGCCCTTGCAGCTTTACCTCAGCCTTGAGGATTAAACTCAGGCTACCAGGCTTATGTAAGAAGCACCTTTATCCACTGAGCCATTTTTCTGGCTCTGGTTTTTTAGTTTTCCTGAGACAGAATTTCACACGGAAACACGGGATGGCCTCAAACACATATAATTCTTCCTGCCTTAGCCTCTCAAGAAGGAATGTAACCAAACTCTTCAGTTTCTGATCCTCCTGCCTTCTCCTCCTCCCAAGTGCCGGGATCATAAGGCATATGCCATTGGGCCTGACTTTTGGCTCGTTCTTAAAGTCACAAAAATGGTGATTTACCACTTCTATGTTTGGGGAACTGGCCATGAGTGCATTTTTGGTAACTTTGGCACAAGCTCTGGTGTGGTAGAGCTCTCATGCTGTGAGTCTGTTTTCCAGTAAGGATGTGCCCCTGTTCTGCTGCCCCCACTGTGTCTGTGGGTGCAAAGCTGGGTGAGAAATGTCTGGCCTTTGGCTGGCCTCAGGTGGCTTTGCCTCCGTGGTCATTATGTCTACCGTTGTTGTTCTAGGACTGTCCGTGTTTTCCAGCATTGAGGGAGAGTCAAACAAGTATGTATGCTGACTGTGACACACACGGCTTTTCCCTTCTGTGTTTGGCAACTTCACTTGGGTTGTCTGAGTCGCTTTGTCCTGTCCTGGATGCTGTCTTCCGACTTCTGGCTTTTGCCTCTGCACTGTTCTCTCCAGATTGGAAGTAGCGCCTTCTCTGTGGGGCCTCTCCTGCCTTGTGTCTCAAGTGTCCTTCTGGTTCTTGTTGCCTCCTGCTGGCTCTCATGTGTCTTGGGAAAGTTTGTTTAAGCTGCCTGGTAACTCTCAGGCACCAGCAGTCAGAAGAGTGCTGCCCCTTTTGGGACAGCTCTCCTTAGAAGCTGCGGTAGGGGGCTGAGCTGTGTGTGCGTTAGTGGGGAGCACCGGCCTGCTGCTTGGGCTGAATATTTGGGTGGGTCACGGGCCTATTTCTGCTTTAGATTTTGCTCTGCAAGTGCAGTATTACTCCCTGTTTTCTTTGCGCCCCCCCCCCCCCACAGTGTCTAAAGTACTTTGAGCATTCAGAAACCATTTAGATACTTAACTGAAAGGGAAGCCCACTCAGGGCCTGCTGTGTGAGTCAGGCTGGCTCTGTCCTTGTTTGAGGGTTTTCTCCTCATTATCTCTGCCTTATAGGTATGTAGCACACTCCTGCAATTTCTTTCTCTTCCCTACAACATTCGGGATCCTGGACTCAGAATTCTCTTTCCAGGCGTCTAGTGTACAGTTTCTGAATCAGTATGGCTTTGACTATAACAAGGTATGCACCTGACGAGGGGGCTGTGGTCGTGGAGGGGGGTACTCTAAACGCACCCCCGTCTCCCTTCTCCCTTACTGACACGAGGTCAAGGTGTTCCCCTTCCCTCTGCCGCCTGGCCCCCCACGATGGCTCTCACCAGTCACCTTGTTCTGTCCCTGTCTCCAGTTCCTCAAAAACGGAATCCCGTACATGAACGAAGAACAGGAGAAGAAAATCAAGCACAGCATCCTGAGAGGGAACTGGAGAGTCCGGAGGTAGGGGCTGCCCTCCTCAGTGCCTCTGGTCGCCCTGTTGATAGGCTTCCGGCAGCCTCTGTGGATGGGGAGGCTGGCCCATCAAACCATCCTCGCTTAGCTCTCCTGAGGGGAGAGAACACTCTCCCCATCTCCTTTCAACTCGCGTGTGAACGTCATTTTAATCTTGAAAGTGAAAATACAAGGTTTGGGAGGTTAAGCTCAGTTGGTAAAAACCGCTTGCTGCGAAGGACCCGCAGCTTGATCCTTAAAGCATATGTATAATCTTAAAGCAAATTATAATCACCGCCCCAGGAGTGGGGGTGAGGGGTAGAGAGAGGCGAACCCATGGGGCTGGCTGCCTGACAGCCCAACCCACTTGGTGAGATTCAGGCCTCCGTCTCACACAGTGGTAAAGAGTACTTCGAACTGGTGGCTCTCTCTCCCACTCCCAGCACGCACACATACCCTTACGTACAGCATAGTGGCGCACACTGGTAATCCATCACCCCGGAGAGTGAGGCGACATAGGAGGACCCTCATCTCTAAAGAGAAAAACTGAAAGGAAGAAAGGAATTAACTTTGGGGGTGGGGTGGGGAGGGTTAGACACAGGGTTTCCCTGTGTACCGGAGCTGTTCCAGAACTCACTCTATAGACCAAGGCTGGCCTCAAACCTCAAAGATCTGCCTGCCTCTGCCTCCTGCATGCGGGGCTCATCAGAGGCCTGTACCGGCACTGCCTGGCTAAGAAATTAACTCTTATTTGGTCCTCAAAGAGACAGGAACTGGGTCTGTGGGCTGTCCAAACTAAGTGCTGGAGTGTCGGGCTCAGCAGGGGCTTTCCCTGTCCCTGGGGCCGAGGTTGCTTCTCCTCCTTTGGCAGGTCCTACCGGACCTTGTCGTCTCCCACTTGTTTGCACTAAGGTCCACAGGGAGGTGGCAGCCTGGGTCCCAGCCAGTTGCCAGTTTTGAATTATTTGAGCATTTGGGCCCTTAAGATTTTTCACCTTCATCAGGTTACATTAAAAAAAAAAAAAATCGCCGGGCAGTGGTGGCACACGCCTGTAATCCCAGCACTTGGGAGGCAGAAGCAGGTGAATCTCTGAGTTCGAGGCCAGCCTGGTCTACAAAGTGAGTTCCAGGACAGCCAGAGCTACACAGAGAAACCCTGACTCAAAAAAAAAAAAAAAAAAATCAGTTAGCTTTGATTCCAAAATGTGGTTTTCATATGATCTGGGTAATAATCTTGAATATTTTGGTGGGTTTTTTTTTTGGTATTGATGTTCATATACAAATGTAGATTTTTTTTTTTTTGAAAAGAAAAGCAGGAAGGCACTTACAGAACTTTACCGCTAAGCCTGCCTGCTTTTCTGAGTTCAGACTCAGTGTGGGTAACTTTCCCTTTCTTTGATTTTGGATTCCCGCCAGGATTCTAAGCATGCTTGCCCTGGTCTCCCGGGCTTTCCCACCCTTTCTCAGCAGCCTTTCCCCTCCCTCCAAGCTGCCCTCTGACCCCCATTGCTGAATCTGCTTGATTCCTTGACCCCTAACTCAAAAGGCATGGCTGGCTGTCCTCCTCCTCCTCCTCCTCCTCCTCCTCCTCCTCCTCCTCCTCCTTGCCTCCCCCAGCTGCCAGTCACAGCTTTTGCAGCTCACCTGCCCTGTTGTTTTTCCTCTCAAACTCTAATGAAATGGTTCTCAAGGGTCAAGAGCGAAAACCGAGGCAAACAGTGTGAATTTTTGATCTTTTGTTATTTTCAAGTGTTGGAGAGAGAGCTTAGATTTCTCTCTCTTTTTTTAAAGGATTTATTTATTTATTATATGTGAGTACACTAGTTGTCTTCAGACACCCCAGGTGAGGGTGTCAGACCTCATTATGGATGGTTGTGAGCCACCATGTGGCTGCTGGGATTGGAACTCAGGACCTTTGGAGCAGTCAGTGCTCTTAACCGCTGAGCCGTCCCTCCAGCCCCAAGCTTAGATTTCTAACAGAGGAGCAGAGAGTTCATCCACATGCTTGTCTTTTCCCTTGTGTTTCCAGTAAGTTCACTACAAATCCTCTGGGAGTCACGGGCTGCTAGTCCTGACAGCGGTGTTCACTGGCTAGGGCTCCTGGCTCTTTTTCCGCCCACCCCATCCAGGTGGACTTGTGTTCCTACGGAAGTCCGAAGAACAGGAGATCACCCTCCTCTTGCACGAAAGGACGCGGAGAACAAATGGCAGCTTTCCTGGGTGCTGCGGATCTTCACGATGAAGTCACAGTGTTGAAAGCACTGGCTCCAGACAGGCCTCAGTCTTGAGACCTGGTCTGGTCTGGTCTGACCTCTGACCTCCGCCAATGTCTCTGCTTTCCTGTGCCCTTTTCCAGCTCTCTGGATAAAGATCAGATCAAGGTGGTGATTGATAAGGTGACACAGTGGCTGGACCTGGCTGAGGAAGGCGACCAGATGACTCTGCCTGGCATCTCTGGTAGGCAGGGCCGGAGGCTGTTCCTCCCCACCTGGGAGCACAGGGGTGTCATGGCAGTGTACCAGAAGGTGGGGAACAAAGTCCCATTCCTGTGAATCCTGATCCCAAATGTCCTGCTTGTGACTGAGTCTGAGACCTTTGCTCAGTAGGGAGCTTATCCTTGGGGTGAAAGTCCGGACCTGAATTCCCACGTCTCAGAGGCTTTTTAACTTGCGTTATGTGTAGACTCATAAGCCAATCCTTTTGGTTCTACTCGAATGTCTGTTTTACTGACTTTGAGGAATCCATGCCCTAGTGTATGGAATCCAGGCCCCAGAGCCTGGTCTGTGGACCCTTTGCCATGGAGTCTCTGAGGTCAAAGCTGTCTCCAAAGTGTTGCTCTGCTGTGACTTGTTAATGTGTTGTTGTTGTTGTTGTTGTTTTTGTGGCATTTGTCCTGGTGCAGTAGTGATGAAGGTAAAACCTGCTGCCCCATGGCACAAGACGGCAGGCTTAGCTTCAGCTGGCTGTCACCGTGCTCTCCCCGGCCAGCCACTCAGGCTCCAAAAGGAAGTTTTACAGGAGAACCTCCTTGGTGGGAGGTAACGTTCTTAGTTTTATGATGCCTCAGCCTTTGGTCGTCTCTTACTTAAATTCTATGTGTCAGCCTAAGTGTAGAGAAATGAGTGTGCAGACAGCGTTGCTGCAGTGGGCCGCAGTAGAGTGGCTGTGCTGGAAATGGGCGCCTGGGTGGCATGCTCCACCGAGACCTGGATCAGCTGAGTGCCTGGGTGCGCACATTGGAGATCACAGGCAGGGCCGTGTGCATTCTAAGTAAGTGATCCCCCAGCCCCCCGGTGCTGTGTCTGCTGAAATAAACAAACAAACATTCTTTTTAGTATTTACTTAGTGTTTGACATGGATGGGTGTTCCGCCTGCATTTATGTCTGTGCACCACGTGCATGTCTGGAGATGTCTGGAGCACAAGGCATTGGATCCCCTGGAACTGAAGTTACAGATGGTTGTGAGCCACCATGTGGGCGCTGAGAACCAAGCAGGGTCCTCTGTGAGAGCAGCAAGGGCTCTTAATCACTGAGCCAGCTCGTGGCATCTCTTCTTATTTTATTTTAATGGAATATAACTTTTTTTTTTTTTTTTTTTTTTTTGAGACAGGGTTTCTCTGTGTAGTCCTGGCTGTCCTGGAACTCACTCTGTAGACCAGGCTGGACTCAAACTCAGAAATCCGCCTGCCTCTGCCTCCCAAGTGCTGGGATTACAGGCGTGTGCCACCACGCCCGGCCCTGGAATATAACTTTAAAAAAAAAAAAAAAAAAAGAGTGCTCTATTTGCATGTACATCTGTGTGCCAGAAGAGGGCATCAGATCCCATTACACATGGTTGGGAGCCACCGTGTGGTTGTTGGGAATTGAACTCAGGACCTCTGGAAGAGCAGCCAGTGCTCTTAACCACTGAGCCATCTCTCCAGCATCTTATTTTATCTTTTTTTTTTTTTTTTTTTTATGGTTTTTCGAGACAGGGTTTCTCTGTGTAGCCTACCTGTTCTAGAACTCACTCTGTAAACCAGGCTGGCCTCGAACTCAGAAATCCGCCTCTCTCTGCTTCCCAAGTACTGGGATTAAAGGCATGCGCCACCACTGCCCGGCCATCTTATTTTATCTTAACAGAATAAAACTTTTACTTGAAATAACTGAGCTGAGATTATTTAGACCTGGGTGTTTTCAGTCATGTTCCTCAAATGGAGAAGCCAGCCAGTCACCTTAAGGCTCAGTGTTTGCTAGCTGTAACGTCAAGCTTTCAATAAACGATATGTGTGTAGAGGCCTGGGACTGCAGCACAGTGGGTAGAGGACTTGCCCAGCATGCATGAGGCCCTGGGTTCAATCACGGGCACTTTATAAAGTCAGATGTGACAGGCCCCTCCCCCCACCTGCAACCCTAGCACCTGGGAGGCAGAGGCAGGAACATCGGGAGTGAGCTTGAGGCCAGCCTAAGCTACAGGAAACTGTCTCAAACAGAGTCATGGATCTGTTGCTATAGGCTTGAGAGGCCCCTCAGCAGAGACCTCTCTGATGAGTTGAATAGCCCCGTGTACATTGTGTGAGCATCTGGAGAGTGGAACTGGTATCTCCCTAGGAATGGGCATGAGCTGTTCCAAAAGCAAAACACACCGCAGGCCTGTGATCGTCATGTCACCCAGCGACAGAGCTCCCAAGTAACGACCAGCCTGTAAAGGATCGCTGGAGTGACCGTAACATAGCATACAGAGGCTATCTGCAGCCAGCAGCCTGGTGGCACATGCCTTTAACCCCAGCACTCTGGAGGCAGAGTCAGGCTGATCTCAATAAGCATCAGACTAGCTTGGTCCTACATAGCACGTTCCAGGCCAGCCAGAGCTACAGAGTGAGACAGACCCTGTCTGAAAGCAAAACCACCACCTCCCAGAAAATCTTCAACTAACCTCCCAACCCTCAAAGTCATTTGAGGCTGGTGACTTCCCTTTTCCCCCTTCACATCTGTTTGGACCTGGTTTTGTTTGTTTCATTTTTCAAGTGTTGAAGGACCACAACATATCACAGTAGTTCAAACACATAAATAGATGTGATCCCAGTCAGATGTTTGAAATATGAGTAGCGATGACCCTTTCTGCTACATTTATTGTTTACAAGATTTTTAAAAAATGTTTATTTTAGGCTTATGCTTGCTTAGCCTCCATGTATGTATGTGTACCATGTGTGTGCCTGGAGTCCTTGGGGGCTAGAAGGGGGCACTGCATCTCCTGAAGCTGGTGGTTTGGATGGTTGTGAGTCACCATTGTGGGTGCTGGGAACAGGACCCAGGTCTTCTGCAAGGGCAGTACATGCTCTTAACCACTGAGCTGTCCCTCCAACCTCTCTATTTTATTTGACTTCTTTAGACAGATCTCACTGTGTAGCCTTAGCTGGCCTGGAACTTTTTATTTAGACCAGGGTGACCTCAAACTCATAAAGATCCTGTTGCCTTTACTCCAGAGTGCTAGGAGCAAAGGCATGCACTACCGCGTCCAATTATTAAATATTTTTGTTTGAGAAACTAGTTAGTTGTTTTTCTTAAATGTTATTTTTAACTTTTTTTTTTGCTATTGAAGTGCCCTCTCTAAGTTGTAATTAGTTCCTAGCACAGTTAACATCAGCAGCCGCAAACTACAGAAGCAAGCCCGTGAGTGTCCTCAGCTGACGAGCATTCTTGAGATCCAGACCTTTGAGGATGTTGTCCTGGAACATTCCAGTAGGCACACGTGGACGTAGGCTCGGGTGCCCTGGAAGCGAGTGTCTGGTGCAACCCACAGGTCACAGGCTCGAAACGTCTGTTCGTCTGTTCGTTTCAGGCTTCTCCCTTGGGGAAGCTGGATAGTGTTCACTTCCTGTGTGTGCCGTGTGCTTCCTTGCGGCAGGGTTCCAAGCCTTTGAGGTCCAACTGGTGCTGAGGCAGGCCCTCCCCAACATCTGGACAGTGCTGAAAGAGGAGGGGGTGAGTCCTTGTCTAGTCTGCATCCTTAGCCGCTCTTCCGTCCCCCCCCCCCCCCCCGTCTCTCCTGTAGCCGAATCTGGCCTCTGAGAGGCTTCTGTCCCGTGTTCTCTGTGGTAAAGAGACGCCTGCTTACAGCCGTATTGCCAGGCGCTCGCTCTCGCTCAGAGCACGGCTGTTTCTCCGCTGCAGGTGATTGTAAAGAAGGTAAGCCAGCCGCATCGCTGGTACCTGGAGCACGCCTCTTGTGACCAGGTCAGCTGTTGGAAGGAGCAGATCCTTCTCTCTGCGAGAGGCTTCTCCGTCTTTTTTCAGATGTTGGTGAAAGCCCAGAAGGTAGGGAACATCTCTTTTCTTGTTTTTGCTTTGTTTTTTTTTTTTCATCATCTTTTGTATTTATAGCAGTAGATTTTAAAGCTTCTCAGCCAATAAAGTTATCTCTCTTCACTTGACCATATTCAAAAGGCCAAAAGGTGATTAAAGATTTTTTTTTTCTTCAAAAAAGTGATTCTTGGGGGCTTGAGAGATGGCTCGGTGAGTAGGAGCACTTGTCGCTGGTGAGGAGGACCCGCAGGGCCTGTCCCAGCTTTCTGTAACTACAGTGGATCTGGCTCCCTCTTCTGGCCACCATGGACACCAGGCATACATGCTATATAGATATATGTGCAGCCCAAGCACCCACATAACATAAATGACTAGTGAATTTTTTTTTTTTTTTTTTTTTTGTTTTGTTTTTCAAGACAGGGTTTCCCTGTGTAGTCCTGGCTGTCCTGGAACTTACTCTGTAGACCAGGCCGGCCTCGAACTCAGAAATCCGCCTGCCTCTGCCTCCCAAGTGCTGGGATTAAAGGCGTGAGCCACCACCGCCCGGCGACTAGTGAATTTTTAAGGTGACCCTTTGTCTTTGGTAAATTGCCTCTGACTTGGTAGCCTTGCTTTTTCCGTGGTCAGTTAGTCTGAGGAAAGACAGTGCCCGGGGTTCTCCTGTGGCTTTGTTCCTGCAGCAGCATGGGGGCTTTAACAGCAACTATCCGAAACTGCTTAGAGAAATTGTGTCTGCCTCAGAGTCCCAGTGTGGACCCTGCCTCAGGGTCTCTGCTGTTCACTCATCTTCCCCCTCCTCTCCTCTCCGCTCCCCTCCCCTCCTCTGTCCTCCCATCTGTCTGTCTGTCTGTCTCCCTGATCTTTCCCCTCCTTCCATCTTTCTCCTTCCCCTCCCTGTTTCCTTCCCTCCCACCCCCCCCCCCAGCAGCCCCATTAGCTTTTGTGGGAGCTGAAAGACACTTGAAGATTATCAAGTGACCTAAAGCTATAGTCTTTATTAAAAAAAACAAAAACAAAAACAAAACCTGCTTTAGACCAAGCGCCGGACCTGGTGTTTAGACTTCCTTTCTCTCACCTGTTGCTTCACTCCAAGCAGCCCTTGGTAGGACACAACATGATGATGGACCTGCTACATCTCCATGAGAAGTTCTTCCGGCCTCTTCCAGGTAGGGGTGGCGCCGGGCTCGCCTAGCCTCGGGTCTGCGTCTGTACGGCCTTCTGAGTAGAGACCAGGGAGCTTTCACGGGGAGCATGAACCTGGTCACATGCCCTCTTCCTGTGACTGGCGAGTGGTGTGACCCTGGGCCAGGTCACACATGCATGAAGGAAACAACCCACCATTCATTGCTTAACACTTTGGGTTTTCTCCTTTGTTTTGAGTCTTTGTGTAGACTGTGTATTTAATCTCAAGGTTGGCTTTTCCCCCCTCATTCCATTATAGACCTAACAAATGTCTAGATGTTTCGGTGATTACCTTGACTCCCGTCTGGTGCTTCTGCTCCTTTTCCACACCTGAGTCTGTCCTTGGACAAATGGCAGTATAGCATAGTGGGTAGTGTCCATCCCTCAGGGAGTGTGTTTTATGTGTGTGTGCACGCGCGCGTACACGCATGCACACGTCACCTCCAGCTGGTGCCTTTGCCTTCCCTGCTTAGCTGTGAGGTGAGATGGCAGTAGCGACCTCAGCTTGGGGGTTCACAGAGATGTGGCACACACTGGATGAAAGGGGACAGGCAGCTGGTGTCGGGGGTGGGGGGGTGGGGAGACAGGCAGGTCCAGTGGGGAGTCCTGCAGGTCATGACTGGACAGAGCAGCTCTGTCTGAACCTAGTGGAAGAACTAGAGGCAAATGATTAAGATGCATGCGGAAAGCTTGAGCAAACAGAGAAAGCATCCAGTGGAAGGGAAGCAAGGCGGATAGGGAAGCTCCTGCAGCTGGTGGGGTCCTTGTAGCCCTGGGGCTGTGGCTGTGGCAGGGCACTGCAGCCATAGCATGCATGTGGGACCTGCGGGAGATGCGAGCATTGGGCAGCGGGAGGAGGAGGAGGTGGTCAGGACCTTTTCACAAGTCCACAGCTCTGTCACAGTCCATGGTGAGCTGGGCGAGAGGACCCCGCAGAGGTTCTGTTGGGCCAGGCAGGGAGTGTGGTGGAGAATCCTGAGGCTTTTTGCTTGGGGTGTGTGGTGAGATTTTGTGTGCAGTAAACTTCAGTATGTTGATGCAGTATAATTACACGGAGGATAACCTACTAAGAGCCTACTAACAGCCCCTTTCTTATCAGGGCGTTTTACTCAGAAGGTGTTCAGCTGAATTCTTGGGCTGTTCTCTGCATAGCCATTTATAACTTCTGTCACTTGTGTCTTCCCGAGAGCCCCTGCGGCGGCGGTGTTAGCTGATGACTGCTGTCAGTTGGGCCTTGGGTTTGGTGGAAAGTCACTCGACCTTTACCATAGAAAGTGGCAGTGGCTGCGTGGCTGGAGAGCCAGACTCCTCCACGAGGATTAGAAATATTTCCCGTGCGTGTCTTGTTCTCTCCGCTTTACTAGTCAGCCCTGGGTGGTGGTGAGCCGGGCTAGAGGGCGGCTCCGTGTCCCACTAACCTGCCAATTCCTGGGTCTCGTTTGGACCTTCCCCCTCAGAAAGCTACGATCAGTTTAAGCAGAACATCCACAGCCTGTTCCCTGTCCTCATTGACACTAAGAACGTGACAAAGGACATTTGGAAGGTAAGGAGTGGCTTGCTTTGGGGTAGGGGTGTTGAGGTCATACTTGTGACACTTTTCAATGGCTTTTCACATATTCCAAGCCCCCAAGCTGTGATGTGTTTGCAGGTAAATAGTGTAGTTTTCATTGGATAGCAGAGCAATAATTGTGTGGGTGTTTTGTTCTGTCTCGAGTTTGAAGACAGGGTCTTGCTGGGTAACCTAGGCTGACCTTGAACTCATGGCCCCCCGCCCCCCAGCCTTCCACATACTAGGATTAAAAGCATACACTATTATGCATGGTCCGAACAGTTTATTTTAGAGCTTACTACGTATTTTATAAACCTATGAGGGAAGCCTAGAAAGTATCATCCTAAAGGATGAGGGGCCCCTTGTAAAGTCTGGAGGAAGCCCCGTTTTTGTCAAGCACTGAAGACATGGGTTCTCTGACAGAGTTAGACTCTCCAGGGAGGTTGCAAACTGATCCCGGCTCCACTGTCCGCTCCCTGTGTGGTCTAGAGGAGAGCCAGGTGATGTTCCCAAAGTTCCCCAGGGAACTGTCCTGTAGCCCAGGTGACACACTGCGTGTGGAGAAGGGAAGCATTGAGCTTTAAATGCTTTTAGGGGTAGCAGAACTCACAAGGGGTTCCTTGGGGCATTTCTGCCCAGAGAGGCCTTGAGTATGTGGCCTTCACCTGTTCCATCTTTGATCTTGGGACTTAGTAATCTGAGTTACCTCACGGCCTTCTGGTCCCCAGACTACCAGACGCCCTGCAGGTATAGGCCGCCTTAGTCTAGTGTCTCAGAGTGCTGTGTTCGCATACTTCCCTAAACAGAAGGTGTGAGTTCTGTGGCTGGCACCGACCTCTAGCCAGGGTCACTGGGACATCTTCTGTGATGCCCCCAGAGTCCTGCTCTCCTGACCCTGGGATGGTATCAAGGCCAGCATTTGCCAGGTCCATGTAGTGACCCCCTTGCGAGGCCTGCAGCAGATGGTGACCCCCAGCACAGTGCTCCGTTCTTCATGATTGCAGGAACTGCGTTTCCCACGAGTCTCCAACCTCTCAGAAGTGTACGAGGTGCTGAGCAGGTGAGGAAGGGGTTTCTGGAGCAAGGCCTGCAGCCTCCGCTGCCCAGGCCACAAGGGGCCTCTTGAGACCTTTCTCTGATTTTACCTCATTCCAAGCCCCCTGTTTTTGATGTGTTGGTATGTAATTGGCATGCTTTTCACTGGACAACAACATAATACTTTTGTGGTACTGCCCCCTAGAACACAGCTGCTTGGGCCTAATGTCCCTCTACCCGGCCCCTCACGCCTCCGTCCCTGCCTCAGACAGCATTCTTGGCCATACTTCTGAAAAAAAAAAAAAGTCAGAGGTCAAGGTCTGAGCCTGCTGCCCGTCTTCTTGAACATTTTATAGGTTCTGTCATCCTCGTTGACATTCCTGTCACCAGCACACACAGTTACCTTCCTTACTGATTTCTTTTGAGACAGGATCTCAGGTGTCTCGGGTTGGCCTTGAACTCACTGTGTAGACAAGAACGACCCAAACTTCTGATCCTTCTGTCTCTCTTCCAAATGCTGAGATTACAGGCGTGTACCAGTATGCTCGGTTTTATGGGGGTGCTAGGGGTAGAACCCGGGGCTTTGTACATGCCAGGCAAACCCTTGAACAGCTACGTCATACCCCACATACCCTCCCGCCTGAGGCCAGCAGGCCCGCTCTCTCACCTGCCTGCCACCCTCTCCCTGCCTCCTCCCTCCTCTTAGACTCCGCCTGTTTGTCCCTTTCCTAGGGACCCAAGCCATCACCTCTTGTTTCCCTTACCATCACCATCTAAAACGTAAAACCAAGCTACTCACTTTCCGACCCTCTCCCTGGCTCCCATGGCAACCCTCTAGTTTTCGTGGGGACTTGTGGGAAGTATGTGCAATCGGGTTGTAGAATAGAAGAGTCAGAACTTCTTCACTGGCGAGAAGCCTTTGGTGGAATGCCCCAAACTGGGCTGGTAGCAGCTCTATTCCCTAGAGACAAGCTCTCCAGTCTGCCTGTAGTTCCCTTCACAGCCTCCCTTTCACCCATGCCCTCTGCTGTGGTTTATCACCCTTGGACAGTTACTCCGGATACCTGTGCCTGCACCCGGCAGGATGTCGCACACACGGCATCAGGAATAGCCCAGGGCCCTTGAGCTGTGCTGCTGTGCTTTATGTGCCTTGGAGCTGGGGCTTTCTCCTCTGGCACGCTCCGGATTTCTTTTTCCTGGTGGGAGGGTTGGTAGGTGCCCCTGTGTGTTTCTCTCCTCAACTCTGTTATTGAATCTTAAGAGTCGCTCCTCCTGGGTTCTCTTCGCGACCATTGTCTTGTCTTAGCGGGTCTTTACCGCCCGTCCGCTTGTGTTACCACCACAGTGCTTTTGTGCAGCTCTAGTTCACAGTTGGCTGGCCTGTTGTTGTCTTCTGTTGTTTTCCTTTATTTGAAGCATCAGGGATTGAACCCAGAGCCTCACGGTCTGTGGCCTTGTCAAGGCCTCATTGGTCCATGCGTAGATCTTCGTCTTTTAAAAACGGATGTGCTGAGCGTGTGTCTCTGTAACTTAAGGAGCTTGGGAACAAGAAAAAGGAGTTCCATTTAATGAGTTGATCTTTATCCTCCTTCTGTTTTTCTAATAGTAACTTGAATCCCACTAAGGATTCTGGACCGGCGATTATTCACGCAAGACAGTGTAAAAAATACGGTATGTCCCTGAGCTCTGGCCCCTGGCATGGTTGGCCGAGTGCCGTGGGGCTGGGTTGAGGGTTCCCCGGGCCGGTCCCACAGGCAGCAGGCTGTAGACCTGGGTTGGGATTCCTTCCTGGCCCATCTTGCTTTGTTCCCCACAACTCTGCTAAGCTGAGATGTGCTAAGCTAGAGAACTGTTCCGGGCACAGGAACCTGCTTTCTCTCAGTGTGTGGAGTCTAGGCCGCCCTCCCCACATGGCCAGGACCAGAGTGAGGAATGTTTATGAGCAGGGAGAGAGATACACGGTGCGCGCCACACTTGCCAAGGTTGTTGAATAGGATGGGAAGAGGGGTTCCCTCCTCACCACGGTTCTAATCACCGAGCGGTCGTTTGTCTCTTTTGGAAAACCACTTCAGCTGAGACCAAGTGCCCTCACGAAGCAGCCTATGACGCTTTCCTCTGCGGGTCAGGTACCGTGCTCCTTTCGAAGGGCCTCCTGCTCTCTTGATGTGGACTGGGTCTTGTTTGGTTCCCATTGGGTAGCACACAGAGTGGAGTAGGCGCGTTCCCACAGGCCTGAGATCGGTTCTGTCTCGTTTTTTCTTCTAGTTCTTTTGAAAGTGGCTCACCTGCTCCTCCAGAGGGTGCATGGGTGAGTGTCCTTCCTTTGGTCCTGGGACCAAGTCCTCAAGTCTCATACAGCAAACCCGTTAGAAACCAGCACCTCTGGGTCACAGGACCACCAAAGGGAAAGGGTGTGTAGTATGTGGGTGTCTCCCCAACAGCCAGCGCAGGCGGGAAGGAAGCGGTGTGCTCCACTGAGCCCTTTACCCCCGAGCTGCCTCCTGCCTGGGTCCTGCAGTGTCTCTGCAGTGTAGAGACTGGTGTGCGTCAGGGTGGGCCTCGAGTCCTGATTCCTCGTAGAGATTGTCCAGGCTCAGTGCTGTAGCCCTGTCAGCTACGATGCTCTCCGAGCTCTCAGAGGCTATTCGGAGTGAGCGGATGAAGTGTTCGAACGAAGGAAGGCGTCACCAGGGCTTCAGGGGGGACAGTGGCTGTGACCCGGAAACCCAAATCGGAACATAAACACATGGCCCCTGATGGTGGGATCCCAGTGCCTCTGAGCTGGTCCACCGACACCCAGAGCACCGTTGAAATGTGACAGAGCTGTAATGAGGGTCACATTAATTCCACGGGACTCCATGGGCCCACGGAGGGAGCCGTCCACAGTTGTAACCTGTTCTTCAGCACTGGCCTAGAAATCTTCTGGACGATTCTGTGGATTTACTAGTCTCTTCCGGCCATAGATATAAATACAAATACTGTCTGATAAATTGATGCCAGGCTTATAGCTTATGTGAGGAACCTGCTAGCTGGCTTCCTCTCCCCCTGGTATGGCAGTATCAAGTCGCTGGCAGGTTAGCTCTTGTGACTAGAAAACCCTTCTCAGGTTAAAGAAGCTTATGGCTGTGTAGGCCCGCCTGGCGCCTTGGCCGGTATTGCTTCCAGGATCTACATTTGGGGGGCGGCTGGCAGTAGAGGTGGTGACGGGGCATTGGAGTCAGGTGATGGTACTGCAGAGGTTATAAAGTGGCGCTTCCTCCAAACCAAGGGGCTTCCCAGTATGCTGCCGGTGCTGGTCAGCGGACACCAGAAGTTCGTAGTCTAAACTCTGTGTGTATGTGTGTGTTCCCACCAGTATGAGCCCCAAAATGGGAGGGGGTAGAAAGGAGAGGCACTCAAGACAGCTCCCTTCCCTGTTTTCCCACTAGAACCTTAGCTAGAGCTGAGGGCCTGCATAAAAACCTACCTACCTGAGTGCTTCAGGGTCTGTCTCTGTCCCTACAGCAGCGATGCTGTGCAGGAGCCTGCCTTCCCCCAGTACCTCGACGTGCTGGCGCCCTACGTGAACCAAGTGAATCTTATCCGAGCCGGGGTTCCGAAAATCGTGAGTATGTCTCATTCTGTGCTCTCATCTCGCTCAGGCCTGGGGTGGGTAGCAGCCTAGCGCTCCCTGGGATGTGCTTCAGGGTTCTGATGACGACGCAGGTTGCAGAGGGAGCTGAGGAGGAGGGTCACACTCCGTGACACACCCTTCTCCTTCCTGCTCCCAGCCCCAGGCCCAGCCTCTTCTAGAACCTTCTAGCGTTTTCAGATGGTGTGAAGTATCAGAAGTAAGGGAGTTTCTCGGGCTCTTGTCTTCCTAGAATTTCTCCGGCCCGGATTACCCCAGCATCCGCCCTCCTGTGCTCATCCTCACTGTCAAGAGGTGGCCCGGGGTCAGCGAGCACCATGTCTACCGCGAGTTCCAGAATCTCTGCAAGTTCGACGTCAGGCGGTTCACGCGAAGCCAGTTCCTGCTCCTGACCAATAAGTTTAAGGAGTAGGTACCCCGCTCCAAGCCCCGCCTCGTCAAACTCGCTGCCTCTTTGCCTGTCGTGGCTGTGGCCACAGTGCTTGCTGACCTGAGTGAACTTCCTTTGTCAGTGCCCGCAGCGTCTTGAAGGAGTACAGGAGCCACCCGACCCTTCAGGTCTCCCTGTACCGGTACTGGAGACATTCCCCCAACATCACCTGCCTGTTACAGTGAGTGGCTGGCAGAAAGCCCCTCTGCCTGCTGGGCTCCCGTTTGGTCTGGTTCTGGCCAGCTCACTGTCCGCTAGGTAGTTGTCAGGTTATTGTTGACAGGTGCGAAGTGAAGCGTATCCAGAACATCCCACCAGAGCGCAGGGCCCCGCTCTGTCAGTGAACTGGGGTGGGGTGGAGAGAGACCTGGGGGCAGGATACAGTTCAGAGGAGATGACCGGAAGCTTCAGTAAGAGTCAGGGAAGTACGGAGCGGAGCCAAACTGGGGGTGGGTGGGTGGGGCAGCAACCCTTGTACGGAGGTGCCTGTGAGCGGAGGGCCAGGGTAAGGTAAGGAGTGGGTCCTGTCCCGTGAGGTTCTACCCGTGAGCGCTGTGGATAAGGGACTGTGTGGGGGAGGGGGGCTGATCCAGCTTCCATTTGCAAAGTCTTGCTGGCTCCTGTGCCAGGGCGGGCACAGAGGAGGCTGAGGCGAGGGAGCACTGGGGAGCAGATGCGGCTGTGAAGTGGTCCAGCCTGGGTAGTGGGAAGAGAACCAAGCAAGTGGGAGCCCCAAGAAGGGTTGAGTCGCATTTGAGGTTGGGGCCCGAGTGACTGGAGAAACAGACTTAGAGTTGGTCCGTAGGTGCTATAGCTCCCACGGACTGTCTCCCCTTCACGGGCAACCTCTTGTCCTGTCGGGCTCTGACCTGTATTGACCCTGAGAGGCAGATGTTGGGCACGGGCACCTGGGGCGTGGTTGCAGGGACGCTCGTGCTGGGGGTGTGGCTCTGTCGGCGGAGTGCTTACCTGGCGTGCCTGAAGCTCTGGCACCCCTCCACTAACTGTGGTGCTTTCCTGTCACCCAGGTACTGGGGATGCGGAGGCAGGAGGATCCGAAGTTCAAGGGCATCTCTGGCCACATAGCACATTTAAGGCCAGCCTGGGGATACTTGAGATCCTGTCTCAAAAGAAAAAAAAAAAAAAAAAGACATTTGATTGAACAAAATTAGGCGTAGAGCCTGGGCCAGATGCCACCCATCCCCAGGCAGACCCTGCGTCGCCCATCCAGGCAGGCCTCTGACTTGTCTTTATCTTACAGGGTCTGCAGCATAGTCACCACCTGGGCCATGATTGCGTTTCTCCTGGGAAGACCCAGCTCCTGAGAGCAGCGAGCCACCTCAGCTTCTGTCCCAGCCTCTGGAGATGGTCCTCGTGGCTCATGAGTTCTTTCTCATGCAGACCTATGCGGTCCTCTGTAGATACTCTGTTGTGTTGTGAATGTGAGATTCTGTAAATATGGCTGATGATAAAGAAACCCTTGCATGTCGGACTTCTGTACACGGCCAGTGCATTCCTTCCTGTCAGTGCTGGGAGAAGTCCCGGCCTCTGGGGCTGAAGCTGCCGCACCAGCATGCCCACAATCCTGGTGGCCGTGCGTGAGTGAGGGGGCCGTTTGGGACAAGGAGCTGACAGAGCTAAGGGAAGGGGCTGCTGTGGCTTCCGTAGCGCTGTGAGCACCACA
Source organism: Apodemus agrarius (assembly GCA_964023405.1). NCBI lineage: Eukaryota > Metazoa > Chordata > Mammalia > Rodentia > Muridae > Apodemus > Apodemus agrarius. Next base: position 38,481,212 of record OZ030027.1, read on the forward strand.
CTGGGCCAACACCCGGGATGCAGAGACCAGTAAGGCCCCCAGGGCTTCAGGCTCATGGAACTCATGGTAGAACAGGAGACCAAGCTCTGAGCAGGCCAGCGTGAGAGGAATTGCAGACAGAATGGGAAGGAAAAGGGCGAGGCCACGCCATGGGGGCGTGGCCAGGCGTGCGGTTCCCAGGGCCCCAGCCTAGCAGCACAGGTGACGTGTGACATCCACAGTCACATGACAGAGCAGGCGCCGCACTAATGCGCTGCCGCTCGCAGACGGCACAGCCATCTCACCAGAATGCTTTTGAAGCCTCGGTTTTGGAGATGAAGAGAGGAGCATCACCATTTTCTCTCCAGAGCCGAGAAGACAGGTGACCCAAGCTTTTAAGTTGTGGGATGGAGCACACTCACCCCAGACTCTCGGGGACTTGGGGTCGAATGTCATCTCTCTGGAGTCTTTTCCTTTTCTCTCCCCAGCTCCTCCCTTGAATCAGCCTCTCCTCGCTGGGCTAAGGTGGCTTGTGTTGCTGCCTGTAGACAGCGGGGCCTCTCTGCACCCCTCCCCTGAGTCTGTTGAAACCTCCTTTCTCCTCTGGTCCTCATGGTCATGCCTTGCCAGCTTTTAGGTAGGCTCTAGTTTGGAGGCTCCGCCCTTACTCTTTGTTACACCAGGGCTGACATGGTGAAATCCGTTGGTCCCAGGGTCTCAGATGGCCACCCATCCCGTTGGGTGGATGTTTATTTTTATTTATTTTTTGAGACCAGGGACCATTGTATCCCTGGCTGTCTTGGAACTTGCTATGTCTACCAGGCTGGCCTCGAACTCACAGAGATCCACCAGGATTAAAGGTCATTTGACTTTTTCTCTCATCTCTAGGACCAAATCATGTGTCCGCTCCCCACAGGTGGCTTCTGTTTTCTTGACGGCCACCTGCCACATGTGTGGGAGAACTCCCCGCTGGTGCCAGCCCATCCCCTCGTGGGTGTCTTGTATCTGGATGTGGGGTTTTCAAAGGAGGGCCCACATAGTTTTGAGGCCTCTCTAGCCTGCTGCCCACACGGGCCTGTGGTCCACCAGCCCAGCTGCTTGGACACTTATCTCTGTTTGGATGGAAATTCACCATTTTATCAACATGCACCGCCCCCCCCCTTCCCCAATAACTTAACTCAAACTCTTCAGAATGTAGGAGGTCTGCCATGAACAGGTCATGCTAAGTTTTTAGAACTGTGAAAAATAAAATAAACCAAATAAAGCCTCTCTCTCAAGAGCCCGCTTCTGGGAGGCCAGGCATTTTGGCGTTCAGCCCATTGCTTCTCCTCCAGCTTTCCAAAACTCTAAATAAATTAAGCTCAGAGGCCAAAAATTTGACTCTCTGGGGTAAGCCTGCTCGCCCTTGAGTTGATTGACAGGCAGCACCACCAAAGGGGGAGGGGCAGAGACCCTCAGTCAAAAAAAAAAAAAAACACAATGATCCCCCCCTCCCCGCCCCCATTCTAGTTTTATAAATTTTCAGTCAGTACTGTGGGGTGTGTCAGGCTGCTGTGCCTGGTGACCTCTGCGCAGCTGACCTTGCATCCCTTGGAGTCGCAGGGCAACCCGAGGTGGCTCTCTTACTAACGAGGAAAAGGGTGAGGTCAGTTGAGGAAGGTCAAGGTCACAGGGGCCCAGTTGGGTTTCCTCTCCTGGAGAAACCCGGTCCTGGAGGGAAAGCCTTGAAGGCCATAGGCTCAGGCACCTCCCATCAGGCCTCACTTCCTGCGTCTTCCTCACCTCCCAGAGGCACCGCCCAGCCGCCCAACCCTCGATTACAAGGATTACAAGCAGGCACTGTTTAGCGGTACAGGTCCTGGCTCCTTCCTCGCTTTTTATTTTAGCAACCGCCTTCCTGAACCAGTCACCAGGACCGCCGCGTGCGCCCACGCCGCTCTGCCCTGGATTGCTGGGAGTCCTTTCTAGGCCTTTCTGCACCAATAGACTTTCTAAACCGCTGGAGTCCAAGGCACGTGACTTCACGGCAGCCAGGTTTTTTTGCTCCGATGCCATTTCTGCAGAGCTCAACCACCAAAGTGTCCAACGAAGTACTCTGTCCCTCTTTGCCCTTTACCCAGCTTCCTCCCCGCCACCCTGTGGGGACTCCGTGACCGTGATCATCCAAGAATGAAAACGCTTGGACAGAGGGCCCTGACAGGATGGGTCCGAGTCTGTTGACCAAGGAGAGAAAGCATGGCCTCTGCTTTCCGCAAAGGGTTTTTTCTTTTCTTTTCTTTTTAAAGATTTATTTGTTTATTATGTATACAGTGTTCTACCTGAATATATGCCTACGGACCAGAAGAAGGCATCAGGTCCTATTACAGATGGTTATGAGCCACCATGTGGTTGGAGGGATTTGAACTCAGGACCTCTGGAAGAGCGGTCAGTGCTCTTAACCGCTGAGCCATCTCTTCAGCTCCAAAGTTTTTTTTTTAAGATTTTAATTAATTAATAAATTATGTATGTATGTATGTATGCATGCGTGCATGCATGTATATGTGACTGCTGGGGTGTGTGTGTGTGTGTGTACGTTCAGTTCCTGTGGAGTCCAGAAGATGTCAGATCCACTAGAACTGGAGTTGCTGCTGGTTTGGGAGTTCCTGGTCTACCTGGTGGTAACTGACTTGGAAAGAGCCGTGTGTGCTCTTAAATACTGAGCCATCTCTTTAGTCCCCCAGGGAAGGCTTGGAGTGTTACGACATGTGGGGGGAGGGGAGATCACACCGGCTAGCGATGGGTCTCCTGTAAGATTTTTTTTTATCATTAACTAGGACAAGTTTCTTAGATTTTTCCCCCTCCACTGAGCCCATTTCAGATGATGTCAGGCATGTACATCTATGAAGTATACAAATCAAGCATTTAAGGCATGTCGGGGTACATGCGGGTTATCCCAGCACATAGGAAGGCAGATCTCTGAGTTAGAGGCCAACCACAGCTACAGAGTGAGAATCTGTCTTAAAACAGAAGAAAACAAAAACAAAAAACAAAAAAAAACCCCAAATCTTTGCTAATCATAATTTTCCCCTTTGTCATACACATAATTTTAACATTAAAGATGACAGATTTGCAGACGAACGAGATAACTGCTTGTTTATATTTACACAGAGAACTAAATGTTGGCTGAACATTTGAGGGCCTCGTCCGTGTTTTCCAGAACTGGCTGATATTTTGATTTTATAATCGTCAGTTTGTGAGGACACTATTTTATATAAATTCATAGTAAAAGCGGCAGAGGTATTTTGGGGGCCATTTCAGAAACTGTTGGAATTCTATCTCAACTCTAAGCCAAAATTCCTGTGACTTTTTTTTTTTTTTGAGATGAAATTTTAACAATCCGAATTTCAGAATGTTAGAATCAAACATTCTAATACAACCCAAGGTCACAGGACTAATGGACCAACACATACTGAGGAATTATGGGAAGACAAGTCGCACTTTATTTTACCTAATAAAACCATGGCACGTGCAGGAAGCGTTGGGTGCATGGAAAACGCTTTACAGTTCCTAGTCTGTGTGCTCTTAAAGCACTGAGCCATCTCTTTAATCCCCCAGGGGACTCCCCCTAGTCCCCTGGGGGACTAAAGAGATGCTTGCACAGGACATGGTCTGACCCAAGGCTGTGGCGACGTCACATGACGCTGGAAGGGCGGTGGGCCGGGGAATCCTGTGGACAGTGAGTGGATGCCCTGCCCCCACGGATACGTGCGGGTGGACTTGAAACACAGCTGACAAAGCAAAAGGAGACGTTGCTTCAGTAAAACGTGTCATCATACCTAGAGCCCACGCTGGGAGCATGTCCGTCCAGCCCGCGGTCATCGCTTGCCCAGACTCTGCGCTCGCCGGCCTCGTGTTGTAACTCCCTGGGTTAGGCAAACTAGTTCCTCAAACTATGGCAGAGAACCCTCAAAGGGAGAGGGAGTGAATACTTGAGAACTGTGCACCATGGTGCCCCTCTGCTGGCACTTGCTGTGGCCCTGAGTCCCTGAGGAAGTTGCCCTGGGGTACAGAGCTGAGCAGGGTCTGAACCCAGGACTGGCCACCCCAGGGCACGAGTGCAGAGTACCGTGGAGCCACGCACAGCGTGCGACCTGTATGTAGAAGGGCTTTGTCAGACAATGAGAGCAAGGGACTCCGTCCGATTCTTCCCAGCAACCCCACAGGGTGAGAGGCCTTGGGCAAGAATGGTCTCTGATAGGCTTCCTGGTCTGGCTCCGGGGTAGCGACTAGTGTCTGCAAGGTGTAACTAGACTTCTCAGCAGGGAGCTACAGGTCAGCGGTTCCACTGTTCAGTCACACCCCCACCCTCCCATCGTCTGTGGTCTGTCTGGACCGGCCAAAGCAGCCAGTGGCACCACCTGCCACCTATTTGGTGGAGAATCAGTCACTGCCCCCGAGCCAGCTGTGAGAGGTCTCTTCCCCTCCTCACAGGTATTTAGTTCAGCCATCTTGTGTTCCTAGGTGTGGTCTAGGGAGGTGCTGGGCCCTGTGACTTTATCCCTTCCATTCATACCAGTCCAAAGGGCTACCACTCTCTCCTGTGAGGTCACAGGATCCTGATTCACCCCACCCCCCATCCCACAACCTCTCCCAAACCCCTGTTTTTTTTTCCTGTTGCATTCCATTTAGTTTGGTATGCAGGTCAGGCGCTCTGGTACCCAAGAAAGGGCAGGTAAAAAGTTCTCCATCTCCAGGTGTCACTTTGGGCCACTCCCTCCAGACTCACTGCAAATGTTGCTTAGAAAATGGAGCAAGAGGGCTGGAGAGATGGCTCAGCGGTTAAGAGCACTGACTGCTCTTCCGAAGGTCCTGAGTTCAAATCCTAACAACCACATGGTGACTCACAACCATCTGTAATGAGATCTGATGCCTTCTTCTGGTGTGTTGGAAGACAGCTACAGTGTACTCACATACATTAAATATAATAAATAAATAAATAAATAACTCTAAAAAAGAAGTTATTTGAGAGATAGAGACAGGGGGATCAGGAGTGAAAGACTGTCTTCTACTACTTGCCGAGTTCAAGACCAACCTGAGTTTCTTGTCTGAGGAAAGCTAAGAACTATTTATCCCAGCCCTGGGGTGTCCTGGTCCTCAAAGTGACTTTCTAAACCAGCTGGGCATAAAGAGTGAAACCCCAACTTCATACTAATAAAAAGTAAAACGGTAAGTGGATATTAGCCTAGAATCTTGGAACACCAAAGACACAAATCACATACCAAGTGATGTCTGACAAGAAGAAAGGAGTGGACACTGGTGCTAGAATGGACCAAAGCATCATTGTGGGGGAGTACAAGAACAGGGAGGTGGGAGGGGGTGGATGAGGGAGCAGGGGGAGGGAAAAGGGCATGTGGGACCTTTGGGGGTGGGGAACCAAAAAAAGGGAAATGAATTGTAAATATAGAATATATCCAATTAAAAAAAAAGTAAAACGGTAAAAACCAAAGTATTACTTTAAATAACCACTCGATTTTAATCTTTCTAGCAAACAGGGATTGTCAGCTCGTTGCGTGGTCCAGACTTAGCTGGGGAGTGAGTGTCCAGCGAATGAGGAGCAGGCCTCTGACACTGACGCTCCCACAGTCAGGAACTTACCCTGCCTCTGGTACCTCCCCTGTGTGCCCCGGCTCCAGTAATTTTTGGGCCTTAGCCTGACAAGCCCCCCGCCCCTCGCGTTCCCCACCCCCAGTTCCAGAATAGTCCAATAGGTTGATTCTGAGCAGGGGCCACGAAGACTCACCTGGGTCCATGCCTGCTAAGGCCAGCTCTTCTCTACCATCCGGAGGCAGGGAAAGCATCCAGGGAAAAGCACCCAGGAGCAGTGGGGCGCACTCTGATTTTATCTTTTATCGAGTTTGTCCAAGGGTGGGACAAGCAGGAGCTTTGACAGCTGGACTGTGTAAGAGCCCCTGTGCTTCCTCCTGACCTCAGGTCAGTCAGCTGCAGCAGAGGATAAGGATGCTAATGGATCACGCTGCCTAATGGCATTGTTGTTTGTTTGTTTTTATGGTTTGCCTAGACAGGGTTTCTCTGTAATGCTGACTGTCCTGGAGCTCACTCCGTAAACCAAGCTGGCCTCGAACTCACAGAGATCTGCCTGCCTCCACCTCCTGAGTGCTGGGCCTAAAGGTGTGTGCCACCATGCTGTTTAGGCTCTTTGTCTTACAGATTTATTTTTTATTATTTTAATGAGAGAGAGAGAGAGAGAGAGAGAGAGAGAGAGAGATCCCTCTGGAGCTGCCGTTACAGACACTTGTGAATCACCTGACTCGGGTCCTCTAGAAGAAGTGTCCCCCTTGGATGTCTAACACATTCTAGAGTTGATGAGAGATGGAACACAGGCCCAGGCTTTGGGGAATGGAACAGCTTCGAGCCATGGTTCTCAACCTTGTGGGTCGTGACCCCTTTGGAAGGTTGAAGGACCCTTTCAGGTGGGTCGCCTAAGACCATCGGAAGTATCAGATTTTATAGTATGATTCGTTAACCGTAGCATAATTGCAGTTAGGAAGTTGCAGTGAACATAATTTTATGGTTGTGGGGGGTGGTCAGCACAACATGAGGAACTGTATTATTAAAGGGTCGGAGCATTAGGAAGTTTGAGAACCACGGTCCTAGAGGCTAAGGGGACCCAGAAAAGTACAGGTTTACCATGCACCTTTCTTAGTATCTTGGACAAAGCCACATAGTGCACGCTCAATGAGTGCTTATGGGCTGGAGAGATGGTTCGGGGATTAATAACACTGGCTGTTAATTTCCCAGCAACTGCATGGTGTCTCATAATCATCTCTGATATCTGCTGCCCTCTTCTGGCAAGTAGGCATACATGTGGGTAGAACATTATATACATAATAAATCTTCATGACTTTTTTTAAAAAAAGATTTATTTATTATTATATGTAAGTACACTGTCGCTGTCTTCAGACACACCAGAAGAGGGTGTCAGATCTCATTACAGATAGCTGTGAGCCACCATGTGGTTGCTGGGATTTGAATTCAGGACCTTCGGAAGAGCAGTCACTGCTCTTAACCACTGAGCCATCTCTCCAGCCCCCTCCTCACAACTTTTTATAGGTGAATTTACACATGTTTATAAGTTAATACACAATAACGGTATTCTAATAGTGTTTATAACTGACAAATGGTAACAGTGTTATAATATAGTATATGGCATCATCTCCTTGTATATGGGACAGAAGACATTTGGTGATTGAGTTCTGCTATTTAATTTTTAAATACTTATATATATAATGTATTTGTTTGTGCGTGGCGTGTGTGCACACATGTCACAGCACACAGTGGAGGTCAGAGGACAACTTGCAAAGGTTGGCTCTCTGTTCTCACCATGTGGGCTCTAACTCAGGTCGTCGGACTTAGCAGCAAGCACCTTTACCTTCTGAGCCATGTCTCCAGCCTGGCTCCATCTATTAAGTGCACCAATACGGAGAGAAACACACATTTGGAGTCAGACATGTGGTGTTTCTCTGATTCCCAGTGATACAGAATAGGAAAGTTTCATTGCCCTGAACTGACATGAAGATCAGAGTCTGAAGCCTCCAGATCCTGCACGACTTTCCCCGTCTTTCAAAGAGCCTCCTTCAGTTCTCAGGGAAGCTTCTGAAGGCTTCTGTTTGCTTGAAATTACTTATAACTCCTTCTGTCACTGAAGTAATTCTCTAAAGCAGAGCGAGCGACCCCTGGAGGCTGAAATAGGTAACTGCCTTCGACGGGGGCAGAGTGTAGGGAAATGCGCCACCTAGCGAGCCGCTCTCTGGCATTGCTTTAAGGGGAGGAGAGGTCTTAGTTTCTCGGCTTTTTGACATTAAAAACAAAGAAAGAGAAAAACGCGAGGCTATCGGTGTCACTCTGGTGGTTTCAGAGGCTATCACAGCTACATCCCGTTGTCAAATTCAAGGGGAAGGTCACCGTGACAGTCCCTTGCAGCCTTTCTCAGAGCAAGCCAAATACACCCCACCGAAGCGCAATTTTTTTTTTTTTTGAAGCAAAGCGTCAAGGAAGGAACAATGTTTTCTGGCTTTTGGCTCGGAAGCCGCCCAGCGTCCCGCCAGCGTCTGGTCTCAGCCTGCTGGTGATTTCAGGCAGGTTCTCACAGCTTCGTGTTTGATGAGGACGTCAGGTTGTATTCCCAGGTGAGAGTTACTGACAAGACATCCTCCTAACTCAGCAGCAGGGGGCCAAAGGAAAGGCCCGCTTCTCTTCCCAGTGTGAAACTCAACAAACCAGACCCATTTCAGAATGGAGTGAGCTGGAAGCCACAAAGAGAGAGGCTCTGTGGTGTCTGAAGAGGCCTCTCTCACCAACAGTCACACTTGGCGGGGAGTGCGGATCAGGACAGGGTGCTTGTCTAGCATATGGGTGTGTCCCTCCAGCACCACACATATACATACATGCATGCATACATACATACATACATACATAATACATACATAGATTTATTTTAGGCCTTGTCATTTGTATGGGCTAAAACAACATTCAGATATTTTACCTTATTATTTATGTTGAGACAGGATCTCATTGGGTTGCTCAGAATGGTATCACACTCACAGGAAGTCTCCTGCTTCTGCCCCTGACCATTTCCATGATGGATATTAATGGGTACTACCATGCTGGGCTCCATTTTTGGTGATGACTGAGTTCACTGAGTTCGAACACTTCTGGCTGTGGGCCATTTTCGCCTGCTTACAGCGGGATTATAAACCACTCACCATTTAACCTTTTACCCATTTAGCTATTGGTATCCGGCCATTTTTATTCTCGGTTTAGTCGAGCATTCCATATGTTAAGGGGTATTACCCTGCCACCATATTTATTAAAAAAACATTTTCTAATTCACGATTTATTATAGATGGAACTTGTTACCATAGTTGGAGCAGGCCCAAAGCCACCGAATGCTGAGCATTCAATAGGATCCCTGGTCTTGTCCGGTTTACATTTAAGGACTTATTTTATGAAACCCAGTTGCATTCTGGGTTTCTTCTTCCAGTAAGAAAATGACTGGATGAGCAAAATTTATTAATAGAGCCAGGGCCGACCTTAAAATAACACAGCCCATCCACAGCGCCTTGGGACTACCGAGGAATGTTTTCTTTGCAATAAAAAAAAAAAAAAAGAAAACACCATTTCAGAAGTATCAGAAGCAGAGTTTCCAGTGAGCTGTTTGTTCAGCAAGGAGAGGAGGAGTGAAGGGATGGGGTGGAACTGGCTGTATGCTGAGACAGCCGGGGGAGAGAGAACATGGGTCTGTTTTGTACGCATTTTGTAAGACAAACGCATCACAGGCTGTTCCATGTAAGCAAAAGGAAGAAGGGGTGTGGAGGGACGAGAGATAAGAAGTTGGGGATGCTGGGACATGCCTCCCAGGAGCCTGAGGCAGGAGCATTGGGAGCTGGGGGCCAGGCTGAATTACATAGTAAGACCTTGTCTTAAAAAGAAGAAGAAGAAGAAGAAGAAGAAGAAGAAGAAGAAGAAGAAGAAGAAGAAGAAGAAGACAAAGATAGAAGAAGACAAAGATAGAAGAAAACCAGAGAAGGAGGGAAATGGGGGGAGGGTAGGAGGGGAGAGGAAAAGAAGGCGGGGAAGGAGAGAAAGTGAAAATGTCCATGCCTACGTCGTCGAGTGTCACTCAGCCTTGTGGAGGCCCCTTCTAATTCTTATAGGATGCCATCTTGAAAGGACTCGTGGGACGTCCTGTTCCTCTCTTAACTGGTCCCACAGTGAGTTTTGAAGGTGCGGATAGTGAAGATGCTCAGAAAGATAGCTTGGATGTCCCTTATATGAGCCAACATGTGTCCCTCTGAGCATCCAAAGCACACACAGGTAGAGGAGGCCAGGGGAGAGGGATTTGAGAAGTATCGATAACAACCACACACACAGCTTATGGTCCCTCTCAAAGACTGCCCTGGCTATTGTGGTCTCAAGGACGGATTTGAAGGGTCAAGTCTGGGTCAGCACTGCCCCTATCCTATCACCTCTCTGACCTCTTACCTCTATCCGTGACAGCCGATTGACAACCGTGGCTCATGAGATTGACAGGAAGACGAAGCGTGACAGTGTTTGGGACACGTAGCGTTTAGCGCTGGGGAGACAGGATCAGGCCAGGGCCAAGTCTCCAAGCTAGAGTTACGTCGGAGGTCCAAGATCCAATCCCCGGTACTGGAAAAAGTGCTAGGTCCTATCAAGTTTCCTGTGGTGAAGCATGCCGTGTGCACAGTGCGCCTTACTGCCGTTTATTTCCAGGAGGAATGAAGGCCTTTAATTTTAGCGAGCCACCGGGTTGGGAACACAGAGAAGTGGTTTCATAATTGTGTTATATTCCCATAGGGGGTAACCTCAGGCATTCTTCCTTGGGGGTGTCCCAGCAGGAGGTCACGAAGGCAGGGAGAACTGCGTCACATCCTCCCTCGAGGGCACCGCTGGCTTTTCCTCGAAGACTTTCTGCAGCGCTTCTTTTAGGGACTTTCTGCTCCTCTTCCTCCTCAGGCTGCCTACCACAAAGTAGACAATTGGGTTGATGCTGCAGTTTATAGTGGACAGCATGTTCAGGTACGGGAGGGAGGCCCACACAGAATCATCACTGGAACTGGAATAGTAGCCGATGATAAGCAAGACCTTCATGGGCATGGCGAAGACGAGAAACAGGATGACTGTGGCCATGATGATCACATAGAGTTTGGCCGGCTGGCGCGGCTTCAGGTTACAGCAGACCTGGATGAACAGTATCAAGTTGGAGAAGACCATGAGAGGAACGAAGACCAGGAAGGTCAAGGCACAGGAGAATATGTACACGTATCGGCATTCTGGGAACTGGGGCTTCACTTCCAGGATGCAGAAAAAGTTTTCCAAACCAGACACGAGAACAGAGAGGGCCCACAGCAGCGTGCAGGCCACGGCGGACTGGTGTTTCGGGCGTCGGCACTGGTACCAGATCGGGTACAGTACCGAGAGGCACCGCTCCACGCTGATGGCCGTGAGGAGGTGCAGGCCGGTGTTGTAGCCAAAGATCATGAAGAGGACGGCATAGCTCTCTAAGGGCACGCCGTGGATGTGGAAAGTGTTCACTAGCTGAATGATGGACGAACAGAGGAGGACCATGAAGTCGGCGACGGCGAGATGGAGGATATAGATGGTGAACGGCTTCCTCTTGATACAGAAGACTAGGAACCAAATCAAAAGGCCATTCCCAGCCAGACCCAGTGAACAAATGACCAGGGAGATGGAGATATAAGCGTATTCAGTCTCATGCTCTGAAGACCAGGTGGTTTCGTTTGGGGTTTCGTTTCTGGTGGCTTGTGTGGATTCCAGCGGACGCCAGGTCGTCGCCAATGGCTCCATTCTAGGGAGGTCGCTTTCTTTGTGGCCTCCTGTGGTCAGAAATGGAAGGTGGAGACGGGTGTTCGGGAAGCCAGAGTCCCCTGCCCTATCTCCTCATCTCCATGCCCTGGCTCCTTGTCCCTTTGTCAGCTCTCCGCCCAGCAGACGCTCCTGAAACATCCACCTCCCCTCTACTAACTCTAGGGCCGACTCCCGACCTCAGCTCCAGCTACTGGCACCTCTGACAGTCTTTTTTTGTTCATGGCTCTATGGGAAAACTCTCTGTTTCTTACTTTTTTTTTTCCTCTCCCGAGACAGGGTTTCTCTGTGTAGCCCTGACTGTCCTGGAACTCACTCTGTAGACCAGGCTGGCCTCGAACTCAGAAATCCGCTTGCCTCTGCCTCCCAAGTGCTGGGATTAAAGGCGCTCGCCACCAACAGAATCAGGAACAGGAAGTTTAAAATGATACATGGCAATGCATTGAAACGATTTAAACTGCGGCTGGGAACACAGCTCAGAAAATTGGGCAGCATGGTTTTGATACAATGGATGACTTTTTATTTTTTTTATTATTTATTTATTTATTTATTTATTTATTTATTTATTTTTGGTTTTTTAGATTTGATTTTTTTCGAGACAGGGTTTCTCTGTGTAGCCCTGTTTGCCCTGCAACTCACTCTGTAGACCAGGCTGGCCTCAAACTCAGGCGCCACCACCGCCGCCTGGCTAATGGATGACTTTTACAGATGAGAAAAAGTAAATTAATTTTGCCGACTTTGGAGAGTTCAGAAGGAAGAAAACAAAACCCACTGGCTTTCCTGTCTGACCACTCAAAGATAGCCACTTCCTCTCGTTGTTTGCCTTGAGACAAGGTTTTGTTATGTAGCACAGGCTAGCCTCAAACTCAGAATCCTCCCATGGCCACCTCTTGAGTGCTGCAGTTACAGTAGGCATGTGCCACCACGCCCAGATGCCTCTTATTTCTGATTGGCACATGTAACGGTACATACCTGTCCAATGCATGGTGATGGTTGAGCACCTGGGATGCAGGGATCAGGGTGGGTGGCATCTGTCACCACAGACGCTTGCTATTTCTTAGTGTTGAGGAGTTTAACATCTCCTCCACTATCGATCTGAAATAGTCACCTGATCATTATCAACCAAAGATCGCTTCTATCACAATGCGGACAGATTTCCTGGAGGCCACAGTCTGTGGTTGAGTAGCCATCTTCAAAAGTTACACTCATTTACTTGTGTGTGTGGAGTGCACACACACTACAGTCTGCACACGGAGGTTAGAAGATGACATATGGGACTTGGCTCTCTCCTTCCACCATGTAGATTTTAGGGAAGGCACTCAGGGATGGAACTCAGGACCTGTATCAGGCTTGATTGGCAAGTGCCTTTAAGTATCTATATCTACCTTTATGTATTTAATATGTTATTATTTTACTGCTCTTCAACATTCTTCAAAAAGTGTTGATGAATGCATAAGCCATTTTATATTTTGTTTATGCTATTGCAAACACATGGGGTGTTAGCAATTCTCCATGTCTATGGGTCATTTAAAAGTATTTATCAACCGGGCGTGGTGGTGCATGCCTGTAATCCCAGCACTTGGGAGGCAGAGGCAGGTGGATTTCTGAGTTCGAGGCCAGCCTGATCTACAGAATGAGTTCCAGGACAGCCAGGGATACACAGAGAAACCCTGTCTCGGAAAAAAAACAAAAAACAAAAAACAAAAAACAAAAAACAAAACAAAACAAAAAATAAAAGTATTTATCATTTCTGTTTCTCTAATTTCTTCCTTGGGGGGGATTGTTTCAACAACAATGACTTATGAGGGACTTTAAGGCTCTGGATCAGGAAATCATAATAGACATGAACACAGGCCTTGGGCTCAGAGATTTGGGATTAAATTCCATCTCCAGGACAGGATTATCTGCCCTCGGGCAGGTTTCATTCTGTAATCCTATCTCTATCTGCAAAGCAGAGATAATAATAACAGCAGTTTCCACTGTTATTGAGAAAAATAATTGATTTCCTCTTCCTCTTTGTCCTTTTGATGTGTGTGTGTGTGTGTGTGTGTGTGTGTGTGTGTTGTACCTGTGTGCATGCATATGTGTGCATGTGTTTGTGTAGGCCAGAGGTTGACATCTGGTGTCTTCCCCCTAGCTTTCTTTTTTTTGTTTTTGTTTTTTTGTTTTTGGGATTTTTTTGTTTGTTTTTTTGTTTTTTTGAGACAGGGTTTCTCTGTATAGCCCTGGCTGTCCTGGAACTCACTCTGTAGATCAGGCTGGCCTCAAACTCAGAAATCTGCCTGCCTCTGCCTCCCAGAGTGCTGGGATTACAGGCGTGTGCCACCACCGCCCGGCTTCCTAAATGGTTCTGAATCACAGATTGCAGAGGGAGTAACTTGAAGGGAAAGTTCTAGCTTTCTTTTTTGTCTGTTGAGGGAGAACATGCTGGTTGTAGGTTTTCGTCAACTTGAGCCAAACTCAAGTCATCTGGGAAGAAGGGACCTCAGCTGAGAAAAATGACTCCATTAGATTGCCTGTAGGCAAGACCATAGGGCATTTTGATTGACGACTGTTGTGGGAGGGCCCATCCCACTGTGGGTGGTGCCCCTTCTGAGCAGGTGGTCCTGGGAAGAAGGATAATTGAACAAGAGCCTGAGAGTGAGCCAGCGAGCATTATTCCTCCACGGTCTCTGCTTTGCTTGCTTTCCAACTCCAGGTTCCTGCTCTGAGTTTCTGCTCAGACTTGCCTTCATAATGGACTGTATACTGTAAGATGAAATAAACCCTTTCCTTCCTGGCTTGCTTTTGGCTATCACCACAGTAGAAAGCAGACTAAAGGAGCTGGAGAGATGGTTCAGCGGTTAAGAGCACTGACTGCTCTTCCAGAGGTCCTGAGTTCAATTCCCAGCAACCACATGGTGGCTCACAACCATCTGTAATGGAATCTGATTTCCTCTTCTGGTGTGTCTGAAGATAGTGACAGTGTACTCACATACATAAAATAAATAAATAAATACATATTTTTTAAAAAGCAAAGGTGCAGCCGGGCGTGGTGGCGCACGCCTTTAATCCCAGCACTTGGGAGGCAGAGGCAGGTGGATTTCTGAGTTCGAGGCCAGCCTGGTCTACAAAGTGATTTCCAGGACAGCCAGGGCTATACAGAGAAACCCTGTCTCAAAAAAAAAAAAAAAAAAAAAAAAAAAAAACAAACCAAAAAAAAAAGCAAAGGTGCAGAGTGTCTCCCTGAACCTGGACCTCCTCACATTTTCAGGCAAGTGCTTTATACACAGAGCCATTTCCACAGCTCTGGACGCAGATGGCAGAGACAGGTCAGACCCCAGTCTGACAATTCTCAAATTGAATTCTCAGGGTTTTCAGAGAGTTCAGTGTTTGCTTATCTCTCACAAGTCCTGGATTCTAACCCCCTGCACCACATAAACTGGGAAGGGTATTTTCTACCTATAATCTCAGTATTCAGAAGGTACGGGCAGGGATCCCAGAAGTCAGTGGGAGTTAGAGGTTGGTCTAGGCTAAAAGAGACCCAGCAGCCGCACACAATACCTGCGCAAGATCAAGCCACTCCATTCTAGCGCGGAGTGGGGAGGGGCTCACGACCCCTTGCTGAAGAGCTAATGACAACAGATAACTTCTAGATGAGGGGGAGCCAGTATTCTTTAAGGTGATGGCCCCTGGTAGGCCAGCTGTGCTCCAGTGATGGTCTTATACTTCTATGGACAGTTCAAACTCCATGAATTATTAAAATTAAAAAAAAATTTTTTTTTGGTTTTTCGAGACAGGGTTTCTCTGTATAGCCCCGGTTGTCCTGGAACTCACTCTGTAGACCAGGCTGGCCTCGAACTCAGAAATCCGCCTGCCTCTGCCTCCCAAGTGCTGGGATTACAGGCGTGTGCCACCACGCCTAGCTAAAATAAAATTTAAAAAAAAGGACAGGAAGCTGGGGGTGGTGTGGAACTGAGAGGAGTAAGGTGTAGGGGTAAGCGTGACAAAATTCCATTGTACGCATATGAAATCCTCAAAGTATAATGAAGGATATTTTTTAACAGGTTGTTTTTGGAAGCAGCGTAAGAGAGAATGTGTACACCGAAGTCCTTTTCTGTACTGATCATTCTCAAATAGAGCTATCTAATAGGGGAGGAAAAAAAAAAGATAACTGGCAGGCTTAGCACTTAGCAAGGTGGCTATTCTTGGTATTTTGTTTCTTCTTGGACAGAATGTTCTAGATGCTTTGCTCGTATTTTCTCTTCTTGGGAATCGGGGTCCTTGCTAGCCTAGGAGCATGCATCGATCTTTTCTATGGCCTTTATTGGTCTCCTCCAGGGATAACCCAGACCCCCAGGCAGGCCCACTTTGGCTTTTCAAGGGCTGACCCAAGCACAGGTGAGCACAGATCCTTCCCACTCAAATCCCACTCTCCCCTTTCCTTCTCTTCCCTAAATCCACTGTCACAACCCTCTGTCCAAGGGCAAAGGGTAAGGGCAGAATTGGGCGTGGGGGTGGGGCAGAACGAGCCTACAGGGACCTTTGCCACAGACCGGGAGCCACCAGGGAGCCCACTCGCAACGGCCTGGGGGCTGAGCGTTAGGGGCGGAGCAGAGCGATAACTCAGCGAATACTCATGGCTATCCTTCCGTAGAAGTCTGAACAAATAAGGGAATGGGCTGCCCGGGGAACACTGTCCCCGCTAGCCTTTCTGCCTGGATGCAAGTGTATTTAGTAAACAGAAAGGAACTTCGTTAAGTTGTATGTCTTAATAGTCTGGCCCTAGGAACAAAATATAATTTAAGAGAAAAAAGAAGAGCTGGGCGGTGGGAGTGCACGCCTTTAGTCCCAGCACTCAGGAGGCAGAGACAGGTGGATCTCTGTTAGTTCCAAGCTAGCCTGGTCTACAGGGTGAGTGAGTGCCAAGACAGCAAAGGCTACACACAGAAACCCTGTTGAGAGAAAGAGACAGAGACAGAGACAGAGAGAGACAGAGAGCGACAGTGATAGATTGATAGAGACAGAGTCAGAGAGAGACAGAGACAGAGATACAGAGACAGAGACACAGAGAGAGACAGACAGAGACACAGAAGATGAGACCTGAACTAATAAGTACAGTTATACTAATCATTCAGATTGGCTGGTTCCACAAGGTTGCTAAGGAACCCAGAGAGGTTGGAGGCCACCCTCACGTAACATGTTGAGGACTCTGGGCTCTGAGGTCCTGCCTCAGTCCCCCAGCATGCTACCATACCGTTTCCTGTAGGCAGGTATCCTCCTGTCTGCATGGAGATACCTCAGTCAACCCCTGTCTCTAACTATCCACTCTAGCGAGAGCAAGAGGGCATGCCGAGGAAGGCAACGAGAGTTTGTCTTTGAAGCGGGGTACAGACTGCAAAGCCTGCCAGGGACAGTTGCCACATGTTGTGGGGGCAGCTGGGCAGTTGCCTTCCGAGTTCCCCAAGCCTGTTTTGGATTTACACCCTAGTGTCTGGAACATGTTATTTATGGTCTTTACTAATGAGTTCTCTCAGCCTCTCAGATCCAGTCCATCAAGGAAGCTCTGCGGGAGAGAAATGCGCTCGCATCTGTGTGACGGTTTTCTACTAGAAAACTACAAAATAGAACAGAGCCACATTTTATTTCGGGGGGGCTGTTTCTGCGCTCCAAACCAAGTGTCGCTCAGGTGGGTGTGCAGAGCCAGCACCGTGCACACTATGTGCACACCCGTGAGCATGCCCACGCATATATGGGGCACAATGATTAGGCGTGTTTTTAATTTTTTTTTGGTGCGCTTAACGGGGGTTGGGTGGGGGTGGGGGGCTCTGTGGTTGTAGTCCAGACCACAGCGCCCTTGTTTCAGAAGACATAATCTCCCTAAGGTAGCCCTTAAAATTCTCTTAGAGTGGACTCTCTTTCCACCCAGCGTGACCCTCTTTGCAGAGGGCTGGGGCTCCCGCACATTCAAGTCACAGAGATCTTTCTGGAACGGGTAAGTGGGAGCACTCACGGTCTGCTGGTGAGGAGCCACTGTGGTGATCTCTTGTCCTTCCCTTAGGGCTTGCTATTTCTGCCGGTTCTCAGACCCTTTTCAGCAGACAAGAAGGTTCTGGAAGGCTGAAAGGGCGCCCACACCAGTCTGGCACCGGTCTGTTCTCAGGGTCTTATTTTGGCTTCAGATCTGGCCAGTGAAATTTAGATTCCTGTTGGCAAGCCCCGAGGGCAGAGGGCGGGGCCAGTTCTCCTCGGAGACCTGTCAGTCAAACTAACAATCACCAGACACTTTTGGTAGTTTGCATCAAGTCCCAGCTATTGGGAAAATATCCTCATCTACCCCAGTAGGAGCCTGACAACCGCGTTCCTCTCTGGTTGTTAGTGAATTGGATGTGTGCATCAGTACTCTGGTTGTGAATTCCTTTGTGTCCCCGATCCGTCTCACTCCTGCCTTTTGTATCTCTACTCTCCACACGTCCCCAGAGTAGCCCTTGGGATCCTCTCAGACTGGACTCTCTTTCCAGCCAGCGTGAACCCTTTTGCAGAGGGCTGGAGAGGAGGAAGGCTTCCTGCATACTGGGAAGGCACCAGACCTCCCGCTGGGATAGGTTCGATGGCTCTGCTACTGGGTGACGGCTGGAAGACTTGATTATCAGGATGACTACGGGGAGGCTGATCATAGAATGAAACCAAACCAAACCAAACTAAACCAAACCAAACCAAACCAAACCAAACCAACCAACCAAACAAACAAACAAACAAAAAACGGTCCCAAGAGATGTTCACTGGGGAGTGGAGCGTCGAGCTGCTGCTGGCCCTGTCCCAGCCGGTGGGTCCTTTCTTGGAGCTGTAGCGTCGTCCTGTTTTTCATGAGTTACCAAGAAGGCAGACGGAGAAAAGGCATGGGGAAAGCTGGTGGTGTTACTAGCTACCTCCGGCAGGCTGTGCGCACACACACGTATCAGGGCATCCCGTGGAGGGCAGAGGATAATGTCTGAGAGTTGTTCTCCTCCACCTTGTGGGTCTCAGGAATCAAACTCAGGTTGTCAGGCTTGGTGGCAGGTGCCTTTTCTCTCTGAGCCATCTTGCCTGCCCTACTTGAGGATTTTTTTTTTTAAGTCATTGATATTTGTGGAAGACTCCCCCTCCACATGAGCCACCGCCTTTGTAATTCCTCCTCCTCCTCCTCCTCCTCCTCCTCCTCCTCCTCCTCCTCCTCCTCCTCCTTCTCCTCCTTCTCCTTCCTCTCTCTCTCTCTGCTTTTTTTTTTCCCCCCCGAGACAGGGTTTCTCTGTGTAACCCTGGCTGTCCTGGAACTCACTCTGTAGACCAGGCTGTCCTTGAACTCATAGAGATCCACCTGCTTCTGCCTCCCGATTGCTGGGATTAAAAGCCTCCTCTACTATTAGCATTCCTTCTAGGCTCCGCTCAACAGTTACCTGGCAACAACCAGGTAGGCCTGGCTTGCTATAAAAGAGGCTGATTGGCCCCCTCCTTGCTCTCTCTGCCCCCCCCATTCTCTTCTCTCCCTGACCCTTTCTTCCTCTCTCTATCCCCCTCCCCACTCTCTCCACCATGTGTTTGGCAGATCCCTTTTCTCTTCTCTTCTCTTCTCTTCTCTTCTCTTCTCTTCTCTTCTCTTCTCTTCTCTTCTCTTCTCTCCTCTCCTCTCCTGTCTTCCCATGTCCTCTTTTCTCTTCTCCTCCTCCTCTTCCTCCCCGCTTCTCTTTCTGTACGTGTGTTTCTCTGTGTCTACTCCCTTCTCAACGTCTCTTCCCATGCCCTTAACAAACTCTGTTCTATACTATACCTGTTATAAGGCTGGTCCCTCGGGGAGAAAGGGTGCCTCACCGCACTGCGCTCTATAAAACATATCCTGGCTCTTTTTATAAAACACAACTGCTACCACCGCCCAGCTGTAATACTTTTTTTTTTTTTTTTTTTAGTTTTTTTGAGACAGTTTTTTTTTCTCTGTGTAGCCCTGGCTGTCCTGGAACTCACTCTGTAGACCAGGCTGGCCTCAAACTCAGAAATCTGCCTGCCTCTGCCTCCCAAGTGCTGGGATTACAGGCGTGCGCCACCACTCTTGGCTCTGGCTGTAATACTTATTTCTTAGGTGTGTGTGTGTGTGTGTGTGTGTGTGTGTGTGTGTGTACTGGAAACTGACTCAATTCTAATCAATAAGGTGTGGCCAAGCTGACCGGACACTGTTTTAGTGCTATCTGATTGGTTGGTCTCCTGGAGACTAGCTCACCTTAAATTCCTAATCCTCCTGCCTCTGCCTCTCAGTCATTTCAAAGGATTGTACCACACCAGTGTGAAAAGTCACAGCAATGGCCTCTCTTGGCGCCAGTTTTCTCTGAGTCAGCCTTCCTTGCTGTGACAAAATAACCGAAGCAATATCATTAAGGGAGGGAAGGCCTCCTGGGCTCATGGTTTCAGCCAGGGCCACCTGTCTGTAATGCTTCAGGGGCTCAGCATAAGGCAGAGTCCTGGCAGGGAGCAGAGGGGCTCACCTAAGAGCATCAGGATAATGGTGGCTGGAGGTGGGGCCGCAGGAGTGACCAGTGCCACACATCCCTTTTTTTTTAAAAAAAGATTTATTTATTTATTTTATGTATATGAGTACACTGTAGCTGTACAGATGGTTGTGAGCCACCATGTGGTCGCTGGGATTTGAACTCAGGACCTTCGGAAGAGTAGTCAGTGCTCTTAACTGCTGAGCTGTCTCTCCAGCCTGCCACATACCCTTTGAAGAGCACACTCCTAGGGACCTTTTTGTCTCTGAGCCCCTCTCCGAAGGTTTCGAGCACTTTCTAGCAGCCCCACCACCTGGAGGATGAGCTTTTGGTGTGTGAACCTCAAGACAGTCCATAGCCAAGCCGCAAGAAGACCTGAAAATCCCCGGTTACAGTCGCACCTTAGTCCCTGTTACTCATTCACAGGTGTAATGAGCCCCCAGACCTTCGTGGACCTCCACTCCTTAGCACAACTGATTCCATGATGGTAGCGCCATTCGGGCTATACAACTCAGCACATAGACAGCACCAGCAGTCAGAACAAAAAACAAACACCTAATCTATCAAAATCTATAGTCCTGGGAAGGTCTCTAAACGTACTGACTTTGCCTTTTGGGTCTTGTAGTTCTTTTTTCTGGCTAACCATTCCATTAACTGAAGTTTGTCAACCCAGAATGCTTCTTTTTAAAATTTTTGTTTACGTATGTATGAGTATTCCTTGTTTGTATATACAAGTACATGCCAGAAGAGGGCATCAGATCCCATTACAGACAGTTAGTTGTGAGCCACCGTGTGGTTGCTGGGAATTGAACTCAGAGCCTCTGGAAGAGCAGTCAGTGCTCTTACCCACTGAGTCATCTCTCTAGCCCCATAGTCTTGTTCTTAAAAGTTCAACCTGAGAAAGGCTCAGTACTACACCCAGATCCCCAATTTTGGTTTTTCCCACGCAGTTCGGCAGCGGCGGAGGGAACCACCTGGGCAACAAGCCACGGCAGAGAAGCCGGGAGATGTGGGCCGCAGCAATAATACTAGACCAGACAACTCCACGTGGCTTTATTTAAGATAGGGGTACAGGTGAGCGGGGTAAAGGGAAGGCAGGGAGCGAAGAGTAAAAGAGAAAGAGAAAGAGAAACGCTACCCTTTTATATGGGTGGTAATTTAAATTATAGGTAAAATAGGTAGGCCCATTGAATTCTGGGTACATGGTGGCCGTTGCCTTGGTAGCAGGCCTAAACTTGTGGGGCCGCACTAATTGTCGCCTATATGACGTCACAGGTCTCAGAACCAACACCCAACACCAAGTGTAGTTGCCAGTTGGCTAATAAAGACTCCCTACCCCCACGCCCCCAGGACAGGGTTTCTCAGTGTAGCCCTGGCTGTCCTGGAACTCACTCTGTAGACCAGGCTGGCCTCGAACTCAGAAATCTGCCTGCCTCTGCCTCCCAAGTGCTGGGGTTAAATGCATGCGCCACCACCGCCCAGCAAATAAAGACTTTCTATTGGTTTAAACCTATTGGCCAGAGAAGCAGTCTTCTCTGGCGAATACCCTGCAACATCCACAGGGTCTTATTCTGTAGCTCAAGCTAGCCTGGAGCTCACTATATGGTCCAAAATGGCCTTGAACTCCACAGAAATTTTTCTGTTCCAGTCTCCAGAGTGTTAGGACTATAGGCAGGGAACAAACACAAGTGGGTAAATTCCACCACCTATATTATTGTTTTAGATTTTGAGACGGGGTCCCATGTAGTCCTGGGCGGCCTCAAACTCATTATGTAGACGAGGATGACCTTGGACTTCTGATCTTCCTGCCTCCTCCTCCTGAGTGCTGGGATTCCAGGTCTGCATGGCTATACTTGGTTTTCTGCAGTGCTAGAGATGGAACCAGGACTAAGCAAGCACTCCATCAACAGAGCCAACCTCTAATTCTTAAGAACAGCTTGTAGGGGCTGGAGAGATGGCTCAACGGGTAAGAGCACCGACTGCTCTTCCGAAGGTCATGAGTTCAAATCCCAGCACCCATATGGTGGCTCACAACCATCCGTAAGGAGATCTGACGCCCTCTTCTGGTGTGTCTGAAGACAGCTACAATGTACTTACTTACATATAATATAATAAATAAATCTTTAAAAAAAAAAAAAAGAACAGCTTGTAGGGGCTGGAGAGATGGCTCAGCGGTTGAAAGCACTGACTGCTCTTCCAAAGGTCATGAGTTCAAATCCCAGCCACCACGTGGTAGCTCACAACCATCTGTACAGCTATAGTGTATACACACACACACACACACACACACACACACACACACAGACAGAACAGCTTCTATGGGGCTGGAGAGATGGCTCAGTGCACTGACTGCTCTTCCGGAAGTCCTGAGATCAAATCCCAGCAACCACATGGTGGCTCTGTAATGGGATCTGATGCCCTCTTCTGGTGTGTCTGAAGACAGCTACAGTGTAAACTACTATAAATTACTTACCCTTCCTTTACCCCTTAGTTTCACAATAGCGAGTATATTCCTCTGCTCTTGCCCAAGAGTGTGGACTGTTACTGATCCCTTCTAGTTTGGAGGGAATAAACATTTTGCTTTTCTATGTCATCCTCTCCAGTTCTCATCCAGCTCCGGGGATCCTCTCTCTTTTGTACTTCCCCAGTGCTAGGATTATACACTGTTAATCTGGGCGCTTGGGGTCCAACCTCAGGTCCTCACGTTTGCCTAGTATGCATCCTATTGAATGAGTTGTGTCCCAGTCCCCAAATTGAGTGTTTCATGACCTAAACCCTAAACTTACCTGAACATAGACTGTCACAAGCCTGCCACCAACATTTATTTAAAAAAAAAAAAAAAAAAAAAAAAAACAAAACCCAAAACGGCTGGAGAGATGGCTCAGCGGTTAAGAGCGCTGACTGCTCTTTTGAAGGTCCTAAGTTCAAATCCCAGCAACCACGTGGTGACTCATAACCATCTGTAATGAGATCTGACGCCACCTTTCTGGTGTGTCTGAAGACAGCTACAATGTACTTACATATAATAAAAATAAATTAAAAAAAAAAAAACAAAACCAAAATCAAAAGAAAACAAAACCCTACCACTTGATGGCACCAGCAAATAAGGAAGCCACAGGGGCTTCCTGCTGCCTTCTGGCAGAGTTCTAAGCACTTTCCCAAGGGCCAGGGAGGGATGCTATTTTTTGAGGTGGTTTTGAAGTAGTTCTGTTCTCAGAGGCTCTTGTTGCCTGAGGCTGGGCCTGTGTTATCTGAGAAGTGTGGTCTGACAGACCTCACCACCCAGCCTGAATTTAATGCAGAATTTCAAAGCTAACTGGGCCTCCAGTGGATGAAGTGTTCTGGGAACTTCCAAGGCGGGTCTGTAAAAATACCAGTGGTCTCTCACGGAGGACTAAGCATAGGGTGTTTATTTTAAGATGGGGCCTGGAGGTTTGGGGATGATGGCGGGGGCGGGAGTGGTGGTGGTGGGGAGGGGGGGTAAGGAGGAGGGGGGGGGGAAGGAGTCCTGGAGAAGGGAAACCAACTAGTCACTTCTCATGGCAGATGTGGGAAGGGTTCCCCCATCCACGGATTTGTTTGTTCTGTGCAGATACTATCCCGATGCCATATAATCACATATAATCATAATCATAATTCAGTTCTGACGTGGTCTGCCTGGAGTTAGTGTATTCCAGCTTGAAGAGTCATTATGGACAGCCCATAAGCCAGGGTCCCTCTTCAAGTTTGTTAGTGTGATCCTAAGACTTACAGACACATGAACTTACGTGCACCTATTGACGGTAAGGCTAACCTCAGGGTAGCCAATGGAAACGCTCAAGTGAGGAATGCGGGCAGGGACAGAAGCTTGTAGAATCTCTGTGTCCCTTAGCGGGCTTTCGAGTGGCATCGTCCCTTTAGACTGTTACACAGATGGACCTGGTTCAATCCCCGGCAGGGGCAGGTGAGCTCTACCTCCAGCCGCCCTCTCTCAGTGAAACGCCCAATCTTCTAATGCAGCTCCTCTGGAAACCAGCCGCCCTCCCTAAGGGC
Source organism: Apodemus agrarius (assembly GCA_964023405.1). NCBI lineage: Eukaryota > Metazoa > Chordata > Mammalia > Rodentia > Muridae > Apodemus > Apodemus agrarius. The sequence goes on from OZ030027.1 coordinate 38,505,124, forward strand.
TTTCTACACACGCTTCAGAACACAGACTCAGGCCAGGCTGAGGGGCTTGAAAGTTATCAAACAGTGTCTCTTTCCACCCGTCAGGATGCCTGTTACATGCAAGCGTGTGTGTGTGTGCACACACACACACACTCATACACATACACACACACTCATACACATACACACAAACACTCAAGCACACACACAAACACACGCGTGCACACACATGTGCGCGTGTGTGCATGTGTGCCTGTGTGCAAGTACTGGTGAGGCCATAAGACACCCAGATTTTGGAGTGGAAGAAATGGAGAGGGCTACTGGGGGTCTATAGAGAGGAGGCTCGAGGCAGGGACCTCCCCCACCAAAATCCCAGTGCGAGTAGTTTAGGGTAATTATTGCTTACCATCACAGACAGAGCTAGAGACATTATCAAAAGCTGAGGTGGCTCTCTCTCCTTTTGGTCACTTTGTATCTGAGTTCCCTTCTCTGACTAGAGTGGCAGGAAGGGGGAGAGGGGCTCCCCACTGTGTGAGTCTCTTCCTGATCCTCTACCCACATGCCAGCCATGGGCTTGTGACCTTGGCACAGCAGCCCAGGCAGTCTTCATTTTGCCTCTGCTCATAAGGTGCAGGCACACCAAAACGCCTTTAGCATGGGGAGAGTCAGTGGCCAGACCGAGCCAGCCAGCCTGCGCCCGCGCGACGCACGATGCAGGGGACCAGGGGCGGCAGGGCCGCTGACTCACTGTGCTTCACGGAGGTGGCAGCCACGGCTTGGTGGAGCTAAATTTGCCACACACTTTTAGCTCATGCAGTTGTTGGCAACCCAGCTTAACAGCCTGGGCTATTTTTTGCCTCCTGGAGCCTGGTGAGCCAGCTGACGTTCTTTTAATAAGTGCTCCTTCTACAGAAGTTGGTGGTCATTTGAGTTGCCTGCAGATCCCCCTGGGTGCTTGTAAAGTTCAGGACCAAAAATACACGCAGAGGGCCTTCTGGGTTTCTTTCGGTGACGTCTAGCGGGGCATTGATTCCATAGGCTCCGGAGAATCGTGAAGGAAGAGAGAGATTCCGGGCTTGATCAGTAAACACGTCTCCTCTAATTCTATATCGCAGCGCTCCGAGAAAAGATGGCATCCTAACTATCATGAGCTTGTGGCTCTGACAAGGGCAACTTGCAGAAGAAACGGTTTATCTTGGCTTATAGTTCCGGGGATACAGTGTATCTCGGTGGGAGGGCGTGTTTGCAGGACAGTGAGGTGGCTGTCAGAAAGCAGAGAAGGATGAATGCTGGGCCTCAGTTCTTCTCTCCGTTCCGATGTAGCCCAGGACCCCAGCAGAGGGAATAGGACTATCTACATTTAGGGTGGGTATTCCCACCTCTAGTAACCTAATCTAAAAATTTTCCAGCATGCTCAGAGGCATTGTCTCTTTAGTGACTCTATATCCATCAAATTGATGATATTAACCATGACACCAATCAATTAATATTCTCAAACAGCTAAGAGAGAGGACTCTTGTTTCCAGCATGAAGCTATGTCTGAAGTGATGAACAGACGGGTTATACATTGTACATACACAATGTGTTGAAATGTCACTAAACCCTACATGTGAGTGATGGTTTGAATAGGCCAGGGAGTGGCACTGTTTAGAGGTATGGCCTTGTAGTAGGTGTGTCACTGTGGGCGTAGGCTTTAAGACCCTCATCCTCTCTTCATGGAAGCCAGTCTTCTAGCAGCCTTCAGATGAAGATGTAGAACTCTCAGCTCCTCCTGCACCACGCCTGCCTAGATGCTGCCATGCTCCTGCTTTGATGATAATGGACTGACCCTCTGAACCTGTAAGCCAGCCCCAATTAAATGTTGTCTTTATAAGAGTTGCCTTGGTCATGGTATTCACAGCAATGCAAACCCTATCAAAGACAGGAGTGGTACCAGGAATGGTATCCTGTTATATGTCACCTAAAGGTAAAGATACTTTATAAAAGATATCCTTCCAACAATCCAGGGTCCATTCCCAGAGGAATGAATCAATGGAAAGTGATTTTTTTTTTTTTTTTTACCATGCAAGATTGAAAAGGGGAGAGATTCAGATACAGGCTACAACATAGATGGAACTGGAAGACACCATGGTAAATGGAAGAAGCCAGTCTCCGAAAGGAAAAGCATCATCCATAAGTTATTGTAACAGACTAAACAATGGAAAGTGGGGACTTATCCACTTGGGCCTGGTGCCAGGGTTTCAGTCAGCCTGTAGTCTGTTGCTTTGGGGCCACGATAAGGCGGAGCAGCATGGACGACAGCCAAGTGGCTCACCTCATGACAGACAAGAAGCAGAGAAAGAAGGATGGAGAGGAGAGGGTGGGAGGAGGGATACACCGCCTGTACCCTACCTCGTTCAACCAAGTCAACCTTCCGATGCTTCTGTCCCTCTCCAATAACACCCTCAAAGTGCAACCCCATCGATGGATTAATCTGTTTAGGAAGCCAGAGCCTGCATGTTCCCAAAGTCGGCGACCAAGCGCTGGTACCTGAGCCTGGGTAGGAGAGTGTACTTCCGTATCATGTCTCCCTCCATTTACACAAGGTTCCAGAGTAGTAAGAGTTCCAGAGAGAAAGAAGGATGATGGCAGGGAGGAGGGACTGGAGCACGGAGACCACAGTATTATTTTTTTAAAGATTTATTTATTTATTATGTGCAAGTACACTGTAGCTGTCTTTGAACACCCCAGAAGAGGGCATCGGATCACTTTATGGATGGTTGTGAGCCACCATGTGGTTTCTGGGATTTGAACGCAGGACCTTCGGAAGAACAGTCAGTGCTCTTAATCGCTGAGCCATCTCTCCTGCCCGAGAACATAGTATTTTAATAAGCACAGCAGAGTTTTTCATTTGGGAAAGTGAGAAGGTTCAGGAGACAGATGGTGTGGACAGCTGCACAGTCACGTGATTGTACTTAGTGGTTGGAGTTTCAGTTTCCTGAGTCGGGTAAGAAAACAGATCTTAATGCCTTTCCAATGTGTCCAGCGGGGAAGTTACAATTCAGCTTTGTAACTTTGTACTACGGTTTGAATTTCTGTGTGTTCCCCAACCCCTAAAACTACGTTGAAGTCTCAACTTCGGGCTCATGTGGAAATCAGGTCATTGCAGTCAATATGGGTCATACTGGAATAGGGTGGACTCGCAGTGATTTAATCTAGCCGGATTGGCATCCTGACACGAATTTGGAATTGTAAGGGCTAGGCCATGGGACAACAGAGAGGGGCACTGTAGCTTTACGAAAAGGATGCCACGGCTTGATACCCACCCACTGGACGCTCAAGAGAGGCAAGGAAGGTTTGTACCCAGCCTCAGACGGAGCCTGTCTGTGCTGACATCTGGATTTGTACTCTTGGCTTCTGACACTGTGAGAGAACACATTCTGTTTCAGGCTGCGCAGTTTGTGGGCTACGGGAGTCCCAGCCAATAGGCACAGCAAGTTTTCAGAATGCCTGCTTACTGGCACACTCTCTCCTCAGTGCTACACACTCTGCTTTCTCCGTAGCCCGCCAGTCAGGCTGGCTTTCTCAAGTTCCCTCTTTCTACAGACGGCATTATAAAAACCATGAGCTGACTTACTGAAGATTTAAATGGAACTCTGAGTTCAAGTCCGTGTGTCTTGGGGCTGGAGAGATGGCTCAGCGGTTAAGAGCACCGACTGCTCTCCCAGAGGTTCCGAGTTCAAATCCCAGCAACCACATGGTGGCTCACAACCATCTGTAAGGAGATCTGACGCCCTCTTCTGGGGTGTCTGAAGAGAAGACAGCTACAGTGTACTTAGATATAATAAATAAATTTTAAAAAAAGATCCGTGTGTCTTGCTGGTGGGCCCCATTCAGGTGCCAGGGCAGCAGCTGAGACACTTGGGCACGTACTGGGGGACCCTATGACGTGGGTGTGTCGCTGTCCCTATCTCAGAGATGAAGCAGAGGTTTCTGGGAGTTAAGCGACTTGTTTCAAGGCGACAGCAGTGGAGCTGAGTGGAGACTCTGGCCGGCTGGTGTCACCGTCACATTCGTTTTCATGGCTTCACATTTTCTTCTCCGTCAGTTTCTACCCCCCCAACCCCCCCAGGAGGCCCATGCACCTGCTTGCTGAGTTTTGCTGAATGAACAGGATGGAGGTTAAGAGCAGGCTGGAGCTGGAGGCGTTACTGAACGTCCCTCCCAGAAGGGTGGTGTACAAAGAGGTAAATGAAGCTGTCTCCACAGTGTGGGCTGGAATACCCACCCTCTGGTAACAGCAGGTAGTCCAAACCTCCTGACCCTGAGAGAAACCTTAGCTAGAGAGAAACCCTCAGATCTGGTCTCTATCGAGGGAGCCCCCAGAGAGCGTACGCCATGAGTGAGATCGAAGCAATGAGTGAGATCGAAGGATTTCTTGGGGAGACTGTGCCAAGGGGGCCACATGGGTCTGTGGAGTTGGTCCACTTCCCAGGTAGAATGTTCCTCTTCTAGAAGTTTCCCTTCAAGTTACTCCCTCTGCAATCTGTGATTCAGAACCATTTAGGAAGCCGGGCGGCGGTGGCACATGTCTGTAATCCCAGCACTCTGGGAGGCAGAGGCAGGCGGATTTCTGAGTTCAAGGCCAGCCTGGTCTACAGAGTGAGTTCCAGGACAGCCAGGGCTATACAGAGAAACCCTGTCTTGAAAAAACCAAAATCCAAACAAACAAACAAACAAACAAAAAAACCCCAAAAAACTCAGAATCATCTAGGAGATGCACATGCAGATCCCACGAATCCTGACAAGATCCCGGGTTGGGCTGGGTTTCGTTTGCACCGACAGTTTTCTGACTGTGATCTTGGATCGGAGAGGTTCCTGCGAAGCCAACTACATTTCCTGGAAGTCGCGAGATTTCTGTCTTTTGTGGTAACTCTCTTCTCTGCCATCTTTTCCTTCCCCCAACACTTAGGACTTCAGTCCTTCCCCTCCCGCAAGCCCCTTCCACGTCTATCCCTGCCTGTCTCAGGGCCCAGAGAACACTGAGGCTTTGTTCCTCTAACAGGAGTCTAACCTGGGCTAATTAATGTGTAGGGCTAGCCAACTGCTAAAAGGCATTAATGGGAATCCCTGAAGCTCCCTTGTCTCCTATTGGCCATGAGCACAAGCCTCCTCTCCAGCACGCTCTCATAAGAACATTTGCGAGGAGGGCTCGATCACCTTGTTCCTCTAGTCACCCTGGTAGGTCAGAATGAAGAAAAGACAAACGGGGAAGAGCCACGAAGACCACACCCACTGTGTGGTCAAGCTGAAGGCATCAACGCTGACAATACTCTTCTCCCCTAAATGGTGGCTGAGGTCGGAACAAAGTTAAGAGGGTCAATTTTATGTGTTTATTGTGTTTCACTAATACTTTCCTGGCAGGACATATATTTTTATTTTGTCTTCTGCAATTTGGAAACTAAGCATAAGCTAACTGGGTGGCGGTTCAGTAGCTACGGCACCAGCAATGTTAAGCTCTGACCTTCTGGCTGTTGATGGGGGCCGGGAATTGGAACATTGGCTTGCCCACGGGGAACCCCACAAAGCGCGTGAAGTTCAGGTGTTGTACTGATCGATCTTAGACCAACACAGCCAAGTTATTTGCATTTTCACCTTTGCAATCTGTCATCAAAATTGTTTAGTAAGTGTACCTTGGAATGTTAAGGCATTCTGCTCTTACATAAGGACGTTGACAAAATCAATATACTAAGGATGGTGAGGACGTTGTAGCCTTACCATTTACAGGGCGGGGTCGTCTGCACTCTAGGAAGTTGTCACCAGGGAGTGGTCGTTCTTAACCAGAGGGCTCCAGGTCACTCATCACTACAAGGAAGCCGGCACTTGCCAGACCATCAGCTGGCTGCCATACTGAGTCCTGATGGGGACAATCAACACAGTCTCTTTCCCAAATGGCTTTCTGTCTAGACTAGAGAAATTAACACCCAAGAAGCCAGTCTAAGATGGGGGAGGTAAATAACTCTGAAGTAAATTGCACACGCCTCACATAATAACCAGGTGGAGGCATACATTTACAATTCCATCACTGGGTTCTAGGACGTGGAAACAGGAGGATCCCAGGGCTTCAGAGACAAGCCAGTCTAGTTGAAATACATGATCCAAAGTCATCGTCTCAGAAACTGAGGCGGAGTCTTTGTGGATGACTGGAGACCCAGGAGTGTATAGACAGCATGAACTGAAGTTGGTGGGTTATAAAATGGAAAGAAAAATAAAAGAGGGCATAAGGGAGAATAGTAGATCTGGGAGGAATTAAGGGGAGGGGGTCAGGATGAGTGTGAACAAAGGCTTCGTATGAAAGAATTAATAAAAAAATAATTTAAAAGAAGAGTAATAAAGGTACCCAAAGTTGATTTCTTTTGTCCACATGGCATGGACAGGCAAGCATGCCTGTACATACACCTGCTCACATGCACACATACACACACCTGATGACATATACACATACACCCCCCATATACACCTGACGACACACACATATACACACATATACACACCTGATGACATGCACACACACACACACACACCTGCTCACATGCACATGCACACACCTGATGACATGCACACACACACTTCCTTACATGCACACACACATACCTGCTCACATGCATACACCTCTATAAACATATCTACACACACATACACAACCATCATAAAACAACCAGTATTTTAAAATTGCCATATGAATTCCAAACACAATTTAAAATTAAACTAATTTGGGGATGCCTCAGTTAGGATTTTACTGCTGTGAACAGACACCATGACCAAGGCATCTCTTATAAGGACATTTAATTGGGGCTGGCTTACAGGTTCAGAGGGTCAGTCCATTATCATCAAGGCGGCACCCAGGCAGGCATGTTGCAGAAGGAGCTGAGAGTGTTATATCTTCATCTGAAGGCTGCTACCAGAATACTGGTTACCAGGCAGCTAGGATGAGGGTCTTAAAGCTCACACCCACAGTGACACACCTACTCCAACAGGGTCACACCTTCTAATAGTGCCACTCCCTGGGCTGAGCATATACCAACCATAACGGGATCTTACCGATTTTAAATTAGTGAGGCAAAACTGCTGCTTCAAGGTGTTAATTTTTGTATGAAAGCCAGACACACAACAAGTAGACATGTGGAACTTAGCACATGCTATCACAGGATTTGGAGAACCCTCCTGGGAGGATTCAGGCAGGGCTCTCACTAAGCAAGCTGCTCTCATTTGAAGGTGACTCTTCTCAGCGTTGTTGAAGATATTACAAGTGAAGGAAAAATCCACGAAACAGTCACGGGCAGAAAAGAAAAATGAAAACAACTTTAATGGTATCCAGGGTTGGCCTCTAACCAAATTATTTTAGGCCACCAAATGGTATATTTCCAAAGCAGACCAAAATATATGTTCTCGAGCTCTCTACCAATTAACCCCTGTGGTGGTTAATACTGCCAACTTGAGGGAGTCTAGAATCTCCATGGAGACACCCCTCTGGAAACATGTGTAAGGGAGTTTCTCAACTGGGTAAACTGAGGCAGGAAGACTCACTCTAAGGTAGACGACGCATTCTGTGGGCCGTGTGGAAAGGGAAAGAGGAGGGGACCACACCCATATAATCTCTCTCCGCTTCCTGGACCACACCCATATACATCTCTCTCCGCTTCCTGGTATTGGGCGCCAAGTCCTGTGGCCGGCTGCCCCTCCCTCCAGCTGCTAGAGCAAACCCTTCTTTCCTTAAGTTGTCTTTCTCGGGGATTTCCTCCCAGCAAGAAGGAAAGCAACAGATCCAGGCCTACTACCTAGTTTATAGCAAGCACCGTATCCCTGTGACAAAAACCGGGTGTCGCTCGAAGGTGCAGTCTCCGTGCAAAGGCAGCAGGTATTGTGGGAAGCAGCGGCCATGACCCCAAGGCGCTCAGCTCCCCGCAGTTTCGGCCTTCTCTCTTTGTACAGCTGATGAATATCTGCAAGGGAAAATTTAGAAGTTATATTTCTATGAAGGGCCAAAACAATGCGGGCCAAGTATGCATGGCTGAGTCCCGGGGAAATATTTAGAATAGCCACTGGCGTGGATAGACTCCGTGTCCCAAGGCAAGGCTCCAAAAATAATCTTTCTCACAACTGGACTTTTTTTTTTCTTGATGTTTGGACAAGCACGTGATCATAATCTAGGCACGTGTCAGAGGGCAAAGTGCAGTGTGCCCGGCAAGGCGTCTTCAGAGGACACGGAAAGAAACGTTTATTAAGATTTCAGAGCCCACCAGTCCTAGCTCGCTTTCTACCGCTGTGATGATAAAAAGCGACCAAAAGCGGCGTAGGGGAAGATCTATTGCGGCTTACATATCCCCATCACAGTCCGTCATGGAGGGAAGCCTGCCCAGGAACTCAAGGCAGGAACCTGGAGACAGGAGGTGAAGCAAGCCAGAGAGACGTGCTGTCCCTGGAGCATGTGTGGCTTGCTCTTTTATATAGCCTGGCACATGCCCAGGGGTGGCATTGCCTATCGTGGCTTGTGTTCCACGTATCAATCATTAATCAAAACAGTGCCCCACACACTTGCCTATAGGCCAATGTGATGGAGGCGCGTTCCTTTTTTCTTTCTCTTTCTTTCTTTTCTCTTTCTCTCTTTCTTTCTTTCTTCCTTCTTTCTTTCCTTCCTTCCTTCCTTCCTTTCTCTTTCTTTCTTTCTTTCTTTCTTTCTTTCTTTCTTTCTTTCTTTCTTTCTTTTCCTTCCTTCCTTTCTTTCTTTTATTCTTTCTTTCTTTCTTTCTTTCTTTTTCAAATATTTTATGTATATTGGTGTTTTGCCTGCATGTATATTTGTATGAGGGTGTCAACCCCCCCCCCGCCCCCTTCCCCCCCCTCCCCGAACTGGAGTTACAGATAGTTGTGAGCTGCCACGTGGGTGCTGGGAATAGAACCTGGGTCCCCCGGAAGAGCAGCCAGTGCTCTTAATTGCTGAGCCACCTCTCCAGCCCCAGTGGAGGGATTTTCTTATGAGCTTCCCACTTTCTGGATAACTCTAGCTTGTGTCCAGTTGACAAAAAACTAACCCGCATACTGCTCAATACTGTGGCTGTGGCTGGTCACCTTATTAGGACCCAGAGAAGGGTGTTCTTGCTCAGGAGGACGTTTTATTAATTGGTCTCTGTAGCAGCAACACATCTGCTTGCTTTCCAGCATTGATAATTTTATTTTATTTTATTTTAGTTTTAACGTTTGCCAAGACAGTACAGGAAAATGGCAAATGTATTTTTTAAAATTTACATTTCTTTGGTGCTTATTTTACACATTTTTATTGGTAGTCTGAATGTGTGTGTGTGTGTGTGTGTGTGTGTGTGTGTGTGTATGTGTGTGTTTTAAATCAGTTGGCTGGAGATTTTCATAGATTAAGCATGTTAATCCTTGCTGGCCTAGATACCCCCTAGTGGAAATACAAGGGAACAGCAAAATCCAGGGCTAGCTTTGCAAAGTGCATGAGCTTCCCACGGTTAAAGAATTAGAATGAGGCTGGAGCAGTGGCTCAGCTGTTCAGAGCACTGGCTGGCTGCTTTTGCAAAGAACCAGAATTGATTCCTACCATAAACATGGGAGGTCACAACCATTTCTAATTCCAATATAGTGGGGATCTGATGCCATCTTCTGGCTTTCAAAGGCACCAGGCATGTACACGATACTCAGTCACATGTAGGCAAAATAGCCATATACATCAAATAAAATTAAATAAAAATAAAGTATCGTGATGCTATGATGCTGTAGGCTGACGTAGAGTCCTCCATTTACAATCAAGGTCTTTGTTTGGTTTGGTTTTGTTTTGTTTGGAGGAGGTCTTGTGATATCCAAATTCCCGCTTCAGCTTCCTCAGTATAATTAATTCCTTTTTCTTTTTCTTTTCTTTTCTCTTCTCTTCTTTTCTTTTCTTTTCTTTTCTTTTCTTTTTTGGTTTTTCGAGACAGGGTTTCTCAGTCCTGGCTGTCCTGGAACTCACTCTGTAGAGCAGGCTGACCTCGAACTCAGAAATCCGCCTGCCTCTGCCTCCCAAGTGCTGGGATTACAGGCGTGTGCCACCACGCCCGGCTATAATTAATTTCTTAACCTATCTTTTCCTGCCAAAAATTTCTATCCGCTAACACGAGCTACTTGAAAACTTTGAGTGTAGGATGGCAGAGAGTGGAGGAAAACGGAAGGGACAGGCTTGTCACTTTAACACGTGACTTGAAGTTATGAAGGAAATAAACGTGAAACTTTATTCCTCTCGGAGTTTGCAAGGACGGCATTTCAGTTTGCCGTTCCACGAGGGCTCCAGCACAGATTCGGGACTTAGTGTCTGTGGTTCAGTAGCCAGCCACCTTCTTAGACACTGAAGGAATGTGTGACCTTTAAAAGGACAGGCTCAGCTATAAGAGTTCTTCGGGTTGGAGAGATGGCTCAGCGGTCAAGAGCACTGACTGCTCTTCTGGAGGTCCTGAGTTCAAATCTCAGCAACCACATGGTGGCTCACAACCATCCATAATGAGATCTGACGCCCTCTTCTGGTGTGTCTGAGGACAGCTACAATGTACTTACATATAATAATCATTTACAAAAAAAAAAAAAAAGAATCATTTGAACTAAGAAACACTTGTATAGAGGCTAAGCTTACTATACCCAGTGGAAATCACATCGCTCAGTTGTCTTTGGTCTAACTCGATAAGTTCATATACCCATGTGGGCTGTGTCCCAACCTAGACTTCGTGGGACGGTGTCTTCCCAAGGCGTGTGCCACCACGGCCCAGCCAATAATCAGATTTCTACCACTATATGATAGAGTGTTCTATATGAGATGGATTTCTATGCTGCTGCATGAGTTTGTGCTTTTTACTTCAGAGTAGTTTTGTATTGTATGAACACATATCAATTTGATTGATCCAGCTTTTTTTTGATGGGCATCTTAACTGTTTTCAGGTTCTGATTTTTTTTCTTTTTTTTTAATTTTATTTTCTATATTCTATGTTTACATTCCAAAGGCTTTCCCCTTTCCCAGTTCCCACCCACCATAGTTCCTCTCCCCCCCAACTGTTCCCCAATCACTGATTTTTTTTTTAATGAGAAATTTATTTATTTAGTTTATGTATATAAATACACTGTAGCGAGCCGGGCGTGGTGGCGCACGCCTGTAATCCCAGCACTTGGGAGACAGAGGCAGGCGGATTTCTGAGTTCGAAGCCAGCCTGGTCTACAGAGTGAGTTCCAGGACAGCCAGGACTACACAGAGAAACCCTGTCTCGAAAAAACAAAACAAAACAAAACAAAACAAAAAACCCATGAATACACTGTAGCTGTCTGATGTAGCTTCAGACACATCAGAAGAGGGCATCAGATTCCATTACTCAGGACCTCTGGAAGAGCAGTCAGAGATCTTAACTGCTGAGCCATCTCTCCAGCCCTAGATTCTGATGTTTTAAAAAGATGTATTTCCTTATTTATTTTATGTATATGAATGCTCTATTTTCATATAGAATGTGCATGCCAGAAGAGGGCATCATATCCCATTACAGATGGTTGTGAGGCACCGTGTGGTTGCTGGGATTTGAACTCAGGACCTCTAGAAGAGCAGTTAATGTTCTTAACTGCTGAGCCATCTCTCCAGGCTCCAAGATTCTTGTTTTATTTTTTTTTTAGAAATAAGATGGTTATGAATATTCTCACAGGAGAATTTTGATTAATATAATTTTCCCTTTTCTTTTCAAAGATTTATTTTTACTGTGTGTGTGTGTGTGTGTGTGTGTGTGTGTGTACAGAAGCCAGAAGAGGGCACAGGATTCCCAGGAACTGGAGCCTGCAGATGGCCGTGGTCAGCCTGGTGTGGATATTGGGAACAGAACTTGGGAGAGCATCGAGCGCTCTCAACTTCTGAACCGTTTCTCCAACCCTAGCTTTTACTTTCTCGTGGATAAATACCTAACAGTGAGAATCAGGCTCATAAGCTGCTGCATGTATTTGCTTTGTAAAGAAATTCCTGCCCAACTTGGCCAACCGGTTCTGCATTCCCACCAGAGCTGCTAAAGTTCTGATTGTCCTCTCTGCACCAACATTTGGTCTGATTTCTTTTGTTTACAATCTTTTGCACCCATATTTTAGCAGGTATGAGACTATCTCATTTAGGGTTTAATTTACATTCCTCTGATGATTAATGGTTTGAACACCTGTTCATGAGCTTACTAGCCATTTGTTTAACTTCTTTTATAAAATATTTGTTCAGTGGGGCTGGCGATAGGCGTCAGCTGCTAAGACCATGCACTACTTTTTCTGGGTTTTGTTCCTTACAGTCACACTGTAACTCTAGCTGCAGGGGATCTGACACCTTCTTCTGGCCTCTGCAGATCTCAGGCACACATGTGGTGTACAGACATACGTGCAGGCAAAATGCCCATGCACATAAAAATAAAGTTTAAACATTTAAATGTTTTGCCTGCACGTACTTCTGTGCTCCAAATTTATGCAGTACCTGTGGAGGCCAGAAGAGGGCGTTAGATCCCTTAAGACTAGAGTTACAGAGGCCGGTGAGCTGCCATGTGGGTGCTGGAAATCAAACCAGGTCCTTGGGAAAAGCAGGTCCTAACCACTGAATTTTCGCTCCATCCCCAAATAAATATTCTTTTCTTAGGGTACCTGGAATACATCATGGGGAAGCATTTTTAGGAATCTTTTTTTGTTTGTTTGTTTGTTTTTTGGTTTTTGGTTTTTGGTTTTTCGAGACAGGGTTTCTCTGTGTAGTCTTGGCTGTCCTGGAACTCACTCTGTAGACCAGGCTGGCCTCGAACTCAGAAATCCGCCTGCCTCTTGCTCCCAAGTGCTGGGATTACAGGTGTGCGCCACCATGCCTGGCACAATATTCTTTAAAAAGAAGATTTATTTATTTTATGTATATGAGTACACTGTGGCTGTCTTCAGACACACCAGAAGAGGGCATCGGATCCCATTACAGATGGTAGAGAGCCACCATGTGGTTGCTGGGAATTGAACTCAGGACCTCTGGAAGAGCAGCCAGTGCTCTTAACCACTGAGCCATGTCTCCAGCCTTCCCCCCCCCCCTTTTTTTAAGACACTTGTTCAAGGGACTGGAGATATGGCTTGGCGGATGGAATACTTGCTTAGCAAGCCTGGAGTTTGCATAAGACCGGGCATGGTGATTGGTGCCTATAATAATGCAAGCATTTATGAAGCAGAGGCAGGAGTATCAAAAGTTCATGGTCGGGGCTGGAGAGATGGCTCAGTGTTCAAGGACATGTAATTGCTCTTCTAGAGGACCTGAGTTTGCTCGTCAATACCTACACTGTGCATTTCACCACTACCTATGCCTCCAGCTCCAGGGTGATCCAACTCCTCAGGCCTATGATTAAAAATAATAAAAATAAATCTTAAAAAACTGTTCAAGGTCAACCTCAGAGACGTGGTGTGTTCGAAGTCAGGGTGGCCCTTCTAACTGGGATGGGGATGGGCCAGGCTATGCTTTCCTGATGCCTTATCAATTAATCTGATCATTTCCTCCTGCTTTAGACTGCCTAGCCCTGTCATTATGGCACCGGCCGTTCCGAGGAACCCCCAGAGGCCTCCGTTTAGTTCGTTTGCCTGTGGGCTGTAGCCATCTTTACTGGCCACAGGCAGTCTGTCGGAGGGGCGTGGCACGGGGCGTTCTCAGGGGCCCTTAGCACAAATGCTGTCTTTGCTTAGTACTGCCACCCATTCTGGGTCACCTGGTGTTCTCCTTATTGCTTAGGAAGGCTCTTCTATTGGGTGGGGGAAAAAATCCTCCTTTCAGACAGAGGATGTCAGGGAGTTCTCGGGGCGGGGCCACGTTCAGGCTGCATCTTTGCTAAATCCATCCTCCTAAGCTAGTTTGTTTTCTCTTCTCATACCCAAGAGTCTTCCACCTGGTAGAGTGCTCTCATTAGACCTTACCGTGTGGGCCTGTCAAGGTGGAAGGCCAAGCCCGCGAGAGAGATGGGACAGTTCTTCTCCTTCAGACTCCATGTCTAAGAAATGTGCTCTGAAAAATGAAAATCCTCGCTTGGGACAGATCCAGCCAATCCCTGTATAGGGTTAGGGAAGAAGATTGCCCCAGGCTGGTGGGATCAAACGGGCCTGGGAGAGTTTCATTCTCAGGGTTTTATCTTCAGCTTTTATCTGGCCGCGGAGATCTGAAGACTCTCTTGCAGGAATGGGGGGCAGAGGGTGGGACAGTCCTGCCCCCGACAGCCTGTCAATCAGAAAGATGGGGGACTGGTTCTGTCCTGAGAGCCTGTCGGTCAGAACAGCGAGATTCAGAACGGCTTAGCCAATTTTACTCTAGTCAAGTTTGGAAGATTGGATTTCTAGCGTCCCTGAAGTCAATTCCGTTCCAAACGGTGGAGCGGGACAGCGTAACACTGGGCTGTCTGTCAGCATGTTCTGTGGGTCTGGCCCGTCTTCCTTCTGTCTCTCTAGCTACCAGCTCTCTGGAGTCTCAAGGTCAGAAGGGAGCAGCGAGCTTTGGGGAAGTGCTTCCTGGGATCGACAATCCACACCTAGGACCAGGCAGAGTTGGTTGGTTCCAGGTGAGGAGACATTTGAGGGTATGCCTGAAGTCCACGCCCTTCCCTAGCTCCGTGAGAGCCAAGCTCCTTTACTCCCACTCCCCACTCAGCTACTAAGAGGCTTTGGAATGTATGAAATGGGGCTTAAGAGAGAAGGAGGGGATCTCAGCCCAGGAAGCAGGGGTCCACTTCCGGGTTCTGCCGCTCACCACGTACAGACTCCATCACTCATCAGTCCCTACCATGAATCTGCCACCCGGCTTCCTGGGCTACCGTGCATGCTAGTCAACGTCGATTGCTAACGCGACTCACCTAGGAGGCAGGCCGCTTGGCATGCCGGTCGGTCAGGGATTATCTCTTGGGTTGAGTGGGTTTGGAAGCCTCTGGGCAGCGCCATCCATAGCATGGGTCAGGGTTCCGGATTGAATGCAAAGATGTAAGCCGGTTGAGCGGCCGTCTTTGTTGCCCTGCTGACTGCTGATGGGCACACTCCTGTCTTCCTAACTTCCCCACCATGACGGATCGGACCCCTTGAACTGTGAGCCTAAATCCTTCCTTAAGTTACTTTCGTATCATCTTTTCTCTTCCCTTGCTCCTCCGAGCCCCTCAAGGTCTTTTTCGTTTTTCTGTTGCTTGACAGGAGGAACAGGCACGCTTAAGGAACTCTGAAAGGTATGCCTTATGTCTCAGGAGTGCAGTCTAGAACTTTCATGGAAGGAAAGTTGGGGGTCATGGACGTCTCTTCCTGAGGCTCAGTTGGCCCCGTTCCTGCTCTTTCAATACCTTCCTTCCCCCTCAAATCTTCCCACCTCTGAAGAAAAATGATTCCTCGCAACGACAAACCAAGCACAGAAATAGCCGTCCTATTTGTGGCTTGAATGCAGCCAGCTTTATTTTTACAGTAAGTTGCTGTATTTTCTCTAAGCATATAAATCATTATCTACCACAAATGAAACTCCAGCCCCATCTGTGATAGTTCCTGTTTTGTTGGCGGTGCCAATTAGTCACAAAACAATCGGCACCTTCCCCCCCCCACCCACTCACTCGGTGGGAGGGGAGCCAGTCCTTGTAATAGCCCCCCTCCCCCTGGAGACCAGCTGACCGCTTAGCTTCCTGGGAGCGCTGCTCTCTCTGCCTGCGGTCACCTGGTGACTGGTATCAGCTTCCAAGCTGGGTGGACTGGTCCTCGGCCAGAGTGGCCAAGCATCTCTGTTGCGAGAAGAGATAGGAAAAAGCAAATCGGTGCGCTCCTCCTTCTGTTGACTTAAACAATGACGTTGGAGTCTTCTCTCTAGTTGGTCACTTTGCTCAGGGTTCCACTAACCCGCCTGGGGACAACTGTTCGCCAAATCTGGACGGTCTCAGCTCTAAGGAGCGGCGGATGTGGATAGCACGGGACAGAGAAGATCCTTCTGTTCCATCCTTCCTGCCTCTTCCCCCCTCCCCCATGCCATGCCAGGGGACCTCTAGGCCAGCCCCTTTCTTGGCTCTCATTAGATCCTACTGGCTCCTCTCAGAATCCCTCCGGACGGTGTGTCCTTCCTTTTCTACCTTCAGTGGTCCTTAGTGGGATTTCCTTTCTCTCTGACTCTGCTCCTCCAGGAGGCAGGCCTTCCCTTCTTGTTGGACATGGAAATCAGGTAACGGAGAAGTGTTTTCCACATCTGGCCGGAGCTCACTGGTTTTGTTGACTTACCCTCAGTCTGTCTGTGCCTGCTGCTGGGACCAGCTGTGCTCTGGGTAACCTCTGTCTTGTGGTCCCCACCCTCTCACAGCCCACCCCCCGACCCCCCCAGAACTGAGCCTTGAGCTTCCTGCGGGGCAATTGCGCTCCTGCCCTTCAGACCTGCTTTGGAAAGAGTTTGAGTTTTCATCCCCTTTCCTGCTCTTTGATCTGACTGGTTCCAGGGTTCTTGCTGCTTCGCTGTGGTGACTGGATGAAGCCCTCTGAAAAGAAGAGGTGTGGACCTGACGGACCGGAGGGTGGCTCTTCACTGTGGGCGTGGCTACCTGTGGTCCTTCACTGTGGGCGTGGCTACTTGAGATCCAGGTGATCTAGAATTCTCTTGCTTGGTTTTATTTTGGGTTCTTGGAGAAAAGTGGCCAGAGGTCAGGGGGAAAAGATGTTAATGCTGTGTTTCCGAGTTCCTGTGTGAGAACTTGCACCTAAGGATTCCAGGGAAGGAATTTGCCTGTGTACTGCCAGAGGGCAGGCGAAGCTCCTCTACCACAGACCCCTCCACCCTGGCTTCCTTTCCTCTCCATTACCTCAGCCCAACTTTCTACACTGCACTAAACTGTTCATGATGTACTCCAAGGACTTGTAAGAGGGAATGCATCCTGAAGTATTGATCCATGTGCTTTCTACTACGCAGATTCAGACATACATGCCCCTTTTAATCCCCACACCTTTTCGAGGTAATATTAAGTTTTTTTTTTTTTTTTTTTTTTTTTTTCTGAGACAGGGTTTCTCTGTGTAGTCCTGGCTGTCCAGGAACTCACTCTGTAGACCAGGCTGGCCTTGAACTCAGAAATCCACCTGCCTCTGCCTCCCGAGTGCTGGGATTAAAGGCGTGTGCCACCACCGCCCAGCGAGGTAATATTAAAAATCCATTTTACAGTGAAGAACACTGAGTCTTCAAGAGCTCAGTGCAATTCACATGATTACTTCTGAGCCCAGCTAGGAATAGGAATGGTCCTATGTATTCTGCCCTCTGAGACAGCATATCTCGGAAGCACTCTTCTCCTTAGTCCAGGCTGGCCCTTGTCTTGGAGGGTGACATACCACTTTTGTACTGTCCCCAGCCCATTCCCCGCTGTGGATCAGGGTGCAGATTTCCACTTGTGTGTCAGCGGATGATGCCATTTGAAGTTACGCTTCTGCTGATAAGCGTGGGACCATCTGCCTAGCGCAGCTCAAATATTTCAGCAGTGGGAGAGCAGCTCCGACTTCAGAGACTCCGACTGCAGTCATCCTGGGAGATGCTGGGACCAGGGACCTGGCGGGCTGGCCCAGTACGGATGCCACAGGATTCAAAGGAGCCATCCCCTTGCTGTCACCTCTGACCCTTCCCGAGCGAAGGACACCAGTGAGTCTGAACTCCGTTGTGTGAGTGGTTCAGATGCTCTTGACGAGCGCAGTAAGATCGCTCCCGTTCCGAGAGCTGTCGCCCCGGCAGCGATTTCTCTGCCGCTTGCTTTCTGTGGAGTCATATTTGCTGTCAGTGTGTGTTGGCAAAAAAAAAAAAAAAAAAATTCTGTCTCCCCCTGCCTTCGTTTGGGAAAATTTGCGTTTCTGCTGGGAGGGAAGCGTTCCCAGACATGCTTTCCAGCGTTTGGGTTGAAACTTCTGCCATAGCTGCGCCGTCTCGACTCATGACTGGGAAGGTACGAAGAGCCAGAGGGCTGATTCACAGATTGGATGGTGGACGTGGATGCTTTCAAGGTTGCTTCAGGAGTAAGAGAGGAACTGGGCTATACCAGCATTCAGTTCCTGCACTGAAACTGCTTGACAGAGCCACCAGGCATGGCTAGAGGCAAGCTGGGCAGGTTTCTCTTTGCTTGCCTTAGCAATAAAGTTTACTACGAAGCCCTGTCCAGCCCGGTGGTGGCAGAGTGTGTACTAAGCAGGCTTTGGCGTATCTTCGTGGTATTTCCAAGCCAGGGTGGGTGGGGTGATTGGGCAAGGAGGGTACCGGCTGTTGACACATTTCTGTGTCTGACAATAAGGTGAGTAGGGAGGCTCAGTCCTGTGGACAGGTGAAGAACTTAAGAGTTCTGGTGTGGGGCTGTCCTACAGGTTGAAGGGCATTGAGTCACAAGATGTAGGAGCGCACTCAACTGAGCTCAAACTCGAAATGGCCAGGCATGCCAAATGCCCTGAAGGAGACATAACTCCCCTCCACTCTGGAAAACAGGGCACTAAGTCGATCCTCCTGCAAACTCAGTGGGGGACCTGTCCTTGCCTCTCTGCCCAGGTGGCTGTGGTGTGAGGGTGATATGCTTAACTCCGGACAGCTGTTCTGCTCCAGACACGTCCTTCTGTGTTCTTCCTTGCCGTGGAAAGGTCGTCTCACAAATGGCTGGCTTTCTATTTGTGCAGGTTAGTATACACACACACACACACACACACACACACACACAGCAGGAGCAGGTGTCAGATACATACCTCTCCAACCCCTAGTTTACTGTCGTCTCTCTTATTATTTTTCTGCCTCTATCCTTTCTTTCCCTACCCCCCACCCCTCCATCTCCTGTCCCTCTCTCAGAAGATGCGTTTCGGAATGGGAGCCTGGGGCTCAGGAAAGACTGTTTAAATGAGCAGGAAGGCAGAAGGGGGACCCTGCTCCTGAGTTTCTAGAGAAGGCACATAAAGGTGTGACATTTGTTATTTTAAAAAGTTAAAATGTATTATCATTGTGTGTGTGTGTGTGTGTGTGTGTGTGTGAGTCCCTGGACATGTGCAGGGACCTGTGTGGGAGGTCAGGGGAGAACTTAATGGAGTCAGTTCTCTCCTCCCACCTTCAGTGGGCTCTAGGACTTGAACTCAGATCCTCAGGCTTGCACACAAGCGCCTTCTGTTCGCACTCGTTCTCCCCAAATCTGCAATCAGCTCCACCAGGCAAGTGCTCCTCACATGTTCAGGGGAGAAGTGAGTGTAAGCCCCGGGAGGAGCTGTCAGGGGCCTGGCTCTGCAAGCTCCCAATTCTTCCACAGTCCGGGAAGCCACCATGCTAGGTTCCCCCACTTACTGATTCATCCTCTCAGCCTGACATTTCCACAAGGCTCCTATTGGCAAAGAACTCTCCAATCTCTAGATTTTTCAGTTTCTAGTTTTTCTCCCATCTCAGCCTCCCAGAAATACGTTAAAAAAAAAAATGCCGATTGTGCAAAGGAGCCAAGGTTGAGAGGGGCCAGGGTTCTTGGCTTAGGGCTTGCATCTGTGATCAGCTGGCTTGAAAGCTAAGCCCCTGAGCCAGCCAGCTTTAGGCACAGACAGCCGAGACCTCTGCACTGTGATGGTGCATGATGAAGCCTCTTTTGCAGTCTCTGCTGCATCTACTGAGAAAACAATGACCATTCTCAGACATAAGGTTGGACCACATTCTAGGTCCTTGCCACTCTGGAGTCAGAGCCCCTCGAGGGACTTTAGCCACATCTAAGTAGACTCCAGGCTCCTTGGGAAAGAAAAGGAAAGGAAAGGAAAGGAAAGGAAAGGAAAGGAAAGGAAAGGAAAGGAAAGGAAAGGAAAGGAAGAGGCTCAGACTTGACAAATGGCCTGGAGATAATAAGACGCTGGCTGTCATTTACTTTATCTTTGGCAAAACACAGAAGGCAACCAGGGGTGCCACGCCTGGGTTCTGTCACAAGTCGAGGAGCATGGCCTTTGCAACACCTCAGCATCCCGAAGGCTGTGTCTTTTTGTCACGGTGCTTCTTCAGTGCTTTGAGCCTGGACAGGTGAGGTCATACTTAGAAGAAGCCACCGTGGAACCTGCTTCAAATCCGGCTGCTGTGGCTTAGCCAACGGCAACAGTTCAAAGACAGGTCTGAGCCTGGAGAGATGGCTCTCAGCTCTGTTCTTGTAGAGGATCCAGTGTCAGTTCCTAACCCACACTGGGCGGCTCACAACCAACCACCTGTAACTCCAGCTCCAGGGGATCTGATGGCCTCTACTGGCCTGTGTGGGCACTGCACTCAGGCACACACACACACACACACACACACACACACCATTAAAAATAAGAAATGAAAATCATATATATATATATATGTTTAGAATTTCATGCTTGAGCACTATGTTTACACCATTCTGCCTTTCTTTCTTTCTTTCTTCCTTCCTTCCTTCCTTCCTTCCTTCCTTCCTTCCTTCCTTCCTTCCTTTCTCTCTCTCTCTCTCTCTCTCTCTCTCTCTCTCTCTTTCTTTTTTGGATTTTTTTTTTGTTTTTTTTTCGAGACAGGGTTTCTCTGTGTAGCTCTGGCTGTCCTGGAACTCACTCTGTAGACCAGGCTGGCCTCGAACTCAGAAATCCACCTGCCTCTGCCTCCCAGAGTGCTGGGATTACAGGCGTGCACCACCACCGCCCGGCCCATTCTGTCTTTCTTGTACTTCCAACTACTCTTCTGTTTCCCTACTCCCTCTCACATTCATGGGCCTCTTATCCTTTAAGTATTATTGTTACATAGATACTCACATATACATATACATTTATAAATACAACCTTTCGAGCCCCTTTAGTGTTGTCATGTTCCTATGTGTTTACGGCTGGGTGCTCGGGGTTGGACAGTGATCCAAGGACTCGTGCCTGGAGAAGGCGGGCCTTCTCTTTCTTAGCAGCCATGAATAATCTGTAGCTTCTCATCTAGGGGTGAGGTCTTGCAATCCTTCCCCAACTTTCTTGGCATGGCAACTGGTATTGTCATTTTTCAGGTCTTATTCGGCAGCTATTTTTTTGAGATTTCACAGGGCAGCCTCCCTGGCCTATAGAGAAGACGGTAGGTATCTTGACACAGACGTCCTGGGCCTCTGGGTCTCACAATCTTCCCGTCCCCTCTTCTTTGATGTTTCTGAGACTTAGTTGTAGGGGCTGAAAAATAGAATCTTTTTTTTTTAAAAAGATTTATTTTAAAAAAGATTTATTTATTTACTATGTATACAGTGGTCTGCCTGCATGTATGCCTAAACACCAGAAGAGGGCACCAGATAGATCTCATTATAGATGGTTATGAGCCACCATGTGGTTTCTGGGAATTGAACCTAGGGAACCTAGGACCTCTGTTGTTTTTTTTTTTTTTTTTTTAAATTGGGGTGTCTGTGTCCCAGAAATAGAAACAGTTCAACACGGGATGCATAATATCAGAGAGCTACCCAATGCCAGGAGAAAAAAAAAAAAAAAAAAAAGAACCCAGATTGTGAGATCAAATTTGTGACAGTTTAAGGATGTAATATAACCTCTACTGATTTTGAAGAAAATAAAAAACAAAGCTCTGACACCCAGGTGTGAGTGTACAACTGCCTTTGGTTTAATTCCTACAGGTAGGCGGGTTGCCTGTCTGCCACTTATCAAGGTGGGTGGTGTTTGCTTGAGCAGGGAAGGCAGCCCAGCAGGGAGGGGATGGAAGAATGGGGCCCTGGCAGAGGATGTCCGTAGCAGACAGGGCGGGAGGGCGACTGTGTGGGAAGCAGAGGCGCCGTGGAGCCCCTGCTAAATGAGAAAAGTATTCCAAAGCGGGGCACGGGGGCGGCAGTGTGGGCTGCTCCGTCACAGAGGGGGGCTTCTTAGCAGGTTGTTTGCACACATGTGAGTGACAGGAGACAGGTCCCTTACTGTTGTAGAAGGAGGTTATAAACATGGAGATGTTGGTTAAGATGTATGCCTTTGTGTATACATCTCCCACACGTTTTTATGAATCTGATTGAAAGTGCCTGGATGTGACTGTGAACTTGAGCATATTTGTATTTTAAATAATGATGAAAAGTTAGAAGCAATTGGTAGGTTCGAGGTTAGAGGATTGGCAGAAAACCAATCATATTTTAGAGATTATCCTGGTAAGAAGAATATAATATGCTATCAAGTGAGAAAATGTATGATAGTAACCCTTATCCTAGACTGATCTCAATTAAAAAAATAAAACAAAACAAAATGTGTTTGAGCCATTGGAAAAAAAGATGTAAGGAACCATTCCAGTGGTGTAATAAGGTTACTTTTGATTTCTTGTCTTATGTGTGAAATTTCCAAATATTCTGCAATGAGAACATATTGATTTATAATAGGAATAAAAGGTAATGTAAATTACCCCCCCCCATTTCGTCATATCATACCTAAGTAGCTTAGAAAGGATCCCATTAGGATGGTTTTTTTTTTTTGAGGGGGGGGGCTTTTCCCCAGGTAGAAGTGGAATGATCTGTCCCCAGTGGCCATTCTGCCTCTTGATGACTCTTCTAGAACTCTCTCCATAGACCATGCTGCCTTCCAGCTTGTAGTAATCCTCCTGCCTCTGTGATTACAAATATGAGCACCAAAGTGGAGAGGGCACAGGAATCCTGGACCCACACAGACGAGATCATAATTTGAAATCAATCTTAGGTCTTAGGGGGAAATGAGTCCCCTCCATCAGGGAACACGGTGCCTTCAAGGGCTCAAGTAGGAGGGTAGTGACAGGCTAAGGTGGAAGACATGATGTAAGGGGTGAGACCTGCAGCAGGGTGAGGGAGCCGGGCTTAGGTCGGGGCTTCTGGCTTGCTGGACCCTGTGCGAGTGGCGAGTGTTGGACAACTTTCCAATCTCTCTGGCTTCCATTTGTCTGGGAAGCGAGAGGTTCAGCTAAACCAATGCTTTCCTCACTGTGGAGTGGGAAACAGGCTCGGCTGTTGGCTGGCAGTCAGGAGACCCGGCCAACTCTGATTAGGATCTGGGAGCATTTTCAGGCACCACTGGCAGCTGCCAGGAAGCAGTGGCGGGTGGTGGAGCCCCTGTGAGGGTGGGTGGTGGAACCCCTGTGAGGTTGTGCCTTCTCTTCCCTGATCGATGAAGGCTCCGATGCTTCCCTCCCAGGCTCTCACACGGTGCTATGTGTCCGTAGTTTCCCTCCCAGGCTCTCACACAGTGCTATGTGTCCGTAGTTAGGCAGCCAAGAAAGGGGTCTTGGGGTGTCAAAGCCTTAATGTCTGCACTCTGATGCTCCAGTAAATTTCATTCTCCCTAGGAGGTGCTTCCATGAGGAACCCGGAGGAGGGAACGCAGCTCTGTGAGGCTGTCCGAGCCACTGTCTAAGGATGCCACCAGCTGCCCCAGGCCTCTAGCCCTCTGTCCCCAGCTGAGGTTTCTACCACTGTGTTTTCTCCACCAAGACCCGATTGGACGAGCTGTCCTCCTGCTCAGACTGCCACTGCCAGCCAGGTAAACACGCAGTCTGCAACTCCAGTTACTCTATAACGAGATGATTTGCGTGTCTGGACAAAGGGCCCGCTGTCCCAGAGTTGGGTCTACCTGGAGACAGGAAGTGGCCCCAGACTAGTCTTCCTGCCAGGGGAAGCGAGGCCCCTCGTCTGGGAGCTCAGTGATGGTGTTTGTGGGCAGTTGGGAAAGCGTCGCCGTGGCTAGAGAAAATTCCAAGCTAAGCTATTTTGTCAGTGAGCCTTCCCTTAGGCTCCACATTTGCACGGTCAAATACCCCAGCTGTTCACAGCAGATGTGTAACAGATAAGTCAGCTAGGAGCTTTGAGGAAGACGGGGATTGGAGAGATGGGCACACAGGGCAGCGGGTTCCCAGGCCTCCCGAACTGCTACCGGACAGTTGGAAATTCCTCTTGATTGAGCAACATTTGCGATGTGACTTTTTTTTTTTTTTTAAAGCAATGTGTTCTTTACAGTAAAATCTCACTCTAATTAAACAACGGAGGGATTATATTTGTGGTTGTTTTTAATGATAATTAGTTTTTTTGTAATTTAACTATTTGCATTCCAACCCCATGATCAAAATCAGCCTAACTATGCAGTTCTTGAGTTTTACCCTAACTCCGAGAAAACAGAGTTCCCTCCCTAGGATGCCCTGGGCCGCAGGGAGTGTTCTTTCTCTGTGGAAAAGCAGAGAGAGTTCCATCTGCCTCTGCCTCCCAAATGCTGGGATTAAATGCGTGTGCACCACCGTGCCCTGCTGGCCAAAACCAATCTTTTTGTAGTACTGGGATTGAGACAGGATTTTACTTACTACATAGTCCTGACTAGCCTGGCGCTCACTGTGTAGACCGGGCTGGCCTTGACTTTGTAATTATCTTCCTGCTTCAGCTTTCCGACTATGAGGATTACAGACATAAGCTATCATGACCAGCTGGTAGGGAAATTCTGTACCTCCTACCTTTGTGTATGTACCTGCTCACACTGTTCTTTTTTTCTTAAAATGCCTTTCCCCTCTTATTCAGCAAACGAACTCCTACTGACCCTTCAAAACCCAGTGATATAAGACCTCCCTTAAAAACCATATAAAGCTATACCCTGCTGTGTGCTTGCCTGGCTTTTGGCAAGTTCTCCTTCAATCCACTAACAGAATTGAATTAGATCCAGTTCTTTCTCCCAGGCAAAACTACGCCGTGGTTCTTATTTTTAACACTCTGTACAGTGACTTAAAATTAAATCTTGAAAGAATGGAGAAAGCCTGTCACCACGAAGTGAAATCTCTAACTATAGAATTGAATAAGGTTGGTTTGATTTTCTTAAAAAAAAAAAAAAAGACATGCAATTGGGCCTAAAGTGTTCAAACAGCTTTCTCATCTTTTTCTGTGAATTTAGTTAGAAGCTTTTTTTTGGGAAAGGGAGAAAAGTTGAACGGAAATTTAAAAAAAAAAAAACTGGATCATAAAATGAAAGTGTGGGGCCCATCTTTTCAGAGTAAGGAGGAACAGACTGTGAATTTGGGGCTCGGGAGTAGGGAGAGGGGAGGGAGGCAGGCACAGGGGTGGGGATCCCTTGTACCCCATCATTACAAACAAATAGGAGAGCCCTCTTCCTCCGGCAAGAAGCCAAGAGCTGATTGCCTTCGAGGTCCGGAGGGACACGGGTACTCGAATCTTGTCTGAGACAGCAGGATGCCCCCTGTCACCTTCCCTAACAACGCAGCTTAGGTCTGGGTTTACACTGGGTTCCCAGCATTTGGTTTGGGTTTGTTCCTAAGAACTTGGACTACCCCCATCGCTGTATGGGAAATTTCATTTTGTGGGCGTTTGAAGCCTGAGGTGTCCTACAGGATGGCCACTGGACACCTGTTCCGTACAGGAAGTGTGGCTCATCTGCCCAGAGTATATCATTTCCTACAGGGTGGCCACTGGTCACCCAGTCCTGTTGAGCACAGGAGATATGGCCCATCCACTAAGGTAGACCCTACATGTAGGAGACACATCCTTTTTTTTTTCATTTTTAATTTCATATCAGATATATGATGAAATGCTATTTTGAGCCCATTGGGTTAAGTAAAATAGATCATCAGAGTAAGTTTCTCTGGTTTATTTTTACTTTGTTTTATTTTATTTTATTTTATTTTATTTTATTTTATTTTATTTTATGTATACAAGTACATTATTGCTGTCTTCAGACACACCAGAAAAGGGCATGGATCCCATTACAGATGGTGTGAGCCACCATGTGGTTGCTGGGATTTAAACTTAAGACCTCTGGAAGAGGAGTCGGTGTTCTTAACTGCTGAGCCATCTCTCTAGTCCTATTTTTACTTTTTTAAAAAAATTATTTAGGGCTGGAGAGATGGCTCAGCGGTTAAGAGCCCTGACTGCTCTTCCAAAGGTCCTGAGTTCAAATCCTAGCAACCACATGGTGGTGGCTCACAACCATTGGTAAGGAGATCTGACACCCTCTTCTGGAGTGCTGAAGACATCTTCAGTGTACTTACATATAATAAATAAATTAATCTTAAAAAGAAAGATTTATTTAATTTTATATTGGTGAGTGTTTTGCCTGTATGTATGTATGTATGTATGTGCACCACCTGTATGCCTGTGCCTGCAGAGGTCAGAAGATGGCATCAGACCCCCCATTTGGATGCTTGTAAACCACTGGGTAGAAGCTGGGAATTGAACCTGGGTCTTCTGTAAGAGCGATAGGTTTTTAACCACAGAGCTATCTCTCTAGCCCCTGTTTATTCATCTTATCTTGTGTGGTGAGTGATTTGTTTACTGTTTTGCCATTATGTGTGTTTGTGTACCATATGCCAGGTGTCCTTGGAGGCCAGAATAGGGTGTTGGATCCCTTGAGACTGGAGCTACAGGTTGCTTAGGAGCACCCATGGGGGTGCTGGGTATAGAACCTGGGTCCTCTACAAGAGCTCTCTCTTCTATTTTATTTTATTATTTATTTCTCTCTGTGTGTATTCATAGGCACTCGGGTGCACATGTATGTGGATGGGCATATGTGTGGAGGCCAAAAGTCAATTTTGAGTGTTGTTCCTCAGGTGCTTTGCTTTTTTTTTTTTTTTTTTAAGATTTATTTATTTATTAGATGTAAGCACCCTGTAGCTGTCTTCAGACACACCAGAAGAGGGCGTCCGATCCCATTCCAGATGGTTGTGAGCCACCATGTGGTTGCTGGGATTTGAACTCAGGACCTTTGGAAGAACAGTCAGTGCTCTTAACCACTGAGCCATCTCTCTAGCCCCCCCTTCCCCCCCCTTTTTTTGTTTTTTTGAGACAGGGTTTCTCTGTATAGTTCTGGCTGTCCTGGAACTCACTCTGTAGACCAGGCTGGCCTCGAACTCAGAAATCCGCCTGCCTCTGCCTCCCAAGTGCTGGGATTAAAGGTGTGCGCCACCAACACCCGGCCCTTTTCCCCCTTTTTAAAAATAGGATCACTTACTGACCTGGAACTTGCCATTTAGGCTAGGCTGGCTGGCCAGAAAGCTCTAAGGATTTCTCTCTCTCTGGCTTCCAAGTGCTGAGATTACAAATGTGTGCCACCACACCCAGCTTTTTAAAATGCACGTTTTTATGTGTATAACTTTTTATCTGCATGTGCGTGTAGGCATCACATGTATACAGTGTCCACAGAAGTCAGAAGAGGATGCCGTATGTACCAGAACTATGAGCCTCTATATGGGTACTGGGAACTGAACCAGGTCCTTTGCAAGAGAAGCAAGCTGCTCTTGTGGGTTTAGGGGATCCAATTCTTTTCTTTTCTTTCCTTTTCTTTTCTCTTCTCTTCTCTTCTCTTCTCTTCTCTTCTCTTCTCTTCTCTTCTCTTCTCTTCTTTCCTTTTCTCTTCTCTTCTCTTCTCTTCTCTTCTCTTCTCTTCTCTTCTCTTCTCTCTTCTTCTTCTTCTTCTTCTTCTTCTTCTTCTTCTTCTTCTCTCTCTCTCTCTTTTCTTTTTTTCTTTTTTCGAGACAGGGTTTTTCTGTATAGCCCTGGCTGTCCTGGAACTCACTCTGTAGATCAGGCTGGCCTCAAACTCAGAAATTCACCTGCTTCTGTCTCCCAAGTGTTGGGATAAAAGGCGTGCGCCACCACCGCCTGGCTCCAACCCAGTTTCTTGTGCTTGCAAAGATCACACTTTCCAAACTGAACCACTGCCCCGCCCTGCAGTTGTTTCTTCTACTTCAATTCTTGAAAATTTTCATACATTTTGTTTGTTTGGTTTCTCTACAGAAAATGACCTGAAGTGGCCCAGCGAGAGAACTCCTCATGGACCAGACAAATATGACATCCCTTGCTGAAGAGAAAGCTATGAATACCTCCAGCAGAAATGCCTCCTTGGGGAGCTCACACCCACCCATTCCCATAGTGCACTGGGTCATCATGAGCATCTCCCCTCTGGGCTTTGTGGAGAACGGGATCCTCCTGTGGTTCCTCTGCTTCCGGATGAGGAGAAATCCCTTCACGGTCTACATCACCCACTTGTCCATTGCCGACATCTCTCTTCTCTTCTGTATTTTCATTCTGTCCATCGACTATGCTTTAGACTATGAACTCTCTTCCGGCCATTACTACACAATCGTGACGTTATCGGTGACTTTCCTATTTGGCTACAACACAGGCCTCTATCTGCTGACAGCCATCAGTGTGGAGAGGTGCCTATCGGTCCTCTACCCCATCTGGTACAGATGCCACCGCCCCAAGCACCAGTCGGCATTCGTCTGTGCCCTCCTGTGGTCACTTTCATGCTTGGTGACCACCATGGAGTACGTCATGTGTATCGACAGTGGGGAAGAGAGCCACTCTCAGAGTGACTGCCGGGCGGTTATCATCTTCATTGCCATCCTCAGCTTCCTGGTCTTCACTCCGCTCATGTTAGTGTCCAGCACCATCTTGGTGGTGAAGATACGGAAGAACACGTGGGCCTCCCATTCTTCGAAGCTGTACATTGTCATCATGGTCACCATTATCATATTCCTCATCTTCGCCATGCCCATGCGGGTCCTCTACCTGCTGTACTATGAGTACTGGTCAGCCTTTGGGAACCTGCATAACATCTCCTTGCTTTTCTCCACCATCAACAGCAGCGCCAACCCTTTCATCTACTTTTTTGTGGGCAGCAGTAAGAAGAAACGCTTCAGGGAGTCCTTAAAAGTGGTCCTGACCAGGGCTTTCAAAGACGAAATGCAACCCAGGCGCCAGGAGGGCAACGGAAACACTGTATCCATTGAGACCGTGGTCTGAGGACAGCATTGTGGATAGAAAACAGTGGAATGCGGGTGACTTTCAATTTGTGTTTGGAATGCAATTTAAGTCCATTTAAATCTCCTAAATATGATACAGAGGGAAGCATTCTACATGCATGGGGGTCTAATCAATGATGAACTTGTATTGTTACCTAGAATCTTCTGGAAATGCTTCCAAACATGACGGGACTCTGTCTTTTCTATCATTATCAAAGACTCACTCTTCTCTTAGCTGCCTGGTAGTGACCAACAGTGAACTATAAAGTCTGCTCTAGCAGGAAGTATCCCAAATGTGACCCGGAGAACCTGGGGAAGCCGTGCAATGACTACTGTGTGCTCTTAGGTGACCTCACGCAAGGGGCTTTTGGGGGAGCCTGGTTTCCTCCCTTAGTGGGAATAGTGACAGTCTGTGCTGGGCAGGTTCCTGTCCAGTTTGATGAGGTAGGCAAAACACCCAGCTCATTGTCAAAGTTCAATAAATATCCGCCTCTCCTCACCCTCTAACTAGAGCGCAAAGTGCTTATACAAATATCGCCTTGTGTTTGTAAATGTCGACTGTAGATTCCCCAAAGGTCTCTTGGCTTGTAGCGTGAAAGCTTTTTTGTGGTATAACAGCTCTGCTGAAACATCGGCAATTGTTACAATCAAGACAGCCACATATTGGGACATCATTTTAAAATCTGGAAACAAACACTTGTTCCCTCTTGGAAGAGTTTCACATGGCTTTCCTTTCCTTGGGGAGTACCACATGGAGTGGAAGTCTATGCTTACAAACCTTTTTGCTGCATATACAGTTTCACAAATGGAACTTAATTCAGGAGTTTCCTGAGGACTATTGTGTTCTCAAAGACCTGTCCACCAAAATGATGGGTTATTTAGAGCTAGGAAGATCTTGCCTACAGCTTCATACACATCTCTGCACCTGATGCCTCTATTTCCTGAGGCTCTGTGTGGGTGTGTGCGTGTGTACACCTGTACTCATGCTGCAGCTTACATACGTGTGAGTGTGTGTGTCTGCATATGTGGTGTGTGTATGTGTGCACGGATGTGAGTGTGCACGGATGTGAGTGTGCACGCTGTGCTCACAGCTGGACAAGGAGTCTTCATCCATCATTTTCCACCTTGTTCATTGAGACAGGCTCTGTCAAATCCAGAGTCACCAACCGGGATAGTCTAACATACTAGCTTGCCTCAAGGATCATTCTTTCTGCCTTTCCTCACACGGGGTTTAGAGACAGGCTACCACACATTCAGTATTTGTGTGGGTACCAGGGAATCCAAAATTCTGATTCTCACTCTTGTACTGCAAGTGTTTTGCTACAGATGCCAGGCTTTTTTTTTTTTTTTTTTTTTTTTTTTTTTTTTTTTTTTGCCTCATCGTTCTGAGAAGGAGGCTCCTTGGTGAAAGCTAATAGGATACCAACGCATCTTTAAGGGGTCTGGATGCTTTTCCCCAAGACTGACCTCTGAAGGGCCTCTCCACTCAGGGCTGGCTCAGGCAAGCTGTTTCCTGCTTGCTGTGAGTTGCCATTCCCAGACCACGCATCTTGGATTTTGACTGAACACTGTCTGAGTTTATAGACAAGACACTGGATTGCCAAGTTCCTGGCATTCCCTCTGGGAGTCTCACAGAGATGGCAGTGCTTGCTGGGGTTCTTTATGCAAATGTTCAAATCTATAAGTGAGCCGTTAGTATTTTTCTCCATTGTTTGTGCGCCTCGGGGCTGGAAGATCTCTGGTGAAATGAGTCTCCCCTGCTACCCTCTCCACCCTGTTTCTTTCTCGGGAGCAATAATGACAGTCACACAGGGCTGCTTTGCTGAAGGAGAGCTGTGAGTCTCCTGCTAAGCTGAGACCCTGCTGCTAGCCAAATTGGATGCAGGAGACTTTTCAGTGGGTGATGACATCTGATTCAGAAGCAAGGCAGCTTGTGTTCAGGAGTCCAGATGGGGTGTAGAGCGGTGACATTTACAACGATCTTGTTTTCAGTTGGAAGTGGAGTTTCTGTGCTAGGGAGGAGTGGAGTATACCACACAGCACAACTCCCCTCTGATTCTGCTATCTCCCGGATGTCATGTACCAGGTCTCTGTGCCATTGGCAGGGGGGTCAGCCTCAACGCATCCCAAAAGAGATTCTGTTACCCAGCCTTCTGTCACTATGACAAATACCTGAGATAAAGCAGTTTATGAGAAGGATGTATGTTGTCTCATACTTTAGAATTTCAGTCCACAGTCACCTGTCCCTTTAAGTCTGTAGTGGCGTAAGACATCATGCCAGGAGCATGTGGTAGAGAATATCCCCTTCCAGGGCATGCCTCCAATGCTCTCACTTCCTTCCCTTAAGTCCCACTCACTAAAGGCGAGGACCAAAAGTCCCAGCATCTCCCTATGGAGTCACATACCCATGGCCAAGCCATGAGGACCACAGGGCTTTGTGGAGATTATCAAGCCACAGAGACCTCAAGGGAAGCACTGTGAGCTGATCAGAAGCTCGAATATATTTCCTTCCTGCAGATGAGGTGAGAAGACTGACTGGACTCTTGTGTTTGAACATTCCCCAATTTCCCAACAAGTGATGCTTTGTAGAGAGGCAGGGTTTGAAGTTCTCTTTGTTGTTGTTGTTTGTTTGTTTTGTTGTTTTCCTGGAATTCATTCCATAGACCAGGCTGGCCTTGAACTGGGAGATCTTCCTGCCTCTGCCCCCCAAGTGCATGGATTAAAGACATGTGCCACCATTACCTGGTAGAATTCTGGTTTTTTTTTTTTTTTTTTTTTTAATAATCAGCTTTTCTTTTCTGTTTTCTTTTCTTTCCTTTCCTTTCCTTTTCTTTTTCCTTTCTTCCTTTCCTTCTTCCTTTCTTTTTTTCTTGGCTTTTCTTCCTTTTTTTATTTTTTATTTTTATGTATATGAGTACAGTGCAGCTGTCTTCAGACACACCAGAAAGGGGCATCAGATCCCATTACAGATGGTTGTGAGCCATCATGTGGTTGCTGGGAATTGAACTCAGAACCTCTGGAAGAACAAGTCAGTGCTTTTAACCACTGAACCATCGCTCCAGCCAGAATTCTGTATTTTTAAAGACGAATTTCTCTCTCTTCCCTTAAGTCTATTCTCAAAGTGAACAATAGATTAAAACTAGGGTCAGAAATATGGATCAGCAGATGGAAGTGATTGCTGCCAAACTCGATGACCTGAGTTCGAGTCCCAGGACCCACGTGGTTGAAGGAGAAAATCAAATCCTGAAAGATGTGGTATGTGTGCCCTCCCCCACATATATACATGTGAGTGTGTATGTGTATGTGTGTATACGTATGTATGTGTGCGTGCATGTGTGCACATACACACAATAAATAAATGTAATAAAAAAATTTAAAAACTCCCGTCAACTGTGGTAGCTCATGCCCACAACCTCAGCACTCAGGCAAACGAGGTAGGAGGATTGCTCTAAGTTCTAGTCTAGGTTACATAGTAACTTTCAGGCCAGCCTGGGCTATGCTAATTATAGTATAAGATACTGTTTCAAAAAAGGCCAAAGTGGGTGGCAAAGGTCAATCAATGCTAGCCTCAGCTAAACAGGCAATTTAAGGGGAGCATGAGCTACATTTGACCTTATCTCTAGGACAAAAGAGTCAAATGTTATAGTGA
Organism: Apodemus agrarius; assembly: GCA_964023405.1. Classification (NCBI taxonomy): domain Eukaryota; kingdom Metazoa; phylum Chordata; class Mammalia; order Rodentia; family Muridae; genus Apodemus; species Apodemus agrarius. Next base: position 38,537,478 of record OZ030027.1, read on the forward strand.
GGCCGGTAATCCCAGCTCTGAAGAGGATGGAGCTGGAGGAGCACCATGAGTTTAGGCCAGTCTAGACTTGGAGGCACATTATACATTAACAGTCAGCTTGGACTTCCCAGCAAGATCCTGTCTCAAAAACAGAGAAAACAAACAAACAAACAAACAACCCCCCAAAAAACCCCAACAAAATGAAACAGCTAAAAATAAATTAAAAAGTGAAATGATAAATTTGCAAGCATAAAGAGAAAAAGGATAATTTATACCCACTGGGCTTTCAGGCAATTTGCCCAAGTCACAAGGCACGGTGACCGGAGCTAGCAGCCGAGAGCTGAGGGCGGACATCTTGAAGGAATGCAGAGAGAACACACCGGAAGTGGTAGTCTTCAAACTCTCAAAGCCGGCCCTCAGTGACATACCTCCTCTAGGAAGGCCATACCTCCTAAGGCTCCCCAGAGCCACCAACTGAGGACTCAGAGCTCAAATGTCAGAAGCCAAGGTGATAGTTGACACTCTGACAACCCCATACCTATAATGCTAGCACTTCCTAGATGGATGGAGGAAGATCAGGAGTCCAAGGCCAGCCTTGGTTACATAGTGAGTTTGAAGGCAACCCGGAGTTGCTTGAGACCCGTCTTTTAAAAGCCAAATGACAACAGCACCCCTACTCTTGATGAAAGAAACGGGGTCCAGCCTCCATGCCCTTCTCCGGGTCACACTCATAAGAACGACCAGAATCTTCTGCAAGAAAAGCAAGCGCTCCGACTTGCTGAGCTCCAGCTCTGAAGGAAACATTTTCTATAGTGAGTTGGTTGTGCATATAATTCCAATTTTATCCTTTGGGGTCATTTTTACTCAGTCATCCGAAACTGTGTTCTCTCTGTTCTGAAGGAATGAAGAGATGTTTCTGGAGAAAAAGACTGAAATAGTCGTGCATAAGAATATTTTTTTTGTATGCATTTAGGAGCATAACGATTCCACATGTGGATCTTGGGTTCAGTGCAAATCAAATTTACTTGGTAACAAACTCAAAACCCAAACACTCCTAATACTGGGCCGATTCAGACTTGCAAACTCTGTTCCATCCCCACCCTAGGCAGAGAATGGAAGCCTTGTCCAGAGTGGCTGCATAAACATCTCCGGAGCTCAGCTGCAAAAGGTCATTCCTTACCACGCTGATTTATTGGTGTGTGCTTTTGGTCAAAACTCAACTCTTAGAATGCTTCCCTGTTAGGCAAATGGAGAATGTAAAAATATTCCCCAAAGCGCTTATTACGAAGCGGCAGCTCGGTGAAACCCCGAAACCCATCGGGGCCTCTTCATGCTGCTGGACCGCGATTCCGTGTTTCCAGGAATCAAACAGACCCATTGAGCACGCCAGTAAAGGAGAGAGACAGAGGACGAGGTTTGCCTGGTGGGACGTACATCTTGGTCCTCTAAGTGGGTCTTGTTCTCTGAGACCGTTCTCTAAGGAGGTGGGGAATCAATGTCTCTGTATTCCATAGGGACCCTTGAAGGCTTCAAAAGTCATCAACCGTACACAGTCCCCCGCTTACAGACGTCCCTTTACTGACTCTACTTTCTGCCTGTTGCTATAATAAAGCCATGCTGATTTGAGCAACTTAGGAGAGAAAACATTTATCTGGCTTGCAGTGCCAGGTCAACAGTCCATCACGGAGGGAAGTCAGGACAAGAACGCAGCAGGAACGGAATCAGAAATGGTGGCAGAATGCTGCATGTCGTTTCATGATTAGCTAGTTTTCTTATATAGTCCTGGACCATCGCACCTAGGGATAGTGCTGCCCACAACGACCTGGACCTTCCTACATCAACTGAGGGTCAAGACAATCCCCACACAGACTTGCCCACACACTAATATGAGGCAATTCTTCAGCTGAGGTTTTTCAGATGACTCCAGGCTGGGTCAAGTTGACGATTAAAGCTAATTAGGACACAAACCTTGAACCCGGCTGCTTGGGTACGATCCCTCTCCCTTAAATGAAGGTCTTTGGGGAAGTGATTAGGTCCTGAGGTCAACGGTATCATAAACAGGATGATCAGTCTTTTTAATACTTTTTTTTTTTTTTTTTTTTTTTTGAGACAGAGCTTTTCTGTGAAGCCCTGGTTGTCCTGGAACTCACTCTGTGGACCAGGCTGGTTTTGAACTCAGAGATCTGCCTGCTTTTGCCTTCAGAGAGCTGGTACTATGCCTGGCTAGGATGACTTCTATAAGAGAACCGAGGCAGTTGCTTATAGACCCTCATTGCTAAGTTTGCCTGTTCTCTCCGGTTCTGACTCTAAATGGTGTCATGTTTCTTTTCCTTCAGTTCCCCCCTCCCTCTCTCTCTCCCTCTCTCCCCCTTCTCTTTGTGTCTTTCAGAGTTTCTCTCTCTCTCTCTCTTTCTCCCCCTTTCTCTCTCCCTCTCTGACTCCCCCTTCTCTCTGTGTCTTTTAGTCTCTCTGTGTGTGTGTTGGGGAGGAAATATACCAGCCCAGATCCTAAGCAAGTCTTCTGGCACTCTGGCCATTCATAGCTCTTTCTCTGAACGCCTTTTCCTCACCCCATGCACCTCTGTTCGGGCTTCTCCTTTCCTCTCTCTCAACCAGCTCCCCGGGCCCCACAGCTGCTAACAGTTAATGCTTCAAAGTCAAAGCGGCCGTCCATCCGTCCATATTTAGGCTACAGAGCCCTTTTCATACAGGCCCCTCTCAAGGAGAGGGAGAGAGCCTAGATCAGCTCCCAGGGGCACGCTGTGTTGTTTTCCTCTCTAATAAAATTGCTACTGGGCCTAAAATAAAATAAAAAGAGGACCCAGAGAGCCTAGGGACCCGAAGGTATTTCTCACCAGTCAAGGATTTTGCAGGTTTGAACTTGGACTTCTGGCCTCTGCAACCGTGAGAAGTAAGTTTCATTTCCTCTAAAAAATGTTATTAATTTATAATTTTAAAAGTTTGTTAAGCCGGGCATGGTGGCACATGCCTGTAATCCCAGCACTTGGGAGGCAGAGGCAGGTGGATTTCTGAGTTCGAGGCCAGCCTGGTCTACAGAGTGAGTTCCAGGACAGCCAGGACTACACAGAGAAACCCTGTCTCGAAAAACCAAGAAAAAAAAAGTTTGTTAAAATTCTCTCTCTCCTCTCTTTTCCTTCCTCCCTCCTTCCCCCCCTTCTCTTTCCTCCCCATGTGAGGAGGGAGGACGGGAGGAGAGTGAGATTCTTACATCACATTCATAGGTCAAGTGTACTGACTTAGCTTTTTCTAGCCGAACACACCTCTTCTTGTCTTGATGCAGGCTGTACTCAATACGTTTAGGTCAACTTGACACAGGCTAGAATCATTTGAGAGGAAGGAGCCTCAGCTGAGAAAATGCCTCTATAAGATCTGGGTGTAGGCAAGCCTATAGGGCATTTTCATAGTGATTGATGTGGGAGGGGCCAGCCCATTGTGGGTGGGGCCACTCCTGGGCTGGTGGTCCTGAGTTCTAGAAGAAAATAGGCCGAGCTAGCCATGAGGAGCAAGTCAGTAAGCAGCACCCCTCCATGGCCTCTGCATCAGCTCCTGCCTCCAGGTTCCTGCCCTGTGTGAGTTCCTATCTTGACTTTCCTCTGGGAACCGCTGTGGAAGTGTAAGCCCAATAAACCCTTTCCTCCCTGAGTTGCTTTTGGTCATGAAGTCTCTTCACGGCAATGGTGATTCTAACTAGGACACAAGGCTATGCTGTTTCCCAGGCTGGTGTTGTACTTCCAGACCCCCGTGATCTTCTGGCTTCAGCTACCTGAGTTCTGCTCCTTCCCACCCTAGAACCACATCCTGGGGACCAAGTCTTCAAGTCCAAAGTACATGGTCTCTGGGGACATTTCGGATACAGACTGGTCATGTCATACTGTATTGTGCTGTGTTGGTTGTCTTGTGTTGTGGTGTGCTGTATTGAGATTTTTGTTGGTTTTGAGACAGAGTCTCACTATGTATATTCTTGGCTGGTCTGGAACTCACTATATAGACCAGGCCGGCCTAGATCTCAGAGATCCACCCACCTCTGCTTCCCAAATACTGGGATCAGAGGTGTGTACCACCATGCCTGGGGCCTGTATTGAGCCTGTTGGGTCGTTCCTGCTGTGTTGTGCATGGTGGTATATTGTGTGTGCTGTTGTGCACGTTTAGGCTGGGTACAGACAAAAGCAGTCAGAGATGACTCCAAAAAGGGAAACACTTGGATTTGTACCAGGGAGGCTGAGTCACCCAATCAAGCCAGTCTCGCCAGCTTGCTATTTCTGACACTGGCCACACTGCCCCTGGAGACTGGGCCGCTGCCACTACGGCCCCAGAAGGCCACCACGATGACATTGTAGACAGTTATTTGTCCTCCCAAAGTGCTGGCGGGGGAGCAGTTGGAAATGTCAGTCAGGATCCATGCTCCCAGAGCGGGCATCTCTCCCTTCCTCTCCCTGTGTGAGCTGGGTCTCCACAGATGACAAGGGTCTGTTCTCTCTGTGCCTTTGGCAGCCACACCTGTGTCATTTGCAAGCTCCCTGACCTTACGATACCCTTCCCCTCCCCCCTTTCTCCATTCACTGTTCTCAGTCATCATGTGCAGATCCAAGACCAGGTATGGGGGTACTGTCCCTCTATGTCCCCTCTCCTTGCTCCTTAAGTCTTTTCTCTGGGGTTAAAGAGAAGTAGCAAACTGACAAGAAGAGTTGGGGACAGAGCTCAGGTGGTAGATGCATGCCTCGCGTGCACGAAGCCCAGGGTTCGATTCCCAGCACCACTTAAACCCAGAGGTGGAGGCAGCAGTCTCTGGATCTAAAGATTGACCTCGACTTGACTGCACTGCAAGTTCGAGAGCAGCATTACAAATAGTCCCTCTCCTGAAAGAGCCTCTGAAAGAAAATTAAATCTCTTTCATTCATTTCATATCCTGTTGATAAGATCTATGTATCAATATGGCAAATTCCATGGTACAGTTTTTGCATAATCTATTTGCAAATAAATCAATGAATAGAAATGAGTTATATAACCGTGGGCTGTCTGTACTTTTACAAATCTATGTTTTTTTTTGTTTTTTTGTTTTTTTGCAAGCTTCCTTACTATCCACTTGCCCGGGCTGCTTTCGCTTCAGGTTTAACTTGCATAGATAATGAGATGCAAATTAAATTTCACCACCTTGTTAGAAGTAGAGACTACCGGAGCCTACTGAATGTTTGTTGTCTTGAGTTTTGTTTGTCCAGCACTGGGGCTGGAATTGAAGCTTTGTACATGTAAAACAGCATCCGGGCTCTGTGCCTACCGTAGTCTCCTCTTAATTGAGGCGTGGCTTCCCTTGGTCACATGATACCAGTTGCACAGTCACACGAAGACACCAAATGGAAAATTCTGGAACGTGGACGGTTCATAGGTTTTTAAATGGTACACTGCTTTGAGTGGCACAACGCACTCTTGCATGGGGTGTCTCCATCTTACTTGAGACACTCACCGTTTCTCCACGCAGTGTATCCACAAGGTATAGGCTACTTCCCTTTAGCTATCTCAGTTAACAGGTTGACTGCCAAGGTTTCACAGTGCTTGTGTCCAAGTGACTCTTACTTTGTTTAATAATGGCTCCTAAGTACAAGAGTCATGGCACATAGAGGCTGCAAGTGCTAAGGACATGGAGCGGGTAGATTACCGTTGTCCACGATGCAGGGTTAAGGATACCTGTGTGTTCAGGCATCTGCTGGAGTCTTGGAATGTATCCCCCTTGGATAAGGTGGGGGTTGCCGTAAGAGTGTTTCCTGGTTGCAGGCTCTCTTTTCGAGGCTTCCTGTGGTTACCTCACTTGATATTTCCAGCTGTCCAAGTGTGTGCTCTCACCCCCAGATCACTAGGCAGTATTCCTCAATTAAACCATGACGGTCTGACTCCAGCCTCCGCTCTTCCTCTTATTTGATTATTAGATTCATTTCCAGACTGCCCAATGCTTTGTTCTATTTCCCTCGAAGGAGAAGATAAGAAATGGACCTGGGACACAGATGATTTGGGAAGTCCCTGGGGGGTAGGGGGAACGTTAAGCTGTTCCTTCAAGCTTAGTATTGTCCAGAGAGATAGCTATTGCCTAGCAGGAAAGCAAACCTCGATGTTCTGGCTCCTTCCCTGTCCCCCGCCTCCCTCCTCCCTCCCAGCTGCTGAGGTTTGGCTAAAGTTTGGGAAGGAGATGGAACGGAACGGGGGACCACTCCAAAGCTCTTATCTCGAATTCTAAAGGGAGGCTTTACGACTCCTTCCGGCGAGCAGAGGAGAGCCAAGTACCAGCATGCATCTCTGCGAGCTGGACCCTGGGCCTCGCAGGTGTGTGAATATCCGTGTTTTGTGGGCTGCGTCTGCCTAGAGGTTTCTCCGACTGAAACTAGATCCCGGGGTCTGGGGCCTGAGGGAAGCAGATGACATCAGTGTTCCGGAGCAGAACCTGGCAAGACTGAGGGAACAGAATGGAAACATTAGACAGATGGGGCTGCTAACGTGAAGGGCAGTCCCGGAGCATCATGGGAAAAGGAGAGAAATTAGATGCTGAAACAGAAGGCTAATGGGCATGAAAAAATATTTGAATAACGGATTAGGCAGAATGAAATTACTTTAAGAATTAGCTGTATACAGAGTTATGAATAAAAATAAATTATGTAATTATTAGCCAGTATCTATATCTTTTACCAGAGAGCTGAAGTGATTTTAAACAATTGTAAGGTCTTCAAGGATCTAGGGCGCATTCTGATTCTGCAGCCTCTTTCTGAGTTGGGGTGATTCAGGCTAGGCATTCACCCTTGGTCTGCAGTGTCTAGTTTGGGGGGGGCACTTCTTTGACAGCTGGCATCATCTCTCAATGAACGTTGAGTGAATTAACGAAGAAACCTTTCTTCCTACAAACAAAAGTGCCTAGTAACAAATAAACGATCTGCCTCTTTCCCACTTGTGTGTCACACACAGTTTGGTTTTGACGATTCCAGCCATCTGAAATGTCTTTGTTTCATGTTCTTATGGACCACAGGGGCTTAGTATGTTAAAGGGGCTTTGCCTCCAAGCCTGATAATCTGAGTTCAAAGCCTGGCACCTTCATGGAGGAAAGAGAGAATTAAAGTCATTCTCTGGCATCCTAATCCCACAAAATAAATATAATAAAAACTTTAATCTACTTGTGTATACATTAGCCATTACCCTAAATTCGCCTACACACACACACACACACACACACACACACACACACACACCCTCTGCCTACTTGACATGAAGTCTCCCATCTCCTAAGTTGGCCAGGAACTCACTAAGTAGCTGAGATTGATCCTCCTGCCTCTACTAGGATCCTGTGCTGGGATCATGGGTATAACCCCATGCTTGGTATTATGCAGTGTACAGGGCTAGGTATCGGACCTACAGACTTGTCTTAGTCAAAGCTCTATTGCTGTGAAGAGACACCATGACCACGGCAGCTCTTATATAAGAAAGCACTTAGTTAGGGCTGGCTTTGAGAGGTTTAGTCCATTGTTGTCATGGTGGGAAGCATGGTGTCATGCAGACAGACCCGGTGCTGGAGAGGTCGCTGAGGGTTCTCTATCTGGATCTGCAGGCAGTGGGTAGAGAGATATATAGTGGGACTTTTTCAGACATGCCAGCCATATAAATAATGCCACAGAGGCTTTCTTAATGTTTTAAAGCTTAGACCTTTTGCTGGACAGTCTCCCAGCTACTCTAACCTGAAGAATCCTGGCACTATGTCCCACCACCTGGCCAGTTTGACCTCTCTGCTCTGGTCCCACCATTCACCTCCCTGTCTGTTGGCTGAATTCATGCCTCTCGATTCTTCTCCCAGAATCCCTATCTGTTCCCGGAAGATCTGCCTTCCACTTCCTGCCCAGCTGCTGGATGTCAGCTCTTTGTTGAAGCCAATCAGTTACAATCCTAGATTGCCTTAGGCAGATGAAGAAGAAACAAATATTTATAAAATATGAGGCTCTGTCAATTCAGAGTTAACAGAGATACAATGTACCCCAATGGGGGTGGGGTGGGGAGAGAGAAAGAGAGAGAGAGGAGACAAAGACAGACTAGGTCTGGCTTAAGTGTCTGAAACCGCAAAGCCCACCCTCAGACCACACGTCATTGGACAAGGCTACATCTCCTAACAGTGCTATTCCCTAGGAGTTTGTGGGGGCCATTTTCCCACCACCACAGGCCTCAGGCATGCTAGGCAACCACTCTCCACCTGAACCAGTCCCTAGGTTTTCATATAGCTCCCCAGTCAACATTGCGTCACATATGCAAATGATACATTGTTTTTTTGGTGTGGTTCCAGAAGCCTGTAAAGAATTGTATCATAATTTGTCACTTTCCGCATCTTTCCCCCACTTAACCTGTATGCATAGTGTCTCGCTTCCTTTTCTTCTTTTCTTTCCCGTGTTGGGTGTAAGAAGTCAGGGCCTTCTAGGTAAGGTAAGTGCTGTATCACTTACCTGTTTTCCATGGTTGCTGTGTGGTATACAGTCCCTCTGTTCTAGGCAGATGAAGAAGATATCATATATTTGATATATATCCTACCAGGCAAATATACCACCCTTTATTTACCTTCTCAGTGGAATGTGTCCATTTGTGTTTTTGTTGTTGTTTTTTAAAATTATTTATTGATGTAACAAGTGCTCTATCTGCATGTACGCCTGCACAGCAGAAGAGAGCATCAGATACTGTTATAGTCATGAACCACCATGTGGTTGATGGGACTTGAACTCAGGACTTCTTAAAGACAAGCAAGAGCCAGTGCCCGCTGAGCCAAATCACCAGTCCTGTGGTTTTTGTTTGTTTGCTTTTTATTATCTTTAATTTTCCTTTACAGTCCAGTTGTTATCCCCCTCCTGTTCTGCCCTCTGATCGTTCTTCACCCCATTCCTTCCCCGGCTCCTGACTCCAAGAGGATGTCCCCACACCACCCTCCACCCTGCCAGGCCCTCCCCACCATTCCCTGGAGCCTCAAGTCTCTCAATGATTAGTTGCGTCTTCTCTGACTGAGTCCAGACCCGCAGTCCTCTGCCGTATATGTGTCGAAGGCTTCATATCGGCTGGTGTACGCTGCCTGGTTGGTAGCTCAGTGTCTGAGAGATCTCGGGTGGGGGGCGGGGGAGACAGGTTTGTTGAGACTGCTGGTCCTCCTGCAGGGTCGCCCTCCTCCTCAGCTTCTTCCAGCTTTCCCTTAATCCATCCACAGGGGTCCCCGGCTTCTGTCCATTGGCTGGGTGTCTGTCTCAGTCAGCGGCTTGTTGAACCTCTTGGAGGGCAGCCATGCTAGGTCCCTGTCTGTAAATACATCATAGCATCAGTAATAGTGTCAGGACTTGGAGCCTCCCCCTTGAGATGGGTCCCAATTTGGGCCAGTCACTGAACCTCCTTCCCCCTAGTCTCTTTCGCCATTTTTGTCCTTATAGTTCTTTTTGACAGAAACAATTCTGAGTCAGAGTTTTTGACTGTGGGATGGCAACCCCATCCCTCTACTTGAGGTGGATTCTACAAGTTCTGTCTCCCCACTGTTGAGCATTTCATCTAAGATCTCTCTCCCTTTGAGTTTTGAGGTTCTCTTACTTCCGGGTCTCTGGTCCATTCTAGAGGGTCCCTCTACCTCCCACCTCCCGAGGTTGTATATTTCCATTCTTTCTGCTGGCCCTCAGGGCTTCACTCCTGGTTCCCATCTCCAGTACCTGATCAAGTTCCCCTTTCTCCTGCCCCTCCCCCTCCCCTCTCTCACACAGTTCCCTCCCTCCCTCTGCCCTCTGGTTTCTTCTCCCTCCCCAGTGGGATTGAAGCATCCTCACTTGGGCCCTGTGGCTCGATAACCCTTTTGACTTTTGTGGATTGTATCTTGGGTATTCTGTGTTTCTTTTTGGGTAATACTCACCTATTAGTGAGTACATACCTACCATGCATGTCCTTTTGGGTGTGAGATACCTTGCTCAGGATGACGTTTTCTAGTTCCATTCATTCTCGCCTACAAAACTCAGGATGTCCTCGTTGTGTAAGTGAACCACATTTTCTGTATCCATTCTTCCCTTGTGGGACATCTGCGTTGTTTCCGGCTTCTAGCTATCACAAACAAGGCTGCTATGGACACAGTGGAGCATGTGCCCGTGTAGCATGGTAGGGTATCTTTTGGATATATGCTTAGGAGTGATGTAGGTAGATCTATTTCCAATTTTCTGAGGAACCTCCAGATTGATTTTCAGAGTGATTGTACCAGTTTGCAATCCCACCAGCAAGGGAGAAGTGTTCCTCTTCCTCCAAATTCTTGCCAACACGTGCTCTCACCTGAGTCTTTGATCTTAGCCATCCTGATTGGTGGAAGTTGGTATCGCAGGATCATTTTGGTTTGCATTTCCCTGATCACTTTGAACATTTAAGTGCTTCTCAGCCATTTGAGGTTCCTCCGTTGTGAATTCTCGGTTTAGTTCTATACCCCATCTTTTGATTGGGTTGTTTGGTTTTTTGGAGGTTAGATTCTTGAGTTCTTTATATATTTTGAATATTATTTGAATATTAGCCCTCTATTGGTTAGTGAAGATTTTTGCCAAATCTATAGGTTGCTGATTTGTCCTATTGACTATGTCCTTCACCTTATAGAAGCTTTTTAGTTTCATGAGGTCCCATTTATTAATTCTTGACCTTAGAGCCTGAGACACTGGAGTTCTATTTAGGAAATCCCCCTCCCAACCCCAGGGGCCCAGGAGTTTGAGGCTCTTCCCCACTTCCTCTTCTATTAGATTCAGTGTATCTGGTTTTATGTTGAGGTCCTTGATCCACTTGAACTTGAGCTTTGTGTGGGGTGACAAATCTGGTTTTATTTTCATTTTTCTACCTACTGACTGCCAGTTAGACCAGCACCATTTATTGAAGATGATTTCTTTTGTCCATTGCATATTTTTGGCTTCTTTGTCAAAGATCAAGTGTCCATAAATGTGTGGTTTTATTTCTGGGTCTTCAATTCTATTCCATTGATCTATCTGCCTGTCACCATACCAATACCATACAGTTTTTATTATTATTGCTCTGTAGTACAGCTTGAGGTCAGGGATTGTGATTACCCCACAACTTCTTTTATTGTTAAGAATTGCTTTTGCTATCCTGGGTTGTTTTTCCATATGAAATTGAGAATTGCTCTTTCCATGTCTTTGAAGAATTGTGTTGGAATTCTGATGGGGGATTGCATCGAATCTGTAGATGGCCTTTGGCAAGATGGCCATTTTTACTATATTAATCCTGCCAATCCATGAGCATGGGAGATCTTTCCATCTTCTGAGGTGGTCTTTGACTTCTTTCTTCAGAGACTTGAAGTTCTTGTCAGACAGATCTTTTACTTGTTTTATTAGAGTTACTCTAAGATATTTTATATTATTTGTGGCTATTGTGAAGGGTGTTGTTTCCCTATTTTCTTTCTCAGTCTATTTGTATACTGATTTGTTTGAGTTAATTTTATATCCGGCCACTTTTTTTTTTTTTTCTGGAAAGAAGAGTTTATTTGGGCTTATGGCTGCAGAAAGCTAAGAGTCCATAAGAACAAGGAAGGACAGAAGCAGGCAGGCATGGTGGCCAGGGCAGGAAGCTCAGCTCACATCTTCCACCAAAAGCACAAAGCAGAGAGAATGAATTAGACACAGGGCACGGCTATCTCATGTCCATGTCTGTTCCCAGTGACAAACATCTTCCAGCAAGGTGACAAGGACCACACCTCCCCTGTCATCGCCACCAGATGGAAATCAAGTGTTTACCTGAGCCTGGGTGGGACACTTTTTCACTCAAACCACAACAATGTTTCAATGTTTCTCTTCTTTTGTTGATTGATATTTTGATTTTAAAATAAATAATGTGGAGGATACCATTTTGCATGGATACTTGGTACAGAGGTATGCTCAGGGACACCAGAAACTGTTGGGTATTCTTCTGTTTTAATCCTAAGCCAAAACTCACCGAACAAATATTTTAATGGGACTCAAGCCAGCAACACAAATAACCAAATTTGTGTTATTACATTTCATTCTATTGTGTCTGTATGTGTGCCAAGGTGTGTGAGAGAAAGTCAGTGGACAACTTTTGAGGGACAGTTCTCTCCTTATACCTGGTGGGGTCCTGAGGTATTCAAGTGTTATAGGTTTGGTGCAGGCATCTTTACCTGTCAGCCATCTTGACAGCCCTCAGCAGGTTTTTTAAATTTTTATCAGACATGCAAATACTGTACAAACCAAAGATGCCCCCTTCTTTGCCTAAGCAGTTCAGGATTTTTTATCACAGAGGAAAGATAATGATGTCAGGGAAATGGGAAATGTCCTTGTTCTCCATAATTAAGCCATTTTGCTTCTGTAAGAGTGGAAAACACACCCATAGAGAAAAGGCTCCGCCCCTCATGACATACTGCGGTCTTGAGTCCCAGCAGAGAGGCTTCAGGCAGTCTTTGCTGGCATAGTGAGGCAGTGCAGAATAAGTGGGCAGTGAAGTCCCATAATGCAACACGGTTGAGCAGTGCCCCAAACATTTCAGATTCATTATACATTTGATTTTGAATTAATTTATAGCCATTAAAATCTGCTGGTTTTGCCAGTTTTTTGGTGCCCCCCCCCCCGCCCGCCCCACATCGGGGTGAGATCGACAGGTTAAGATGCTGTGCATAGCTGATGTCTGAATTGAGAGCCATCTGGGAGGCATGCTCATGCATCCATCCATCCATTCACTCACCTCATTGCGCTCCATCGCCTTCTCTGCCTCAGTTTCCTTTACCTCTGCACTGCTAGATCTCTTCTTGTCACTCCGTTTCTCACAGAAGAGGCTGTATCTGGCCACTTGGCTGAAGTTGTTTATCGGCTGTAGACGTTCTCTCATAGAATTTTTGGGGTCACTTATGTATACTATCTGCAAATAGTGATACCTTAACTTCTTCTTTGCCAATGTGTATGCCAATTTAATCTCCTTGTGTTGTCTTATTGCTCTGGCTAGAACTTTGAGTACTATATTGAATAGATATGGGGAGAGTTGGCATCCTTGACTTGTCCCTGATTTGTAGTAGGATTGCATTAAGTACCTCTCCATTTAATTTGATATTGGCTGTTGGCTTGCTGTATATTGCTTTTATTGTGCTTAGCTATGGGCCTTGCATTCCTGGTCTCTCCAACACTTTTCACATGAAGGAGTGTGGTATTTTGTTAAAAGCTTTTTCAGCATCTAATGAGATGCTCATGTATTTTTTTTCCCTTTGAGTTAATTTATATAGTGGATTATATTAATGGGTTTTTGTATATTGAATCACCCTTGCATCCCTGAACTGAAGCCTACTTGATCATAATGAATGATCATTTTGATGTGTTCTTGGATTCAGTTTGCTAGAATTTTGCTGAGTATTTTTGTATCGATATTCATGAGCAAAATTGGTCTGAAGTTCTCTTTTTTTGTTGGATCTCTGTGTGGTTTAGGTATCAGAGTAATTGTGGCATCGTAGAATGAATTAGGTAGTGGTCCTTCTGCTTCTATTTTATGGAATAGTTTGGGGAATGTTGGTATTAGCTCTTCTTTGAAGAATTCTGGTAGAATTGTGCACTAAATCCATCTGGCCCTGAGCTTTTTTTGGTTGGGAGGTTTTTAGTGACTTCCTCTATTTCCTTAGGGGATATGGCCTATTAAGATAATTTAACTGCTCTTGATTTAACTTTGGTGCATGGTACGTGTCTAGAAAACCATCCATTTCATCTAGATTTTCCAGTTTTGTTGAGTATAGGCTTTTGTAGTAGGATCTGGTGATTTTTTTGAATTTCCTCAGTTTCTGTTATTACTTCTCCCTTTTCATTTCGGATTTTGTTAATTTGGAAATTGTCTCTGTGCCCTCTGGTTAATCTAGCTAAGGATTTATCTATCTTGTTGATTTTCTCAAAGAACCAGCTTTTGCTTTTGTTGATTCTCTGTATAGTTTTCTTTGTTTCTGTTTGGTTGGTTCCCGCCCTGAGTTTGACTATTTCCTACAGTCTACTCCTCATGAGTACATTTGCTTCTTTTCCTTCTAGGGCTGTCAGGTGTTCTGTTAAGTTGTTAGTGTGAGATCTCTCCAATTTCTTTCTTTCTTTTTATATATATTTTCCTTATTTACATTTCAAATGTTATCCCCTTTCCTGGTTTTGCCCCCTCCTGGAAACCCCCTATTCCACCCCTCCCCCTGCTTCTATGAGGGTGTTCCTCCACCTACTCTTGCCTCCCCGACCTCCATTCTCCTATACTGAGGCATCTATTGAGTTTTCATAGGATCAAGGACCTCTCCTCTCACTGATGTCTGACAAGGCTGTCCTCTGCTATATATTCAGCTGGAGCCATGGGTCCCTCCATGTGTACTCCTTAGTTGATGATTTAGTCCCTGGGAGCTCTGGGGTCGGGGTCTGGTTGGTTGATATTGTTGTTCTTCCTATGGGGTTGCAAACCCCTTCAGCTCCTTCAGTCCTTTCTTTAACTCCTCTATTGGGGACCCCGAGCTTAGTCCAATGGTTGGCTGCAAACATCAGGCTCTATATTTGTAAGGCTCTGGCAGGGCGTCTCAGGAGACAGCCATATCAGGCTCCCTTCAGCAAGCATTTCTTGGCATCCACAATAGTGTAGGGGTTTGGTGACTGTATATGGAATGAATCCCCAGGTGGGACAGTCTCTGGATGGCTTTTCCTTCAGTCTCTGCTCTACACTTTGTCTCCATATTTGCTCCTGTGAGTATCTTGTTCCCCTCTTCAATTTCTTTATGAAGGCATTTAGTACTATGAATTTTCCTCTTAGCACTGTTTTCATTTTGTCCCATAAGTTTGGATATGTTGTGCCTTCATTTTTGTTGAATTCTAAAAAGTCTTTAATTTCTTTCCTTATTTCTTCCCTGACCAAGTTATCATTGAGTAGAGAGTTGTTCAGTTTCCATGGGTATCTGGGGTTTCTGTTGTTTTTGTTGTTGTTGAAATTTCTAGCCTTAGTCCATGGTGATCTGATAGGATGCATGGGATTATTTCAATCTTCTTGTATCTGTTGAGGCTTGTTTTGTGACCAATTATATGGTCAATTTTGGAAAAGGTACCATGAGGTGTAAGAAGGCATATTCTTTTGTTTTAGGGTGAAATGTTATATATATATACATATATATATGTATATGTGTATATATTATCATACACACACATATATATATACATACATACATATATATAGATGTTAAATCCATTTGGTTCATAACTTCTATTAGTTTCTGTTTAGTGTCTCCGTTTATTTTCTGTTTCAACGACCTGTCCATTGTTGAGAGTGGTGTTATGAAGTCTTCCACTATTATTATGTGGAGATCAATGTGTTTTCTGAACTTTAGAAAGTTTCTTTTATGAAAGTAGGTGCCCTTGCATTTGGGGCATAGATGTTCAGAATTGAGACTTTCTCTTGGTGGATTTTCCATTTGATGAATATCAAGTGTCTTTCCTCATCACGCTTAATAACTTTTGGTTGAAAGTCTATTTTATTGGATATTAGGATGGCAACTCCAGCTTGTTTCTTGGGACTGTTTGCTTGGAAGACTTTTTTTTTTTTAAAGCCTTTTACTCTGAAGTAGTGTCTGTCTTGGTCAGTGAGGTCTGGAATGCAGCAAAATGCTGGACTATGCTTGCTTGTATCCAGTCTGTTAGCTCATGTCTTTTTATTGGGAAATTGAGCCTGTTGCTATTGAGAGATACTAGAGACACGTGATTGTTCATTCCCATTATGTTTGTTGTAGTAGGTGGCATTAGATGCATGTGATTCTATCCTTTTGGGTTTGTTGTGAGATGATTAATATTTTGTTTCATTTTTGGTGTAGGAATCATCCTTGTGTTGGAGTTTTCCTTCTAGAATTCTCTGAATTGGTAGATAAATATTTTTTAAATTTGGTTTTGTCATGGAATATTTTGGTTTCCACATCTATGATGTTTGAGAGTTTTGTAGGGTATAGTAGCCTAGGTTGGCGTCTGTATTCTCTTAAGAGTCTGTATGACATCTTCCCAGGATCTTCTGACTTTTGGGGTCTCCATTAAGAAGTCCTGTGTAATTTTGATAGGTCTGCCTTTATATGTGACTCGGCCTTTCCCCCTTGCAGCTTTTAATATTCTTTCTTTGTTTTGTGCATTTGGTGTTTTGATTATTATATAGCAAGAAGATTTTCTTTTCTGGTTCAATCTATTTGGTGTTCTATAGGCTTCTTGTACGTTTATGGCCATCTCTTTCTTTAGGTTGAGCAAGTTTTCTTCTATAATTTTGTTGACATTTTCAGACACTCTCCAACATCTAGATTTAAAGCCAGCTTCTCCTCGTCCCTCACCCTGCCTGTCCCCATGACCGGGAGAGGGGTGGGGAGGGGTCTTGGACAGACTGAGCGCAGTTGTCATCTCCATTGGACAGGATTCTGACCAGAGACAGGGGAGGGTCTTTGTCTTTGTCTCACATGTCATATTGGTCCTTGGATACTGTGTTGGTTTGTGTGTGTGTGTATGCACTTCCTGTCTGGGTTTCAGATCTTCATCTCCTGCTGGACTAACCCCGGTCCAACTGCGGGGTACTGATGCCCAGGGGAAGGGTCGAAAGCTGCTTTGTTATTAAACGTATTAACAGTTGCTTCAAAAGTTCTCTGAAGCTCATATGTAAGAATGTGATTACTAGGCCGGATCTATACACTGCACCAAAGTATTTTCCAAAGTAGGCAGGCTAGATGGGGGAAGCTGCTTACCCTCCCCCACACAGTGCCTCATCCCTACCAGCCTAACTTGCTCTGTGGTCGTCGGTGACTGACCATGCAGATAGCTCAAGCCCCCTTGCTCTGAACTCTGTTTGCATTCACTAGTTCCCTCAAGGTGCTGGGCATTATTCATACATTATTATTATTATTATTATTATTATTATTATTATTGACCACAGATGCTTCCTTCCCTGGATTGAACCGTATGCTTGTTTCTGAGTAATTTGTTATTTATTTGTTTTGTCAAATTGCTACAAGCTGGGTCATCTAGAAGGAAGGAACCTCAGTTTAGGAACTGCCTCTGTCAGACCGGACTGTGGACATGTCTATGGGGGGCATTTTCTTGATTGATAGTTAACGCGTGAGGGCCCAGATCACTGTGATGCCATCCCTGGGCAGATATTCCTGGAACATATAAGAAAGCAAACTGAGGGGCTGGAGAGATGGCTCAGTGGTTAGGAGCACTGACTGCTCTTCCAGAAGTCCTGAGTTCAAATCCCAGCAACCACAGGGTGGCTCACAACCATCTGTAATGGGATCCGATGCCCTCTTCTAGTGTGTCTGAAGAGAACTACAGTGTACTCAGATATATTAAATAAATAATTTTTTTAAAAAAGAAAGCAAACTGAGCAAACCATGGGGAACTAGCCAGTGAGAAGCGTTCACACTCTCTCAGTTCCTGCCTATAGAGTCCTGCTTTGGCCTCCCTCAGGGATGGACAGTAAAATGAAGTCATTCCTTCCCTCCTCAAGCAGATTTTGGCCTGTGGTTTATCCCAGTAATAGGAGGCCCACAAGGCCTCTGAAGTCGGTATGATGACAATAATCCCAGTATTTTGGAGGTGCAGACAATGTGAACAGTAGTTCAAGGTCAGCCTCAGCTACATAGTGACTTTGAGTATAGCCTGGGCTACATGAGATCTTATCTCAAAAAAAAAAAAAAAAAAGGCATGAACAACAAAGTGGCCTCCTTTAGACTATGTTGGATGAGTTGTGGATTAGGGGATGTCACAACTATAATGGCTGGTGACCTGATACAAGAGCCACGTGGAAACAGACACATAGAGGGGCGTGGCCTCATGAGGATCAGAAGCCTAAGTAGACTGGTCCACAGGGCAAAGCTCCCAGAACATGCTGGTTACCCAGAGTGGGTAGCAAAAAAAAGGACAAGGGCAGGTCTCCTCCAGCTCTCTCAGGGTGAGCCAGGCCTCACCAGCACCTTCCCTTTCCCCGACTGGTCAACTTTTAGAAATAATGTCATTCGGATGGCTCAGCAGTTAAGAGCACTGACTACTCTTCCAGAGGTCCCGAGTTCAAACCCCAGCAACCACATGGTGGCTCACAACCATCCGTAATAAGATCTGACTCTCTCTTCCAGTGTGTCTGAAGACAGCTACAGTGTACCTATAATAATAAATAAATCTTTTTTTTTTAAACAGTTCTTTATAACTGTATGTGTTACTTGTGAGTGGTTTGCCTGCATGTATTTATGTGGACCACAGGTGCGCAGTACCAGTCAGAGACAGCAGAAGGCATTAGATCTCCGGGGACACCATGTGAGCACCTCCGTGAGGGTTCTGGGATTTGAACCTGAGTTCTCTGCAATAGTATCAAGTTCTGAATCATCCCCCAGCCCCACCACTGATCAATGTTTGAAATGTTTGCACCTTAACTGCTGCAGCTGCATGTAAGCTCTGTTGTCCTGTGATTCCCCTCTCTCCCTGCTGGGGTGTAGAATCCTGCCTCCCGAATCCTGCCTGCAGTGTTCTGGCCATAGGACATTTGGTCTCTCATCTTCGCTAATCTTTGCTTCACGGAGAGAGGCAGAGCTAAAAGTTCCTGGCGTCCATTGGTTCTGGTCTGTCCTGCTGACTTGTGCAGATTTGGCTGTTCCTGTTAGGTCCTGCCACCGCTGCTGATTCCTGTTTGCTATCCCGACTCTCCTGAACTGGACTGCCGGTGTATCCGGAAGTGTTTTGAGAGTGGATCCAGCTGCTGTTGCCGACCTGTGAACCAAACCGCTGGTTTCCTGACCACGCAGGCGGGATTTGCTCCAAAGAACAATTTCCAAACAGGTCCACTTACCCCACATCCGTTCTTTTCCACTATCTCTGGTGGGGGGGTGGGTGGGCTAGAAGGGAGGTTAAAGCATTTAAGAAGTGTCATTAAAAGCAGGTTTTGAAAAAAATTAAAGCTTACCATAGATCGCGATAAAACACACATTCAGAGATTACTTTTGCTAAAAAAAACCAATGAGAACAAAAGCCATTGGACACTCACTGGGCCTCACAGGATAAATGTCTGTCTGCTGTGCCTGCACTTGTACCTGTCTCCTGCCCTTTGAGCCACCTGCTCCCCTCTGCAGACAGGCGTGTCAATCCTACAAGGTGGGGCTACTTAAAAAACCAGTCCTTCCTGGGCCGAGGTGGCACAACAAAAACAAACAAATCAGTACTACCCAGTCCATCCCATTCTCCCTCAAGGCTGAAGGCACAAAGGTACTTGAGAGCTGGAGAAAACAGTTTTGTTGGTAGAGCAGTCGCCTGGCAACCTGTCCTAGGTCCCATCCCCAGCAGTGCATAAAACCAGGCACAGTGACTTTTTTTTTTTAATACTAAGGTTCTATGAAAAAAGAAGAGAAAGATAAAGAGGAGAAAGCTGTAAACAGGTAATTAAAGCTCAGGCCAACGCTCGGATGAGCCTGGTGTCAGTAGAGCTCCTTCTCGTCCCCTCCTGTTCTGCACAGACCAGCTCTCCTTTCTCTGGGCTTTACCACTGTTCATCAATCAGCACTTGAGATGGGAGGTGGAGCCTGGGCGGCTGGGGCTGTAGGAGCTGGGATGACCGCCCGCCCTGACTTCCGCTTATGGGTGGTGTTTCATTTTATGAATTGTGCTTCCTGACAGTTGGCAGGGAGCCAGGTTCAAAGGACTTGTGTGTTGTGGAGGGATTTAAATCCAGCAACATGGCTACTCTGGCTGGAATACAGACACGCCCTTAGTACACAAGGCACAACGCAGTTAGTCCCAAACCAAGAAGGTAAAGTTAGTTTGTAGAAGGAAGCAGCATGTTTGAAAGTAATGTCTAGCAGGGCAGTGGTGGCACACACCTTTAATCCCAGCAGCTGGGAGGCAGAGGCAGGCAGATTTCTAAGTTCGAGACCAGCCTGGTCTACAGAGTGAGTTCTACAGCCAGGGCTACACAGAGGAAAAAACAAGCAAACAAAAAATCCAAACAAACAAACAAACAAACAAAGTGATGTCTAATTTAGTAGCAGACAAAGTGATGAATCAGAGAAAGATTTGACAGAATATGATATGGCCAGTTCTCACGAGAACAAAGAGGAAAGAGAGGAGACTTGAGAGGGAGCAGTGCAGAGAAGAGAAGGCAGTTTTACTGGGGCAGTTGTACAGAGTCAGGCTGCAGAGAGAGAATGAGCTAGATACAAGTGGATACAGAACCAGCCAGAGGATGAGAAGGAGCCAGAAGATTAGAACAGATTGCCAAAAGCAGTATGAGGCCAAGCAGAGCAATTCAGTCAGAAGCTGAAAGAAGCCAGTTTGAACCAGTCAGCAGCATAAAGAGGAGTTTTTGAGCCAGAACTGTGGAGTTGACATCAGGTCAGCCAGAATTCAAAAGCGCTAGAAAGACTGAGCAAACTCAGCACTAAGTCTCAGACTGGAAACATTCTAGGTTAGGTAAGATTGTACGGAGGATAGAGAAGCTTCAGGATTAGACCAAGGTGAGCAGACTGAGGCAGTAAGCCTTGGAGATGACAATTACATCAAGCAAAAAACAAACAAACAAACATTTACAGTTTGTAACCTCCCTTTCGATATGGTTAATTTGGGGTTGAATTCTAAATATTGAATATCATAAATTGTCAGGACCCCCTTGTTCATCTAATGAAGGCTGTGGACACCTTAGAAATTCATACATACAAAAAAATACTCCTGGGATTACAAAGAGAGCAGCTCTATGGGAATGAAACCCTGTTCACAGATCCTTGGGGGAGGCCATGGACCTCCAGGCTCTGTAGAAGTCTTGGGTGGAGAGAGGTTTCTTACAAACTCTGGTGGTGTGCATAGCATCTGGCAGTGAGCTGAGCCCCCTAAGGCTGAGCTGCCGCTTAGAAGTCTCTGTCTGTCTCTGGTTGGCCCCAGTTTGCTTGCTTGAGTGCATCCTTCCAGGAGGCTTTTGGATGCTAGAAGTCTCTGAACCATGAGTAAATCCCAACCACCCTGAGTATTGGGGCAGATTGCATTTGGCAAAAGCAAACACATTTCACAGATGATAGCCTCAGACAGATGGTGGATATCAAGACATTTAATCAGAGGGTTCTGACATTTCAGAATGTGAGGGTTTCGAGTTTTGCTGGCTTTGGGGCATAGGCAGAACTTAATAAGCCAAATAAATTATTCCTTAGCTCTCTGCTGTGAGCTGTAAATAGCCTTTGACAGGTTCTGCCTGTCATCTTATGAAGAACATTAACCCTCTCTCTAACATATTTCCCAGAAGAAAAAGCATCTTCAAATATACATATTAATTATAAAATAATAAGGCAAATGAAAGATTACAAAGGCAGTTGCTTCCCCCCCCCCTTTTTCCAGGATCAAAAAGAATTGCTTAAGATATTTTTTAAAGTGCTTTTTAAAAAAAAAAACTTTTTTATTAATTTACATTGTGTTTTGTCAACAGACAAGGTTCATAATAGTACCGCTTCTTACAAAATAGTGACTTGGGTGGGGGGGAGGGAGGAAAGTCACTGAAACCAGAGCTTTATAGTGTTGCTTAAAAGGAAACAACAAGGGGCTGGAGAGATGGTTCAGCGGGCAAGAACACAGACTGCTTTTCCAGAGGTCCTGAGTTCAAATCCCAGCAACCACATGGTGGCTCACAACCATCAGTAAAGAGTACTGACACCCTCTTCTGGTGTCTGAAGACAGCTACAGTGTATTTACATATAGTAATAAAGAAATCTTTAAAAAGGAAACAATAATAAATATAATTGAGGGATTTCCATAACACGTAATTGCAATCACGAGGCCTGCTGGGGGAAAATATATCCTCCACATGATGTGGTCAGTCTAATATTATTTACCATACCTATTTAACTTAGCTTACACCTTCATCACACATGTCATATATGCTAAACGTGAACACTGCAGTGCTGTAGAAGAGTCTAAGTTTCATACGAGACTGAAATGCTTTGTACTAAGATGCCAACAAGCCAGGGCCCTGAGACTCAACAAAATACAGCTTGAAAATATTTATTTTCGAGTTTTAAAGTCCTGTGTATTTGTGCATGTGTGGACGCGTATATGTGTTTGTGTGTGTGTACAAGTGCTTGAGGAGTCCAGATGGGTGTCAGATCCACCTGAAGCTGGAATTATAGGCAGTTCTGATCTGTCCTTCTCGGGTGCTGAGAACAGAATGTGGGTCCTTTGAAAGAGCAGTACCGCTCTTAACTGCCTTTCTAGCTCCCTAGCCCAAATCTTTTCAACACCCCCCCCCCCCCGCTTGACCTACAGTACCCTGGACACTAGAAACCCAAGGGGTTTGGGAATAGATTCGGTGCTGAAGACAAGGTGATTTGAGGGTGATCAGCATTTTCCCAAGGACGTGGCGGGAATAAGAGGGGTGAAAGCCAAGCTTCTGGGTGTGGACTATCCTGGGTGGTTCAAGATTTGGTGGCTGAGGAAATGCTTGCTGACAGGAGCCCGGGATAGCTATCCTCTGAAAGGCTCTGCCAGCGCTTGACCAATACAGATGCGAATGCTTGCAGCCAAGTGTGGGACTGAGCATGGGGACCCCAATGGAAGAGTTAGGGGAAGGGGAAGGACTGAAGGGGATTGCAACCCCATAGGAATAACAACACTATGAACCAACCAGAATCAACCCCCCCCCCCGAGCTCCCAGGGACTAAACCACCAACCAGAGAGTACATATGGAAGGACCCAGGGCTCCAGCAGCATATGTAGCTGAGGATGGCCTTATCGGGCATCAATGGGAGGGGAGGCCCTTGGTCCCGTGGAGGCTTGGTGACCCAATGTAGGGGGATGCTAGGGCGGTGAGGCAGGAGTGGGTAGCTGGGTTGGTAAGGGGAATGGAATGGGGGGGATGCGGAGGGGAAACTGGGAAGGGGGACAACATTTGAAATGTAAATAAATAAAATAACCAATTTAAAAAATTTTTTTTTCCGTGGCTGATGCAGGGAGAGGGCATACCACTAGGGGGCACTATTGCTGCACACGTTTCAAGGCGGTGCTGGGCAGGGCGGGCTAAAGATCTGCTCCTAACAAAGGACTTCCAGAGACTGACTGTAATCCGGGAGGCCCCCCGGAGAGGACAAACCTGTGGAGCTGACTTGACGAATCCACTGGACTGAGTTAATAGCTCAAGCATTTGGCTAAATATTAATCCGTGCTCTGTGAGGGAGATAGATCTCGGGACGAAATCGTGAGTCTGCAGACTGAGTTGGGCAATATGTTCTCTCTCAAATAGTCAGGCCCCAGTAAGGAAGTCCTAACAGGAGAATCTGGAGTCTGCACGACTCTTTGAGCTGGGACCGTGGCCTCAGGGCTCTGCCGGTCTCCATCTTACACAGTGCTAAGTGCAGATCTTAGGAATTCTCAGCCTCCGTGACTATGTCATGCAGTTAATGTGTATGAATGCATCCATTGTATACACATACCGTATGCTTTATTAGTGTATATACACTATACTAGTACACACACATGTCTATTATATGTACACATGTTTATATATTCTTTTGGATCTATTTCTCTGGAGAACCCAGACTTATACAGTATCTCTTACAGAACGTTTGTCTTATTTTATCTTTTTAAAGATTTATTATTATAACTAAGTACACTGTAGCTGTCTTCAGACACACCAGAAGGGGCGTCAGATCTCGTGAGTCAGAGGGTCGAACGGCGGCGGCTGCTCACCGGGACTCCCAGCACCTGAGCGGTTTGCTCTATGGGTTTTAAGTCTTGCTATTGCGGGGTGCTATGAGAAGTTTGGAAGGAGCAAGAGCAATCCTGCCTGCTGCCTCTGGGCTTCACGTCTGCGGCTGCGCCTATGACCCTGACTGTGGCCACCACCCCTCCCCCCCCCCCCAGGACAGGCTTCTTCACGCTGGCGGCTGCGTTCCCTGGACAGTAGCGGCCAGTGCTAGCTGCCAGCCGCACACCCTGTGCTCCTGCTTCGTTTCCTTAGCCTGCACTATGAACATAGACAAGCAGAGTCTGCCCAAGTCAGGCGTGGTAGCAATCCTAGCCACTTGGAAGGTTGAGGTACGATCAGGAATTTGAGGCTAGCATTGACTTTTTTAAAAAAGAAAGAGGCTGGGGGCAGTGGTGGCACACGCCTTTAATCTCAGCGCTTGGGAGGCAGAGGCAGGCAGATTTCTGAGTTTGAGGTCAGCCTTGTCTACAGAGTGAGTTCCCGGACAGCCAGGGCTACACAGAGAAACCCTGTCTCGAGAAACGGAAAAAAAAAATAGAGAGAAAGAAAGGAAGAAAGGAAGAAAGAAAGAGAAGAAAACTCACGAGAAGGCTTTAGGTAGGCCCTACTATGGGGATGGGGGGGGGTTGGAGGTGCATTGAGGGAGGGTGTCTCCTAGACAGCTCACTAAGGGGCTTATGTAGCTGGAGGTGTGTGTGTGTGTGTGTGTGTGTGTGTGTGTACTCCCGGGCGCGCACCAGTCACATCACATCTGCACTAAAGGGTCCATTCCAGCTTTGTCCCTTTGGCATCAATTATAGCAATTCCTCACTCGGCCACCAGGGGGAGGGCTTCCCCTCTGACCTTTGCGATCAGAGTTGAGCAAGATTTGTGAGAGCTAAAAATCCAGCACGGAACTGTTTCAAATAGCCCTAGGGGATGCCGCATCTTTAAGGCAGCCAAGAGGGCGAGGGAAAGCCAAACATGAGTCAAATTGCCCATCCCCGGCGTAGGAGGGTTTGGTGGCTCAGACCTATAAACAGCTGCACTTGGGAGGCAGAGACTACAAAGATTGGCAAAGTTTACTAGCCTGGACAACAAAGTAATTTCTAGGGCAGCCTGGGCTGTGATGTGATACATTGTCTCAAAACAAAGTAGTTTTTATTCTAGTACTTGGGAGGCAGGAACAGGCAGATGTCTGAGTTGAAGGCCAGCTTAGATTATGCAGTGGGTTCCAGGAAAGCCTGGAACTATGTAGAGAGATCTCTCAAAAACAAACACAACAAATATTGGGGCTGGAGAGATGGCTCAGCACTTAAGAGCCCTGGTCTTGCCGAGGATTTAGGTTTGGTTCCCAGCACCCACATTGTAACCCACAACCATTTGTAACTCCATCACCAGGCCAATGCCCTCAGGCTCTCTGTAACAGGCATCAATACATACATACATATAGGCAAACATGCATACACATTTTAAAAAGTAACAAACGGGCTGGAGAGATGGCTCAGTGGTTAAGAGCACTGACTGCTCTTCCAGAGGTCCTGAGTTCAATTCCCAGCAACCACATGGTGGCTCACAACCGTCCATAATGAGATCTGATGCCCTCTTCTGGTGTGTCTGAAGACCGCTACAGTGTACAAATCATATATAAGATAAATATATATATATATATATATTTTTTTTTTTTTTGCTTTTTTGAGACAGGGTTTCTCTGTGTAGCCCCAGCTGTCCTGGAACTCACTCTGTAGACCAGGCTAGCCTTGAACTCAGAAATCCACCTGCCTCTGCCTCCCGAGTGCTGGGATTATAGGCGTGTGCCACCAGGCCCAGCAAATAAAATATTTTTTAAAAAAGCAACAAACAAACAAACAATAACAGTCCAATGGTTGGCTGCGAGCATCCACCTCTGTATTTGTCAGGCACTGGCAGAGCCTCTCAGGAGAGGCTCCTGTCAGCAAGCACATGTTTGCATCCACAACAGTGTCTTGGCTTGGTAACTGTATATGGGATGGATCCCACCCCCCCCCAGGGGCAGTCTCTAGATGGCCTTTCCTTCAGTCTCTGCTCTACACTTTGTCTCTGTATCTCCTCCCATGGGTATTTTGTTCCCCTTCTAAGAAGGGCCGAAGTATCCACACTTTGGTCTTCCTCTTTCTTGAGCTTCATGTGGTCTGTGAATTGTATCTTGGGTTTCTGGGCTAATACCCACTTATCAGTGAGTGCATACCCTGTGTGTTCTTTTATGATTGGGTTACCTCACTCAGGATGATATTTTCTAGTTCCATCCATTTGCCCAAGAATTTCATGAACTCATTGTTTTTAATAGCTGAGTAGTATTCCATTGTGTAAATGTTCCACATTTTTTGTATCCATTCCTCTGTTGAGGGACATCCTGGGTTCTTTCCAGCTTCTGGCTATTACAAATATGGCTACTAAGAGTATAGTGTTGCATGTGTCCTTATTACATGTTGGAGCATCTTCTGGGTATATGCTCAGGAGTGGTATAGCTAGGTCCTCAGGTAGTACTATGTTCAATTTTCTGAGTAACTGCCAAACTGATTTCCAGAGTGGTTGTACCAGCTTGCAATCCCACCAGCAATGGAGGAGTGTTCCTCTTTTTCCACATCCTTGCCAGCATCCGCTGTCACCTGGGTTTTTGATCTTAGCCATTCTGACTGGTGCGAGGTGGAATCTCAGGGTTGTTTTGACTTGCAATTCCCTGATGATGAAGGATGTTGAACATTTCTTTAGGTGTGTCTCAGCCATTTGGTATTTCACAGTGAGAATTCTTTGTTTAGCTCTGTACTCCGTTTTTAATAGTGTTATTTGGTTCCCTCCAGTCTAACTTCTTGAGTTCTTTGTATTTATTGGATATTAGCCTTCTATCAGGCTTGGTAAAGACCCTTCTATGCAGGATTGGTAAAGATTTTTTCTCAATCTGTTGATTGCCATGTTGTCCTGTTGACAGTGTCCTTTGCCTTACAGAAGCTTTGCAGTTTTAGAGGTCCCATTTGTCGATTCTTGATCTTAGAACACCATTGGTGTGCTGTTCAGGAAATTTTCCCTTGTGTCCGTGTACTCAAGGCTCTTCCCCCACTTTCTTTTCTATTAGTTTCAGTGTGTCTGGTTTTATGTGGAGGTCTTTGATCCACTTGGACTTGAGAGCTTTGTACAAGGAGATAAGAATGGATTGATTTGAATTTTTCTACATGCTAACCGCCAATTGAACCAGCACCATTTGTTGACAATGCTGTCTTATTTCCACTGGATGGTTTTAGCTCCTTTGTCAAAGATCAGGTGACCATAGGTGTGTGGGTTCATTTCTGGGTCTTCAATTCTATTCCATTGATCTACCTGCCTGTCACTGTATCATTACCATGCAGTTTTTATCACTATTGCTCTGTAGAACAGCTTGAGGTCAGGGATGATGATTCCGCCAGAAGTTCTTTTATTGTTGAGAATATTTTTCGCTATCCTGGGTTTTTTATTAGTCCAGATGAATTTGTAAATTGCTCTTTCTAACTCTATGAAGAATTGAGCTGGAAGTTTGATGGGGATTGCGCTGAATCTGTAGATTGCTTTTGAAAAGATGGCCATTTTTATTAATCTTGCCAATCCTTGAGCATGGGAGATCTTTCCATCTTCTGAGGTCTTTGATTTCTTTCTTCAGAGACTTGAAGTTCTTGTCATACAGATCTTTCACTTGCTTAATTAGAGTCACACCAAGGTATTTAATATTATTTGTGACTATTGTGAAGGGTGTTGTTTCCTTAATTTTTTTCTCAGCCTGTTTATCCTTTGAGTAGAGGAAGGCCCCTGATTTGAGTTAATTTTATATCCAGCCACTTTGCTGAAGTTATCAGGTTTAGGAGTTCTCTGGTGGAATTTTTGGGGTCACTTAAATATATTATCATATCATCTGCAAATATTGATATTTTGATTTCTTCCGTTACAATTTGTATCCCTTTGACCTCCTTTTGTTGTCTCAATGCTCTGGCTAGGATTTTTATTTATTTATTTATTTATTTATTTATTTATTTATTAAATTTTTTTATTTTTTGGTTTTTTTCGAGACAAGGTTTCTCTGTGTAGCCCTGGCTGGCCTGGAACTCACTCTGTAGACCAGGCTGGCCTCAAACTCAGAAATCCGCCTGCCTCTGCCTCCCAAGTGCTGGGATTACAGGAGTGCGCCACCACTGCCCGGCTCTGGCTAGAATTTTGAGTACTATATTCAATAGGTAGGGAAAGAGTGGGCAGCCTTGTCTAGTCCCTGACTTTAGTGGGATTGCTTCAAGTTTCTCTATTTAATTTGATGTTGGCTGCTTGTTTGCTGTATATTGCTTTTACTATGTTTAGGTATAGACCTTGAATTCCTGATCTTTCCAAGACTTTTATCATGAAGAGGTGTTGGATTTGGTCAAATGCTTTCTCAGCATCTAATTATGATCATGTAGTTTTTTCTTTGAGTTTGTTTATGTAGTGGATTACACTGATGGATTTCCATATATTGAACCACCCCTGCATTCCTGGGATGAAGCCTACTTGATCATGATGGATGAACGTTTTAATGTGTTCTTGGATTTGGTTTGTGGGAATTTTATTGAGTATTTTTGCATGGATATTCATAAGGGAAATTGGTCTGAAGTTCTCTTTGTTGCGTCTTTGTGAGGTTTTGGTATCAGCATAACTATGGCTTCATAGAAAGAATTGGGTAGTGTGCTTTCTGTTTCTATTTTGTGGAATAGCTTGAAGAGTATTAGTATTAGGTCTTCTCTGAAGGTCTGATAGAACTCTGCATTAAACCCATCTGGTCCTGGGCTTTTTTTTTTTTTTTTTTTAATTTTTTTATTTTTTGGTTGGGAGACTATTAGTGACTGCTTCTATTTCTTTGGGGGTTATGGAACTATTTAGATGGTTTATCTAATCCTGATTTAATTTTGGTAGCTGGCATCTGTCTAGAAAATTGTCTATTTCATCCAGATTTTCCAGTCTTGTTGAATATAGGCTTTTGTAGTAGGATCCGATGATTTTTTTTTGGATTTCCTCTGTTTCTGTACCATTTTCTTCTTTAACAGTTCCCTCTTCCTTACTCTGTTATTCTTGTTGGTGGGTATATAATTTAATTCAGCCTCAACCATACAAAAGCCAGTTGAAACCATTTGAAAAGGACAGCCAAGCAGCTGTTTCTCTTTCAGATATCAAATTTCATTCCACAGTTAAATTAAAAACACACACACACACATACATCTTTTGTTTGTCTTTGTTAATTATTTAGATTTGGTTCCATGTTCTCTTTCTAAACATTCCCAAATAGGTTAAAAGAAAAGAAAGCAAAACCCATGCAGAAACGTCAGCCATGGTAGCCTTCTCGTGTGAGGAAGATGGAGGCAGGGTCTCAGCTGTGACTGTGCAACTCTTGAAAGCCATAACCCTCTCTGGGCCAATTGTTCTGTCAAATGGGTTGGGTCCCAGGTGGGCTCTTTGGTGAAAAATTATTATTTGGTTATTATTTGGAAGTTTTACCTTACTTATGGTAAGAAGACCACATGCTTTCTTTGAAAAAACTGCTTTTTTTTTGTATTTATTTTATAACTGATTCCCTGAAGACCTTCAGATTTCTTCCTTCCTTCCTTCCTTCCTTCCTTCCTTCCTTCCTTCCTTCCTTCTTTTCTTCCTTCCTTCCATCCTTCTTTTTTGTGTGTGGGAGCGGTAAGGTTGAGACCGGATTTCTGTGTAGCCCTGGCTGTCCTGGAACTCGACTTTGTAGAGCAGGCTGGCCTCGAACTCACAGAACTCCACCTGTGTCTCCCTCTTGAATACTGGGATTAAAGGCTTGAGCCGCCACCTTCCAGCGGGATCTTCCAATTCGTGATCCTGCTCTGTGGCTGTAAGGGTGGGGAAGGGTGCTTCTTACGGTGTGGAAGAATTAATGGGAGAAAAACAGTAGCAGGAAGTGACTGCACACACTTGCAATCCTAGCACTCAGAAGGCAGAGGCAGGAGGATCACAGTGTTTGTGGCCATCCTGGTCTACATAAGAAGGCGGGATGGCCAGAGTGACACAGGAGAACCTTGTGCAAGCCTGGGTCTGAGGCTCAAAGGTGGAGATCTGTTCCTGGGATTCAGCAGGCAGGACCCACTCATTTTTAGCTCCAAGCTGCAGCTTTGGTTGTTGGTGGGAAGCTGCTCAAAGTCACTAGAGTTTGCCCGTGGCTCCTTGCTGTGGTCTGTAGGTAGGCCTTGTCTATTGTGACCACTTCATGACAGAGAGTCCTCAAGACCAGTGTGTGAAGAGTCCCGCGTGCCTGCTCACAAGATGAAGTCTTATGTGGGCACTTAATCATGTCCTCCCGGCACATTTCCCCCCGGATCTCTGTCATAGACGAATGAATCTGGCACACAAGTGAATATTTGGTTTCTTTCCGGTCTTTCCAAGAATCACCTCCAGGGCTTGGGATGACTCTGTGCTTATCCTACACACTCGGAATGGATTTTAATCTTGAGTCTCACTGTGCTCAGGGTTGGATGCCCTGTCATTTTAACATTGTGTATATTGTATGGCCTTCTTCTTGGGTGAAGCTATACCATGAATCTGGAAATCCGATTGGTATCCACAGGAGGCAGAGCCCTGTGCTTTTTTGAGCGCTTCTTGCTCTTAAGGGCTCATCCCTGGTATGTGATAGGCGTTTTCAGAATGCCTTTGTCAGCAGGGTTCCAATTCTGAGTTCCTGGGTGGATGGGCACACATGCTCTTCTCGTATGGGAAAAGCACAGTGATTCCTGGCAGTGGCCTTAGCATATAATCCCCCTTGTGTGTTTTACAACGTGTCACACACATTAAACATCTCCGGACTCTTCTCGGAAGGGACATTCTGTATCTCAGACACACTAGCGAGAGTAACGTGGTCAAAGTTAGTTGGGAAGAGAAACATCTGGAAGGGTGAGAGTGCCCAGAGGGGGGTGGGTGGGTGATTAAAACACTTCTGCTCTTGTGGAGCCCCGTGAGAACCGTTTTACAGCTTGAAGAAATAAACACACATTTACAGCCAGACAGGAGCATCTGGAGAGTTGGAGACTAATGGGAAGATAATACAGGGATGACTGTTTTGTAGAATCCAGTGTTTCACAGCAACTGTAATAAACTTTTCCCTGGCTGTTCTTCTAAATAACTACTTCGATTTTTAAAAAAAAAAAAAAAAGATTCACATTTCAGACTAGTTTTATGCTTATTGGCAGATTGCAAGAATCCTTCAGGAGGCCCTCTAAACCCCATTTCCCTTACATTTTGTCTAATGATTTCCAGTTGCATAGGAACCTGAATCCTCTGCAAGATCGGCGAATGCTCATGACTGCTGGACCATTTCTCCAGCCCTGATAACTGGGGTGTGTGTGTGTGTGTGTGTGTGTGTGTGTGTGTGTGTGATTTTTTTAAATTTATCTAATTTTACAATGGGCAGAGATTTGAGCAAATACTTCACCATAGAAGGTAAACAGATGGCAGATAGCTAGGCATGGAAGTGCATGCCTGTGACCCTAGCACTTGAGAAGCTGAGGGAGGAAGATTAGCATTAGTTAGGCTACAGTCTACATAGTAAAACACCACCTCAAACTACTGTCCCCAGAAGATATCGAGATGACAAATAAGACAACACAGAATATCCAAGATTAGCCATAATTAAATCAAATGCAGTCTAAAACCAATGAGATACCATTACACCCTCATTAAGATAAATGAAATTAAAACTTGTTACTAACAAAAACATGGAAGAACTCTGTTCCATGGGAATGAAAGAATCATGCAAAGATTTTTTTTTAAAGGTATAATTGTTTAGCTTAAGAATCTTAATAATGGCTGCCATATGCTCAATCCACCCAATGCCAGGTAGATGTTCCAGAGAAAAGACAGTACTTATCCAAAGCCAGGCAGAGGGATCAAACCCTGGAACATCCCCACAGTGGAAAATTACTTAGTAACACAGACGAGTGAGCTAGCAGGCCACATGTAACAATGGAGAAGAGTCTCACTATAACTATGCTGGAGTGGAAGGATTTGGACAAAGGACTACACAGTATTGTAGGATTCCATTTCTATTTCCCTCTAGAAAATGATGGAAAATGGTGGAGACTGGAGTGGACTACATGGGAGAGACAGAGGGACATTCGGAGATGGGGGTCGGGGGGTGGGTAGGGAGGGTTGGGGTGGAGGGGGATAGACACAAACTATCTTGATTGTGCTGATGGTCTCAGGGGTCTCTGCATGTTTCAAAACATCTCACATTGTCTGCTATCAATGGACAGTCTGTGTGTCAACAGGGTACAGCATACTAACGATACTTTAATAATCTTCTGTTTGTGTCTCTGTTTTGTTTGCTGAGACAGGATGTCACGTACCTGGACCTCAAGACGTTTATGTAGCAGAAGATGGCCCTAAACTTCTGATTCCCCCCGCCTCTCTGTCTTCTTCAGTGCTGGGATTACAGGTATGTGCTGCCATACTCCGTTTCTGTGTGGTTGGGTATCGGCATAGGACCGTGTGTGTGTGTGTGTGTGTGTGTGTGTGTGTGTGTACACTTGTACATGTGAGCACACCTCAGCTGTCTCCTTTATCATAATCCTTAGTTCTTTGAGGCATGGTCTCTTTTAGAGCTCTGGTGATGTGATCAACTATCTTGTACTACTTTCATGACATGGTCTCTCACTGAACCGGGAGCTCATTTTTCCTGTGTGAACCATGTCTAGTTCTTTTTAATGTAGATCCATCATCATCCTTCCCCAGCAAGCCAGCATCCATCCACTGAGCCATCTCCATAGCCCCCCAAAACTTATTATTTTTTTTAATTTTTAATGATTTAATTTGTTTTACATATGTAAATGTACGTGCATATGTGTATGTGTATACACATGCATCATCTACGGGGGGATAAATGTACATATGGGTGTGGATGGCCAGAGAGGCCAGAAGAGGATTTCACGGAGCTGGAGTGACAGCTGGAATCCTGTGAGTCACC
The DNA here is from genome assembly GCA_964023405.1 of Apodemus agrarius. Taxonomy (NCBI): domain Eukaryota; kingdom Metazoa; phylum Chordata; class Mammalia; order Rodentia; family Muridae; genus Apodemus; species Apodemus agrarius. Next base: position 38,570,176 of record OZ030027.1, read on the forward strand.
CAGCGCTGCTGTGGGAATCGAAAGCCTGCCCTCTGGAAGATTACCGCTTAGCTTGCTCTCCTGTCCTACCCCTCAAAGCTTTTAAAATGATTATACGACAAATTCGTCACGGAACCGTGGCCAAGAAATTTTATTGCAAAATTCCTTTTTATCAAAGTAAGATAAGACGGTGCCAAAAGCTGCGAAGCAAAGGGGGCCAGCTGCTCCAGGCAGGGGGGCTTTCTGTCCGCGAGCCTTCTGCAGAGGGACGGCGCCAACTGGCTGGAGAATGTGTGGCACTCGGCAGAATATGCGGGGGGCCGTGTGCAGGGCCTCACCCATCCATCTCCTGGCTGAGCTGCCCTGTTCTCCCGGGGCTTCTTCCTATTGTACAGTGGGCTCTGAGTCCTGCCATATAGCCGCTAGAGAGAGCATGTGCTTAGCAGTCGCAAACTCTCAGGCTCTGCATGCTTGGGCTTGATATGGGGAACTTACCAACCCTGAAATCTGCATCTGCAAGGGCAGGTCCACATAAAATCAACCTCTCTCTGCATGTGTGCATCTCTGCGTGCATACGTGTGTGTGTGTGTGTGTGTGTGTGTGTGTGTGTGTGTAGTGTTGTTTTGTGATGAGGGTCTTGCTATCAATCCTGGCTTGCCTAGAACTCACTATGTGGCCTGTTTGACATTGAACCTGTCAATCTTCTACGCCCCCCCCCTTGCCCCCAGCTTCCCAAATGTTAGAATTCATTCTCATGGTAGTTTTAGTCCACCAAGTCAGATATACAATATACAAGCAAATGGTTTTTCTTTTCTTGTGTGTGTGTGTGTGTGTGTGTGTGTGTGTATGTTCACATGTGTATGTGCATGGGCAAATGTGTGTATGTGCACATGTGCATGTGTGTGTACTTGTGGAGGTCAGAGGTCACCCTTAAGGGCTATTATTCCTCAGGTTCTGTCTGTCTTGTTTTTAAAACAGGGTCTTGGCCTGGCCTAGGGTATGCCAAGAAGACAAGGGAGTCTCGGACAGTCTCCTGTCTCACCCTCCCACTGGAATCACAGGCACAGGAGCCTATGCCTTTTATATGTGGGTCCCGGGGAACTGAACTCAGGTCCTTGTGTCTGGGCAAGTTATTGGAGAACAGAAGCCCACCACCCTTCTTGGTACCTTCTTTGGGGTAACTTCTGAGCTGAGGAGGCTTTATGTAGAACCTTGGTGGGGTGTGTGCAAATAATCAGAACCAAAATATTCTCTTAGCTTGGGCTACATGAAGATCTGAGGGCTAGCCTGGTCTACAAAGACAGGCCCTGTCTTAAACAAATAAGAAGTTGCTTAACTCAAAGCATTGTTGTAAAGATTAAGTGTGTGGGTTCTTAGAGTAAGAGCCCAGTGAGTCTCCACTGAGTGACATTATCGTGTGGAGCTGAGTGACATTATTATGTGGAGTTGGGACAGTGCTGGTCCACTGTCCCAAGAAAGGGGCCATTTGCCTCCCTGATCATTTCTCTTCAAGGGAAGGGCTGGGGAGGACAGGCCCTTGGGTCCATCAGAATCTCCTTGCTGTAGGCTCTGTCAGTGATGGGGGAGGGGGGACATGCAGAGGAATCACAGGACAGATTCTTCTAAAAGGCACTCCCTCCAGCAATGGTGGCATCCGTCATTAACCACGAGTCTGAGGTTCACAGCCGCACCGGGCTATGTAGTGAGACTACGCCACAAATCACAACAAAGTACCTTGACCAGGCACTCAAAACCTAAAGCCAACCACTGTGGTTACCGGGGATGCCATCTGCTTTTTTCTGTCGTCTGCTTGCTAGGTCCCAGACACAGGCACCCCAAGAAACATTGTGGGACCTGCAGGCTGCAGAGGAACACGGGGTAATCCATGTAATGATCCCCAAAGCTAACTTCCTCTGGTTTCCAGGGACCATGTAAGGCATTGGAGCCGCCTACCAGGGTTGACCCTGAGGCAGGGCTATGTTCTCGTATGCTTCTATTTTGAGATAGCCCCTCTCTGTGTTCTCTAGGCTGGTCTCTCTCCAGGGCTCATGTGACTCTCCCAGGACAGCTGTACTCTGCCACTCTGCAAGACATGCAGCCTGCTGGGTCAGAGTGCCCCACCACATGCTCGGGAGGTAGGTGTTGCCTGGTGTCCGACACCTTTTGCAGAGGACAGCAAGACACAGAGCAGATAATCTGTGGGTCACACCAGCTCCTGTCAAAATCTCTTTGTGGGCACTTTCTATTCTCAGAGGGATGTCTAGTGACACCTGTGGTATCAGGAAAGCCCTGCAAGAATGTGGGACTGCAATGTTACTCTGCCATCTTGTGGTAATCACATTGTCAGGATCGATCAATCAATCAATCAATCAATCATCTACCTATCTATCAGATATCTATCTATCTATCTATCTATCTATCTATCTATCTATCTATCCTGCCTGCCTATCTATCATCTATCTATCTATTTATTTATTGTGAACTGGAACCTGGAAGTTATCCAGGACACTTCCTTTTCTGAAAAGAACAAATGTTCAGTCTTCCAGGATTCTTTATCAATAACCATTACGCACTCTATGAAGAATACATTATCTAAACAGCAAACTATGGCCGAATGTGGCAGCACACACCCAGAATCTCAGCACTCAGGAGGCAGAGGCATGTATGAGTGAGGTCAGCTAGTTTCTATAAGTCAGACCCTGTCTCAAAAAACAATCAAGTTATACTAAGATCAAATTAAAAAAAAACGTATTTCTTAAATTTTATTTGTGTGGGTGTTTTGCCTCCATTTTATGTCTGTGCACCATGTGTGTGCCTGATGCCAGTGGAGGCCAGAAGGGAGTGTTAGCTTCCCCTGAAACTAGAGTTACAGACAGTTGTGAGATGCCATGCAGATGCTGGGTACTGAACCCAGGTCTTCTAGACAAGCAGCCAGTGCTCTCAGATACCAAGCCAACTCTCCAGTCCCTAAGAGTAACCTTAAAGTTGAGAATGGGGGTGCATACTTACAACCCCAGCACATGGGAGGTGTAATACTTACAACACACAGCAGGAGGATAATGGGTCAAGGCTGTCCTGGCCTCAAAAACAAACATGAATATCAGTCTTGGTTCTTGTGTGCGATAACCTCAAATGCACATTCAGTTAATGTCTGTTTGCTGTGTGGGGCAATGCTAGGCTTCCAGAGATAACGAGATACGATCTCTGCTCTCAGCAAGCTTCAAACACGCTGACCAAGGGCAACTTGTATACACATCTAAACCAGGAGTGGTGGTGTGGTACTCTCCTGCGACCTGAGTCACAGGAGGGTCACTAGTTTGAGGCCAGCCTTGGCTAGACAGAGCCACTTGTCTAAAAAAAAAAAAAAAAAAATCAAATCTAAATTATAAGACCAAAAGTATGCGTTTGTTATAGTAAGAGATACAATGGAATGGGCTTGAGACACTTTGGAAATCAGGCAAAAGCTACGGAGGTAGGTGGCACCGGAGTGCCTCTAGGGAGTCAGTATGTCTACTTGGGAAGACATATTGGGCCTGTCTGAGGCTTCAGCACTGGAGGAGTAGACACAGGTGAACCAGGAGTTCAAGGACAGTCTTGCCTCATAATGCGTTGGAGGCCAGTCTAGAGCACATGAGACCCTGTCACAAACACAGAACAAAGGAGACACATAGGAGGGTCCTAGGTAGAAACCTGTGGGTTAGTACTAAAGTTTTCGATCAGGTACCACTATCCCAGTCATAGTATATACATTTTTTCAACTTCTTTGAAACAGAGGTTCTCTGTGTAGCTCTGACTGTCCTAGAAACTTGCTCTGTAGACCAGGCTTGGCCTAGAACTCACAGATCCGCCTGCCTCTCTGCCTTTCAAGTGCTGGGATGAGAGACATGGGACTAGTCCCACTGCCCAGCCTAGTCAAAATATTATATTTGTAAAATACTTGTGTGCATAATTTAATGCACAAGTGGAAAGGAAGCTATTATGATTGGCTCTGGTCTTTTCCTCCTGCATGCCACAGGATTGTTGGGTCAGTTTCCACACACACACACACACACACACACACACACACAGATAACCACAGCCACGCGCCCACTCACCCATCTCTGAAAGCCACAGGGCAGGGAAGAGAGAACCAACTTCTGAGAGTTAGCCTCTGACCTCCACAAGGAAGCTCCAGGTGGGCACACTCCCCTCCCCCAGCAAGATAAATAAATGTATGAGTGGTAAAACATTGATTGACTGAAAGTGAATAGGGGGAGACAGGCAGGCGTCTGGGACAGAGAGTGGGTTTGTTCTGCCCAAGCCAGGAGCTAAGCCTTGGCAGGGTACTGTTTATCTTCTTCAGGAATCTGGAAAGTTAACTAGGAACTTCAGAAAAAAACTCTCAGTCGAGCAGAGTCGACTGAGAAGCGACATCAAACTGTGGATCTGTGATGGTGTTCCGGAGGCACCGGGGAAAGACAAACAGAGGCAAGGACAGACCTCAAAGGATGCAGATAGATAACTTCGGGGAGTTGTAGCTTGAGGTGAATCTGAGAGGGGGCTTGCCATCTGGAAGTGTCCTGACAGGGACAGGCTGTTTGAGAACACCGAAGCAGTTTTGCCCAATTACGGTGCCCCACGCGTGGGATCTCAGCACTCAGGAGAGAGGAAGGGAGATCAGGTTTCCAACACCATTCTCAGCTCCACAGGGCGTCCCCAGGCAGCCTGAGCGACTACATGTATTTCATGTACAGGGCTAAGGCTCGAACCCAGGTCTCTACGAGCGCTAGGAAGTCTACCCCCTGAGCTATACCTCCAGCTCTAAGTGGGTGGGATCTCCAGTGCCTGAGGGAGGTCTGGTCTGGAGGCAAAGGCCTCCTGAGGGTGGCCTCTGAGGTGGGAAAGAGCGGACTGTTGATATTTTTCCTTGCCTTGGGTACCTCGCGGTGCCACATCATATACCCCTAAATCAGGGACTGTATCCATGGCTTCTGGGCCCCACTGAGACGAGTCCCACCCATTTGTACAAGTGATTATTAACTCCCGCGCCAACCTCACGAGTCTTTTCAATATTTTGTGGTCTTGCTTCTGTTTTTCTTCTGCCAAGGACTGCTTGCTCCATGGAAATCTTGGTTAACTGTAAGATCTTGCCAGAGAGAGTGAATGCCTTTGACGAACACACCCAGGGAAAGCTGGTCTCCTGCATGGCCAGGAGCCTCCGGGAAGAGAGCTCCCTCGTCGTGATTAAACGGCATCGAAGCTGTTTTGTGTCTAGCTGTTGACACGTGTCTGCTTGCTTTCACCTAGCATTCCAGGGCTGAGAAAGTCCAAGTCCCATCAGTCTTGGCCGAATCTGTTCAAGATGCTTTCCTCATTCAGTGGTGAGAACGGGTTGGGCAGAGGCCAAGGTCACTGGGAGACTCTCCCCTGATGCTTGAGAGAGCTTCCTGCCAAGATTTCCTAGCCCTTTGGTGGCAGATTTGCTGTGGGAACAATCTCACCATCTGCACGGAGGGAGCCTGCAGATAGAAAATACACAGGACACGGGGGCCTCCCTGGCCCAGGCTTGCACGAGCTGTAATCACCACCGCTGTTGCCTGCTCTTGGGAAACAGGAAGTCTGAAGGAGGGCTTGTGGTTCCACTGGGCATTTCAGCAGCCCCAGGACAGAATTGCTTAACAGTCAAATGCAGCTCCAGGTGCAGGGAAGAGCGGTAATCCGAAATAGCTGCTTGAAGGAACCATTTTGTAGGTAGTTATTTTTTAAAAAACAACAACAACAACAACAACAACAAAAAACCCAAAAAACAATCTCGGGGTTGGAGAGATGGCTCAGTAGCTGGGAACATTTGCTGCTTCTGCAGAGGGTGTACGTTAGAGTCCCAGTACCTACACAGTGCCTCTCAGTGGCTTGCGACTCCAGTTCCAGGGGATCTGAAGCCCTCTTCTGACTTCTAGGGGCACGGTACAGATGTGTTTGGTGCTCATAACACCCCCCCTCAAAAAAAAAAAACAAGGCTCACACACATAAGTATGCACAGTAGGGGCTGGAGAGATGGCTTAGAGGTTAAGAGCACTGACTGCTCTTGCGAAGGTTCCCGAGTTCAAATCCCAGCAACCACATGGTGGCTCACAACCATCCAGTAATGAGAATGAGGTCTGACTCTCTCTTCTGGCTTGCAGGCATACATTTGGGCAGAACACTGTATACATAATAACTCTTTAAAATAAATAAAAACATCTTAAAAATGTATACACAGTAAATGAATAGTTATTTTTTTAAAAAAAAACAATAGAACATTGTTGTTGTTATTTTTCTCCCATGAAAGTGTCTGTAGGTCTGTCATGGTGTGAATAGTCCACCTTTGTTTGTTTAGGAAATCAATCAATTTTCTTTTTTTTCCTTTTCTTTTCTTTCTTTTTCTTCCTTTCTCTTTCTTTCTTTCTTTCTTTCTTTCTTTCTTTCTTTCTTTCTTTCTTTTTTGTTTTTGTTTTTCGAGACAGGGTTTCTCTGTATAGTCCTGGCTGGACTGGAACTCACTCTGTAGACCAGGCTCATCTCGAACTCAGAAATCCGCCTGCCTCTGCCTCCCGAGTGCTGGGATTATAGGCATGCGCCACCATGCCTGGCTTAGGAAATCATTTTTAAGAGGAATGAAGTCAGGCTGGACTCACACAGACCCAACCAGAAGAGTATATTATAAGGGTTATGGGTGAAGTCCCATTGGAAGAGGGCAGAAACCAGGAATGATGGCACGTGTCTATAATATCAGCCCTTGGGAAGCGGAATCAGAAGGTTAGAGGTTCGAGGCCCCTCTCACTGCATAGCAAATCTGAGGCCAGTTCAGGCTATTTGAGACTCTTTCAAAAAAAAAAAAAATCCCAAAGGCGAAATAGTGAACAATATGGAAAGGAATTTTCTGTCAGTATCGATGAACAAAGTCCATAGACTCTCAAAACAGCAAGGTCAGTACCAAGGTATACTGTTCAGGGCTCTTTGCTTCAGAAAAAATACCGGAATTGAACGTTTATTTTTGCATCCTGCTTAGTTAGGACTGTTCTCCCAAGCTCTTGCTGGGTGCTGGACATGTGTTTGGGCTTCCATGCCCTTGTGTGGTGAGCCTGAGACCGAGCTGGTGGAGGCCCGGACTGTAAGCTCAGACGTGTCCTAATGGAGGAAGAGAAGAGTGAACTTGTGGGAAAGGAGGAAAGTGGGTCAGAAAGTCGGATTCCGCTGAACTCCTGGTTTGTTGTTAATTAGACGTGGGCGAACGTAGCTGGGCGTCACCCCCTCTGTGGGGAACGGAGGCTAGTGACACAGGTCCTGGGTTCTCTCTCTGTCCTGCAGTCTTACTTGGGTGTCTTCTCTCTGTGCCTGTTCAAGGTCCAGCACGTGCCTCTCTAGATTACCACACCCTGCCCAACCCTTGAACTGTGTTCTGCGGCCAACAGAACTAAGTAAACAAGAGCGGTTGGCAGGCTCCGGCTTCTCGTGGTTTCTGCTCCGAGACGAGTTCTCTAAAATGCCTCTGGAGTCCCACAGTCCTGGATGTGACTCCAGACTCCCCCGCTTCCCTGTCCCACATTTTAGGCAGGAGGCTCAAACTCCTTGGTATCATCCCTGCTAAAGGGCACCGTTCCTGGCAGCTTTCACCCACTGTCAACCCCCCTGGCTACAGGTGGTTGATACTGTGCAGATCTGGACAATCTGAATTGGAGTTGTGATTTATTATTCATTCCTGATTGTAGGTTGGTTGCAAGCAGTGCAAGCTATGAAATATTATACTGGATTTACTTCCTTTTTTTTTTTTTCAAAATTTCCATCATTATGTATCTAGGTCATCATGGAAAGAGTAAAAAGAGAAAGAAAAGAAATAGAAAACATACTGTTTTTTTTCCTGCTAATCCTCTTTGGTAGGGCTATGCATTTTGACTTTATACTTAGCATTTATTATTATTATTATTATTATTATTATTATTATTATTAGTTATTATTTTAAAAGACAGAGTTATAGCTCCAGCTAGCCTGGTTCTTGCTACATAGACCAGGCTGGCTTTAGACTTATAGCCATTCCCCTGCCTCAACCTTGCAAGGGCTGTGGTGATAGACATATGACATCCTGGCCTATCTACCATTTTTTTTTTTTTTTTTTTTAGCTTAATAAGCTACCTCAGTCTCTTGGACTTTGGATTCCATTTGTTTCTTAAGCATTCACATGTTGGGGGTTTAGTCCTTAGAGTGGTGATTTTTAAGATGTGATGGTAACTATAGGAAGTAGAACCTTGCCTCGGGGGTTGGGGAATGAATGTAGCACTCAGGAAGGAATGTATGTGGGGCTCGTGATACCCCGGTCTCTCTTGAGAGAGTGTTTTTATAAAGGTACATGCCTGGGCCTGTCTCTCAGGCTTCCTGTCTGGCTAGCTCTGACACACTCTTTCCATGATGTCATCCACAATGGGACAGAGGGAATAGAATCCTTGAAAGAGCCAACATTTTGCTGGAAGAAATTTGATAGTCAAACTTGGACATAGTGGCTCAGGCCTGTAATCCCAGCACCCAGGAGACTGAGGTAAGAGCAGTGAGCTAGAGGCCATGGTGAGGGGAAGGAAATGAAAGAGGGAGGCGAAAAAAGAAAAGAGAAGGCCAGAGGGAGAGATGTGTGGTGGTCTCCTCACGGTTTTCTTCCTTTTCTTTCCACTAAGTTATTTCTTACATCGCTTGGGAATTTTAAGCAAACTGAACCAAGAACTCACAATTAAAAAAAAAAAATTATGGAAGAGAGACGAAAGGCTTCCATTTTGTCGGAATACATGTGTCAGGGGCGTGCGCCTGCTGATTACTTCAGTGGTAAGCCTTTTAATTAGCAGGCCAGGGCCACCCTCTTTCCTATCGGATCTCATAACAACTTTTCCAACGAGGTTTCCACCAGGGATCCCGTTAGCTGAAGTAACAGATGACCCAATTCCAAGTTAATAAAGAGAAGATGGAAGATTTCCTAGTTCGCATTTGGAAAAAAAAAAAAAAAAAAGGTCCAGTGAGATTCCTCTCCCCCAGCCTTGTGATCAAAGTGACCTCAGACTGATAGCAGTGGCAGCCCCTACTAATCCTGTCAGCTTCCTGCCCAGGCCTGTCTTAGAGAGAGGTCAGCTTCCCATGGCACCGTGAATGCTATCTTCCCAGGAGCTCTGGTAATCATCTCCTTACATCTTTCACACACAGGCTTAAGTGTACCCTGGGGGACGGACATGTTTGTTTGGCTTACACTATCAGTTGGAGTGTGACAGACACTGAACAGTCAACCGTAAAGTCCTCCACATTCTTCCATTTGTAAAGGGGTGGGGGTGGAGGGGGTCATCTGATCGGGGGGTTGGCAAGCTATAGGCATGGAATCATATCTGGCTGTTTTCAGAAGTGAAGCTTTCCTGGCCGGCAGCCACGGGACATAGGCTCACACGTTGCTGCCGGCCGTTCTCATGCTACAGGGGCCGAGCTGAGCAGCCGTGATGGAAGACCACAGGATCCATATGGCTTCAACGGCTTACGGCCTGACCCTTTGATGGGTTTGCTGACCTTTGCTCTGGATGAGGAAAGTGGAAGGGAGATTAACTAACCAGTCCAAAGTCAAAGGGTGGACGGGAAGCAGAGATGGGAGCCCATATACCCACTTGTCCCCAGGGCTGGGGGTGGGGGGGAGTCTCTGTGACTGAGCTGGCATTTCTGCCACGTCTAGCCTTACAAATAGAATGAGGCTGACCTAAGCTTGCAGGAATCAACAGTTGCCACAACCGATCTATCCTTAGAAACAACTCTTTCAGGGCCTAGAGAGATTGCTCGGTGGTTAGGAGTGCTTGGGAGGCCCTGGGTTTGACTCCCAGTACCCACATGGCAGCTCACAACTGTCTGTAGCTCTGATTCCGGGGGCATCTTCCAGCCTTTTCCAGTCCCAGGCACACTTGCATGCAGGCAAAGCATCCATACCACCAAAAGAAAAAAAAAATCATGTGAAGATGGAAAGGGGCTGGAGGAGGGCTGGAGAGGTAGCCCAGGGATTGAGAGTAACTGTTGCTTTTGCAGAGGGTGCAGGGCTTAGCTCCTAGGACCCACACTGTGGTTTGCAACATCCAGTTTCAGGGCCTCTGATACCTCCTTCTGACCTTAGACACCAGGCATGTACTGAGTGCTGTGCAGGCAAAGCACTCAAACACACAAGGTAAATAAATCTGGAAGAGGGGGAGGCCGGAAACTGGGCTGGAGACAATGAAAAACCGTATCTATGATGACCCAGAAGCCTCCAGTAACGTTCTCTCTTATTTTACACACAGGCTTACACGTGCCTGGTTCTAAGAGTACGGCTAGAGGAAGCCCATCACTGCTTAGAATAATTGTTCGGGGCGTGGCAGACTCAGACACCCAATTTTTTTTGAAAGACACCAACACCAATTGGCATATTAGAATATTTCAATAACCAGTGGGATAAAGCGAAGGACGGAACAAATAGCTTTTCCTAGGTATGGTGGTACATGCCTGTATCCTGATCCTTAGGAGACACAGATAGGAGGGTAACAAGTTTGAGGCCAGCCTGGTCTACAGAGAGTTCTAGACCAGTTATGGCTACTACATGGTAAGACTCTGACTCATGCACATAAAATGTTGATTCATATTTGATTTGATGATATTAAAACAATATATATTTGGTATTGATCACACTTCAAAATAATTCTTTTAAGAAGAGATCTCACTAGAGCAGGCTGGCCTTGAACCCACTGATTTCTACCTGCTTCTGCCTCCTACGTGTTGAGATTGAGTGTGACTTCTATTTTCTTTTGTTTATTTTTACTTGTGTGTGTGTGTGTGTGTGTGTGTGTGTGTGTGTGTGTTTGTGTATGGGTTTGTGCACATGAATGGATGGTCATATATAGAGAGGTTAGAGGAGATTTAGTGTTTTCCTCAATTACTTTAAACCTCTGTCTTTGTTTCTGTCTTTAGGTCTTTATTACCCCCACCCCACTCCCTCTCCATGTGTGTATGCACTTGAGTGTATGCTCATCTGTAAAGGTCAGAGGAGGAGATCTAGTATTTTCTCAATTATTTGACCCCTCTGTCTCATCTTGTGTCGTGTTGTGTGTGTGTGTGTGTGTGTGTGTGTGTGTGTGTATCTGAAGTTTGCCATTTCTGCTATGCTAGATGGCCATCAAGCTCCCAGGATCCTCTTCTCCCTCCCTCCCTAGACTTGGGTTGTGAGCAGATGTGCTTGTGTTGGGCTTTTACACAAGTGCTGGGGATTTGGACTTGGGTCCTATATTGTCCACAACCATAAATGTTAACTTTTATTCACCAGAGGTAATGGTCTCAGAGGCTTACAGCTGAATAAGCTCACTCTTTCTAGCTCTTGCTGAACTCTGGCTGGCTGGCCCAACTCAGCAGTTTGGCCTCAAACTCCTCTCGAAGCCGAGGGATTAGATCTGGTTTCCCTTGGCTTCTCCCTGGATTGCTCTGCTTGGCCTCAAACTCTAGGAATTTGTTGTACTCTTCCAACTCCATATTCTCTGGCTCCAACTGCCTCTGGAGATCTGCACTGAACTGCATGAACTCACAAAGGAACTCAACTCCATTGCACTGCACTCACCACATGGACTCCCCACAGACTCCCTCCCTACACTGTTTTTAAAAAGTTCCTTTCCCGTGCTGTTCTCATGAGAACTGGACATATCCCTTCTCCGACTCACTCTGCCAAATCTTTTCTGATTCATCACTTTGTCTGCTACTCAATTAGATGTCACTTTCAAACATGGCTGCTTCCTTCTACAAACTAACTTCAGTTCATTGTTAGGGATTAAAGGTGTGTAATGAGGGCGTGTCTGTATCCCAGCTGGATCACACAGACCTAGAAGGTCTTTGCTGGGGATCCTTTGCCAGAGCAGCCATGTTGCTGGATTAAAATTCCTCTACACACGACAAGCACTCTTACGCCCTGAGCCATCTCCCCAGCCTCTGGGTGGTGGTTTCAATACCTTGGCTCATAGGAAGTAACACTATTAAGAGGTGTGGGTTTGTTGGAGTGGGTGTGGCCCTTGTCGGAGGTGTGTCGCTGTTGGGGTGGGTTTGGAGGTCTCATTCTATGTCAAGGCTCTGCCCAGTATAGAAGAGACCTTCTCCTGGCTGACTGAGGAATACAGTTTCCTGCTGTTGCCTTTGGAGCAGGATATAGAACTCTTGGATGTTCCAGCACCGTGCCTGCCTGGATGCTACCATGCTTCTCACCGTGATGATAATGGACTGAACCTCTGAAACTGTAACCTAACCTCAATTAAATGTTTTCTTTTACAAGAGTTACCTTGGTCATGTTGTCCCTTCACAGCAATGAAAACCCTAAGACAGAAGTTGGTACCAGGAGTAAGGTATTGCTGGGATAGGCCTGACCATGTTTTTGTTTGGAGGATTGTGGATTTGGGGACTTTGGATTTGGAAAGCAATGGAATGCTGCAAAGTGGGGCTTAATGAACTGGTCTTAGTAGGAATACAGAAGAAGACATTGGGGTTAGGGTGGTTTGAACTCTTGGAGCCTGGTTCAAGAGGTTTCAGAGGAGAAGAATGTTAGTATGTGGCCTAGAGACTGTTTTTGTGATGTTTTGGTGAAAAATATGGCTGCTTTTTGCCCTTGTCCAAAGAATCTGCTTGAGGCCAAAGTGAAGAGATTTAGATTAATTGCATTAGCAAAGGCTATCACAAAAACAGTCTAGTATAAATCCTGTTGTGTGGTTACTAAAGTTCACTCTCATGAAAAGCATTTCGATGAAAAGGAGCAAGCTGAGAAAGGAAAAATACAAACTATACGGTTCAAGTATTAAAGGGACGCCGTGAAGTGGGATGGCGCTGAATCTTCCATTTAAGGAGATAAACAGGGGGCTGGAGAGATGGCTCAGCAGTTAAGAGCACTGACTACTCTTCTGAGGGTCCTGAGTTCAAATCCCAGCAACCACATGGTGGCTCACAACCATTTGTAAAGAGACCTTACACCCGCTTCTGGTGTGTCTTAAGACAGCTACAGTGTACTTAGATATAATAATAAATAAATCTTTAGGCAGAAAGTGAGCAGGGCTGACTGGAGCAAGCAGAGGTCCTGAATCCAAATTCCCAGCGACCACATGATGGCTCACAACCATCAGTACAGCTACAGTGTACTCATATATATATTATATAAAACAAATAAATCTTAAAAAGAGAGATAAACAGATTAAGGGGGCGGTGACATCAGGACAAGATCCTGCCCAGCTAAGCTTACAGTGGAACAAGCGATAGTTATATCTAGGCATTATTATGCCCTGGTTATTGTTTTCATTTGGACATAAGGAGATATGTTTGTCTGTCATATTGACAAGGGATGGATCGTGATGGCTATTCTTGGTTTTGTCAACTTGACTACATGTGGAATGAGCTACAATCCAGAAACCTGTGATCCAGATCTTGAGGCATAATGGCCATGCTTATAAAGATCTGGTGAAAAGGTATAGAAAGGCTTAGGTCCAGGTATGGCGGTATATGCCTTTAATCCCAGCACTCAGGAGACAGAGGCAAGCAGATCTCTGAGTTCAAGACTGCTCTACAGAGCAAGTTCCAGGACAACCAAGCTTAGGCAGTAAAGGAGTTGGAAAACAGAAAACTGATAATGATGTAATAGAACAAGGGGGCCAATGTTCCCACTCTAGCAAGCGGCAGCAGCTTTGGCCACGTGACTCTGGTTATAGAGTCACAAATAGAAGATAATACGGGGACAACTGATGTTGGTTAGCTGGAGCTAAGAAATTAGTGGTGATTAAGAAGAGACCAGCATCTCTGAGGTGAAATCTTCTGGGAAATGTTTCCTGAGAGCACAAAGAAGTTGTGTTCCAGAGATAGTCAAGGTTGTACCTTCTGTTGCAACTGGACTTGGTATTGTGTAAGAGTCACCCAGGTGGTACTGGTGTTTGAAGGCATGAAGGGGTCATGGAGAACAGCTGAAATTTGGCACTGTGAGAGGCCAGAAATGGCCACTGAATGTAAAGGTGCAGCTTCAGTTGTAGTTGATGGTCAGATTTGAAGGGATCATGCCAAGAAATTGAGGCTTGGCACCACTAAAGGAGCCTATGAAAGGCTATTGACTGGTGAAGCCTAGCATATATTGCATATTGCAGTGGAGGCCTGCCATACTGGAGATGCCAATACCATGGGATGACTACCATGAACAGCAGTAGCAGTGGAATAGAGCCAACCAGAGCCGAGAGTGCTACAGAGGGCAGAGGTCGAGAAGTGACTCATCCCCTTGGGAGGAGCCCAGATTATGTGTGAATCCCGGACATTGAAATAAGAAGCTGTACCAGGCAGTGGTGGCACACGCCTTTAATCCCAGCACTTGGGAGGCAGAGGCGGGCGGATTTCCGAGTTCGAGGCCAGCCTGGTCCACAGAGTCCCCGCCAGCTTATGGGGGAACCGGGAATGGAATATGGCGGTTTGACTATGGATGGGAAGTGGCAGACTTTGAATGTGACCTTGCTGGAGGAAACATGTCACTGTGGGGGTGGGCGTGGAGGCCTCCTCCTATGCTCTGGCTCTGCCCAGTGCAGAAGAAACCCTCCTCCTGGATACCTGTGGAAGACAGTTTCTTGCTGGTGGCTTTGGATCAAGATCTAGAACTCTCAGCTCTTCCAGAGCCTCTGCCTAGACACTTCCATGCTTCCAACCATGATCACAATGGACCGAACCTCTGAAACTGTAAGCCAGCCCCAATTAAAATTTTTTTTTATAAGAGTTACTTTGTCCATATGGTCCCTTCATAGCAATGGAAACCCTAACTAAGACACCTTGTGTGTTTACAGGATCTACATAGCACAGGCTGGTCCCAAACTCAAGATCTTCCTGCCCCAGCCTCCTGAGTGCTGGGTTCACAAATATGGGCGGCTAAACTAAGCCCAGCCATACTTTGAACTGAGCTTGGATGTTTTCTTATGCCAGTAAATGTTTCCAAATAAAGTCACTGTGCTGGTTATTATTATTGTTGTTGTTGTTGTTGTTATTATTATTATTATTATTATTATATTCACTTTAACATAAGCTAAAGTCATCTGGTAAGACAGAGCCTCAGTTAAGATGTCTCCATCAAATTGGCCTGCAACCAAGTCTGTGAGGCATTTTTCTTTATTACTGATTGAAGTGTGAGGGCTCAGCTCATTGTGGGTGGTACTATCCCTGGGCAAGTAGTCCTGAGGTTTTGTTTTTGTTTGTTTTTTTTAAACAACAAAACAAAGCAAGGAGCTAGAGAGGTGGCTCAGCAGTTAAGGGCATTGGATGCTCTTCCAGAGGTCCTGAGTTCAATTCCCAGCAACCACATGGTGGCTCACAACCATCCATAATAGGATCGGATGCCCTCTTCTGTACATGCAGACAGAGCACTCAAACATTCATACAAACGCCATATGTAAATATAAAATTTAAAACCAAAATAAAACCCCAGGGAGCCCAGGGAGCAAGCCAGTAAGGACTGTTTCTTTGTGGCCTCTCTGCCGTTCCTGCCTGCACGTTTCCTGCCCTGTTGGAGTTCCTATCATCTTTCCTCAGTGACAGAATGTATCCTGAAAGCGTGAGCTTTATTTCAATAAACCCTTCTTCTATTGAGTTGCTTGTGGTCAGGATACGTTTCACAGCCACAGAAAGCAAATCGATAGAATCACGTTCTTACATCACGGGGCTTGGGACCTCAGTATCACTTGAGGGTCAGCTGAACTTATATGACATCTGAGTTATGGGGCAGTACTCTAGGAAAAAAAAATCACCTGAGAATGGAAGGGAGCTGGTAGGCAGGGGAAAGAGACCCCAAAGCCACCCTGATGTATTTATGATGATAATTGGGTTATGTGGTGACTCTACTTGAAGTCATCAGGGTTTCACTTCCCTTTAGTGAAACTCCAAGTTTCTACATTCTTTACCCTGCTCCCGCCCTTGTCTGTGTTTTGCCACACCAGATCCAGTGTTCTTCCCAGGTCTGTCACAGGCCGGTCTAAGGGAGGCTGTTCCCCACCTTCATGAGTCTCTTTCTCTCTCTGTGTGTGTGTCTGTGAACGCATGGTGTGAACTCCACAGCATGCATGTGGAGGTCAGAGACAAGCCTTCACATCAGTCTTTGCTTTCTGCCTTTTTTGGAGACAGTCCCTTGTTAACTGCCTCATTCGTAAGGCTATCTGGCCCACAGGCTTCAAGGGATACGCCTGTTTCCACCCCCATCTCCAAGTAGGAGCGTTGGGATTACAGATGTGTGCTACTCTGGCCAACTTCATGTGGTTACAGGGACTCTCGCTCAGCTCCTTATCCCTGGGAGGAAATTGTTCTGTCCACTGAGCCATGGCTCCAGCTCCATGAACTCAAGAAAATTTATTACATTCATTTGTATGTCTTGCATATGTGCACAAGCGCCTGTGCTTTCTCCCACACAGTGACACCCACGTGCATCAGGCTCCGTGGCAAGTGTGTTTCCCTACTAAGCCATCATCTCCCTATCCTCCATTTTCAACATCTGAAAAATTAAGTTTCCTGTCTTCCTACTCCGGATCAAAACACCGCTTTTGGGAATCTCTCTGCTTCCTGCAAACAGTTAGAATCATAGGTGGCTGACTGCTGGTTTCCTAATAAAGCCTCCTGCCCAGCTCACTGCCACTCTTGTTTCCTTCTCTGTCTCAAACCCGGGAGTTTCTCAGTGGCGTGGGCCTTCTTTGCTTCGCCGGTCACACCATAGACTCAGGTCTTCAGTTTGCTGTCACTCAGTGAATGTCACTATCTTCTCTCTAAACAATTCTGCAGTGTCCCGTAATATACGGGAAAGGGAGTTAAGCATGGAGGTCTAATAGGCCACCTAACTTTTGCTAAAGTTTGGGGGAGTGTCTTGGCAGGTGATATCTTGCACAGATCTGCCCTCGGGAGTTCCTAGACCCCACTAATGGGGAGTGTTACAAAATGAGGAATCACAAAACCACAGATAGATAAAGGCATGCCCAGTACCTCTGACGATATGAAAGACTGGCTATATCATACACACTGTTCCTCAGGATAAATGTCAGAATGGCTACTCTGAAAAACGGGTTTTTCTAGAAACTTTAGCCTAGCCCTGCAGTCAGCTTTGGAAAAAGGTCTCCCAATTTACCATGTTCATTGGTATTGTACCATAATTGTTTTGGTCTAGAAGTTAACTTATCTTTCCACTTGTATAAGGACAACACAAGTGTATTAGACATGTAAGGTTGTAATTTATGTGAGTTTGATTATAGAAACTAATAGTATATTCTCTAAATAGTGAAAAACTCTCAGACTTACAGTTGATTTTTTTTTTTGAAACAGGGTGTCTGTGCATTGTCCTGGCTGCCCTGGCACTTATGGGCTGGTCTCCTGGCCTGGAACTCAGAGATCTACCCTCCTCTGCCTCCCAAGTGCTTGGATTAAAGGCATGAACTACCATACCCTGCAGATTTGCAATTTCTTTTGTGGGGAGTGGTTTGAGACAGGATCTTAGGTACCTCAGGCTAGCCTTAAATAGGTTATACAGCTGAGGATGACCTTGAACTTCTAATCTTTCTGCCTCTACTTCTGGAGTGCTAGGGTTTTGGGTTGTTTTGGTTTGAGCCACAATAAATGGCCTAAGTTAAATAAAAACAAACAAACAAACAAACAAACAAACAAAAAACCCCATTAATTTCAGATGTGGGGATGCAAGCCTGTAATCTTAGTTTGAGGCCAACCCGGGAGGATCATGGGTTTCAGGCTAGCTTGGGCTACATATAAGTTCCAGCATAGCCTTGGTTACACAAAGGTGCTCTTTCAAAAACAAGTAAATTTAAAAAATGTATGTACTTGACTCTTAGCCATCCCCAGTCAATTAACCTACAGAAGCTTGCACATTTATGTTTGCGAAGTTTCATTTGTGAGGGCAAGACAGAAGTCAGGAAACAAAGCACAGAGCTGCCACATCACCAAATACCTACTCAGCAGTAAGAGTTAAGAATTCTGAGCTGCTTTTGAGAGCGATTCTGGCTCCGAGAGGCATGCTTTGCGGGCAGCAGTCCCCATACAGGAACTCAAAGGGCCCCTCGACTGCTGGCCCGCCCTCCTTGAGAGCTGCCAGTGGTCTGGGCTCTGCTTTCTTCCTAAAGCTTTAACCCTTTCGCCTAAATTTTCTGACTCTGCAGAGCACAGGGAGTCGGCTGCAGATCTCAACTATAAATCAGCTGCATTTAGAGAGCCAGTGGACACGGGGTTTGCTGGTAGACTGGACATCTGTGTCTCTGAATGTCACAGCAATAAAGCTAAAGTAGAACCTTAAAATTCTGAGTGGGAAAAGCAAGTCTGAAAAGGTATACTGAAAAGGCCATGATTCTCGTGGTATGTATGTATGTACTTCTACAGAATCTCACTGTATTGCTCAGGCTAGTCTCAAACTTGTGGGACTGAGTGATCCTCTTGTCCGCCACTCCCGAGTTCCTGGGGCTCCACGTAGGCACTCTTTGCCCTGCCTCGTGGTTTAATAAACAAACCAAGCCTTAGATAGGGAAAGCAGATGAGTGGCTAGCAGAGGTTAAAGATGTGGCAGGAGATTGGGAAGGAAGCGGTTATAAAAGGGAACCTTCAAAGGTTTGAACTGTTTTGCTTTGTCTGGGACAGGGTCTCAGGTATCCCAGGCTGGCCTCAAACTCACTATGTAGTTGATGAGGATGGCCTTGGACTCTTGATCCTCTTGCCTAAGTCTCCCAAGTGACGGAGTCCAGGAGTCTATCAGAAACACACACACACACACACACACACACACACACACACACACGTATAAACAAGACTGAGGTGGGGGGCTTGGGAAGATCTCTGAGGATGTTCTTACTATCCATACTTTGTACTGTGGTTATGATATAGTTTCATCTTGTGAGTCCGTATGGCTGGAGGCGGCTAGGTAAAGGGTGTACGAGAACTTCCGGGGGAGAGTTTAAAATCAGGAATTATGAACTATTTACACACCATATTCTCAGCTATGACCAAAGACGCGAACTGTCTCCTTAAATTCGGAGTGCGCGAGTGAGAACTCTCTACTGTACAACCTAACTGAAACCAGAGCAGAAAACTGAATTAAAGTCAGCGTTTTATGGGGCCAGGGAGCCGTGAGACCAGAGGAGCTGGTCTGCAGGAAATCTCCTCCTGGGAGAGGGTAAGAGCAGGATCACTTCCCCCGCCTCCCTGGAGCCTGCATACCCCGGGCCCCCGCAGCCCTGCACCCTCGTCCTTGCCCCTCGGAAGAGGTCACGTAGCCTGGCAGCCAGGGTGGGCTTCCTCTCCTTATAAGGCTATGTCCAGGAATATCTGACATTCCTCTCTATGTATGGGAAGCATCTTTGGCTCCCTGGCCCCAGCCAATGATATATGCTCTCCCTGAAGACCCCTACCCACTCCCCAACGATTAAAAATAGCTTTTGTTCCTCCAATCAGACGAGCTGTCTCACACTGAAGCCTGGGTTTCATTTCAGATTTTAAATCCCCAAAGAGCGCAACAGGAAGGGGGCTGGAGAGAGATGGCTTAGCAGTTAAGAGTACTGGCTGCTCTTCCAAAAGAGCCAGGGTTCAATTCCCAGAACTCACACGGCAGCTCACAACTGTTTGCAACTCCAGTTTAAAGAGAATCTAACACTCTCACTCAGACATACGCGCAGGCAAAACACCAATGCATATGAAACAAAAATAAATCGTTAAAATATTAACTAACAGGAGAGTTATGTATGAAGATACAAAGAAAACTTTATGTGGCTCTCTGATTCTGCTCAGAGAGGTGGTTCAGGAGCAGACAGCTTGGAAGGGACTCAGATCTCACAGGAAATGTGGTTCAGCCCAACATGGAACAGAAGCGCCTTGCATGAGCTCTGCTGGAGCTGGTCTGTGCTTGCAGTAAACACGGTTGGTTGTTAGCTATTTCCTTCTATTGACACACTCCCTCCTGGAGGAAGGATGGGGCCTCATAAGATCCAGGAAGCTCAGGTTCATTAGGCTCTACCCCAGGTTCCCTGAGCAGACTCGGGGAGAGGGTTGCCAGTGGGGATACCTGCATGTTGTGTAGTGAGAGGCAGGGACGCAGCTTTCCTGGTGGAGTGGCTTGACTTAGCAGCAGCGGCTGTTCTGAGTCACGCGCATATGGTCCTGTGGGTCACCCATCTATAAAGTCACTGGCTCTCCAAGCTGGACTCAGGTGGGATGACTTATTTGGTCTGTCCTCAGGACAGTTATCTGGGTGAGTAGGCATTTGCTCACACCTCTTCAAGAAGTGTCACACAACAGCCACTTTGTAGCATCAAGTTGGGAACAGATGACCATCGCACCACACTGGTATGGGCCAGTGTGTCCAGCACTCCAGGAAACCCTCTTCTACAGTGTCCTTGGGAAGCTAGAAAGCTTAGCATCGTGTTCATTTAACAAACTAGAGGCAAATGTGCTCTCTGCCACAAAGCATAATAAAGCACAGGGCGAAGGACAGACTTGGAGCCGGTTACTGGCACATGCGGGCTTGGCAAAATGTAGCGATTCTCCTGCAAGGCAGTAATCACATACTGGTCTGCGCTTCTGAGGTTTGAGGGGAGTGGTCAGAAGTGGGGTCCAAGACCTCAGCATTTTCCATTCCGTTCCCAGGGTGTTGGCTGCTGTTCTAGCTCTGGTTTTGCTATGATAAGCACCACGACCAAGGAGAACAGTCACGGTCAATCATTGAGGGAAGTCAGGGCAGGAGCTGAAGGCCAGGGCTTGAAGCTGAGACTACAGAGGAGCATGGCTTCCTGGCTTGCTCCTCTGTCTTGTACGGTGCAGGCCAATCACCTTAGGGACCTTACTGCTTACCGAGGGCGGGACCCTCCTATATCAACTAGCAACCAGGAAAATGGACACAGGCCAATCTGATCAAATTTGATCTTACTGGAGAGAGGAGCATTTGACAGAAGGCCCCAGGTTGGTTATCGCTCACAAGTTCTACTGTCAGGACGGGGTTGACGGTATTGGCTCTGGTTGTGAGCATGGCGGTAAAGCCGGGGAAGGACCTCACGCTCCCAATCTGGAGATATCCTTTGCTGGTCAGAATGGGATCAGGAGCCTGCAGGAAGACAACTATCTCTACCTGCCCATTCCCCTCTCTGCTTCATGCTATAGGCCAGAATTCTAGTCTTAGTCAGATTTTCGCCAACTAGAAAACATGCTGTTGGGGAGAAAAAGCTGTTGGCGCTCTCTTTTGTTGGACTTCCCCCTTTGAGAAAGGCTCTCGCTCTGTGTCCTCTGTCGGCCTAGAACGATGAAGTTCAGGTTAGCCATGATGATGCAGCCTTATCGGCTTCCCAAACGTTGGGGTTACAAGTGTGAGCCACCGCTGCTGGGACTTAATTACAACTGCCATCGCTGCGGTGAAACACCGTGTCCAAAGAGCAAGCTGGGGAGGAATCTGGCTCACACCTCCACATCACTGTTCATCACCGAAGGCAATCAGGGCAGGAACTCAGACAGGACAGGGACTTAAACAGGGCAGGGACCTGGAGACGGGAGCTGATGTAGAGGCCATGGCTTGCTCCACATGACTCGTTCAGCCGGCTTTCTTACAGACCCCAGGACCTCAAGCACCACCCACAATGAGCTGGGCCCTCCCCCCATCAATCACTCTTTAAGACGAGGCCTTACAGCTGGATCTCCTTGAGGCCTTTGCTTCAGTAGAGGTTCCTTCTTTCAGATAATTCTAGCTTGTATCAAGTTGTCATAAAACTATCCAGTGAACACATTGTCATATTAATTCTTGTTGGCGTGCTTCTTGGGCTACTTTATTGGGTTCTAGTATCGATCATCCTTCCAACCCTTATTTCACCCCAATCCCGTCCAATCCCCCAACACTAGGTAGGGGAGGAAGAAGACTAGAGGAGAAGGTGCAGACTTCTTTA
Organism: Apodemus agrarius; assembly: GCA_964023405.1. Classification (NCBI taxonomy): domain Eukaryota; kingdom Metazoa; phylum Chordata; class Mammalia; order Rodentia; family Muridae; genus Apodemus; species Apodemus agrarius. The sequence continues at coordinate 38,592,093 of OZ030027.1, forward strand.
GACTACTTCCTGCTGACTAGGAAGGAACCTTGGGTTTCTTGGGGCAAGTCCAGTCTCCATCACCAGGACATCTCCAACCAGCAATCCAGCAAAATAGCTAACGCAGCAGGGGAGTGGCAGCCACCCTAGGCCCTCTTGGGGCTCGGGCATCTATGCCCTCTCCAGAGTCCCCAGAATTCCAAACAAACTATCTCCAGCTGGGAAAAAATCACTTCCCCGCCCCCCCCCCAGCACTCTAGCATCTGTGGACAATCTGAAGCAACAGCTCCACATACCTACCACACCTGGGATGAAAACAAAACCATTCGCATAACATAACTGGGCTTTCAATGAAGTCAAAAGTCTCACTACAAATTCTGACTGTTTGGGGCAGACAGAATGCAGAAGCCAATGAAAGCCTTATAATTCAATGTGAGGAATCCAGAGTGGAGGGAGAGAACGGACTGCTGAGAGCTGTTTTCTGGCCTCTATTAAGTATACTGTGGAGCACGTGCGTGCACACACACACACACACACACACACACACACACAGAAGTATACTTTGAGACAGTTCCTCACTGTGTGGCCCCGCTCTCTGTGTAGTCCTGGTTAGTCTCAAACTCAAGAGATCTGCCTGCCCCTGACTCCTAAGTGCTGGGATTAAAGGCGTGTACCACCACACCCAGTTCCTCTCTGTTCAAAGATGGGGGTCTCACATAGTCCAGCCTGGACTCTGACACACTGTGTACCAAAGGATAAACTCCAGAGCCTCCTGCTTTGGCCTGCCTCCTGGGATTAGAGGCGTAGGCCGCCATGCCTATTTATCTTTTTTTTTTTTTTTTTTTTTTTTTTGAGACAGGGTTTCACACCATGGCCTAGTCTGGTCTGGACTCACTGGCACAAGATGACCTTGAACTCAGGGCAGTCCTCCTGCCTTCACCTTGGCAGTCCAGGGACTCATTATAGGAGTGCCTACACCACCAGGCTGACCCTGGTCCTTTGAATGACGCAGTTTTCAGTCAACCCTGCAACACGATGGGTCTGTATCACGGACCATTTCTCTCTTGGCTCTGAGTTTCTTTCAATTCTCTGTAGGTTCAATGTTTTGCAATCTACTCTTAGTAAGGGTTCAACCACTCCTCTAGCCCACCACCCAGCAGAGGTAGTGGAAGAGAAAAGTTATTTCGATACGGGGGAGAGTTCAGCGAGAGTTCTTGGGGGGGGTGGTGAGCTCGATCTTCTTGGGCAGCAGCTCAGTCCTGTAGCAAACAGCAAATGCCTTAGCAGCTGCAGACCAGCCCTCTAAACAGGCACAAACTGACAGCTGGGGTCCAGTCTTTGAGTAAGCAGACACTGGGCAGCTGTTGTTCAATCCTGAAGAAACCGCCAGGCTCGCCAACCATCCTGAGGAGAGGCAGCTGAGGCCTCAAGCAGCTGCGGGAACCCCATGGGCAGCTCTTAAACCAGTTTCTTTCAATGTCGGGAGTTATCACAAGTTGAGCTCAACAACGCTGTGTAAGGAGAACCAATACATGTGTGTCTTTAGCGAAGAGTAGCGAGGTGGAACAAATCAAACCCAGGCTCAGGGCTCGTCTCCCACCGAATGTGGGGTCATATTTCTACTCCTTCATCGGGGTCCTTTCACATGTCTGCTATTATAGCCAAACATCCTTTCACCTGTGTCTGCTTCAGGAAAACAGTCTTTCACGTATTTGCTTTAGCAAGACATCCTTCCACCCGTGTGCCCCAACAAACCATCATTTGACACAATTTTCCAAAGAACTAGACGTTTTCATTTCAACTTTCTTTTCTTGGTCTTTTTTTTTTTTTTCCCCTGTCAGGGTGTGACATCATCAGAGTTCTGACTGCCTCTGCCTTCGGAGTGCTGGGATTAAAGGTGTGTGCGTAGCTCCCAGCTAAAGAACTTCTGGGGCTCTCTGAGAAGGGGTGATGGTGAGCCGCAGAGAACGTCTGTTTTCTGACTGCACTTCTTTGAGTCTGAGTTGCTCATGCCGCGCAAGTGAGGGGAATGGAGGGACCCAGCCCACTGGGCTGGAGCAGGGGTGAGATCAGTGTGGCTCTTACGCAGAGTGGGCCTCAGCGTGAACTGCTGTCATCTGCCAGCATTTCCACTTTGTGGCTAATGAAATGCACCTTTCTTAAAGAACTAGAGCCTCTAAGAACGGCTAGGAGAGATCTCCCCCTAAATTGATATTAAATGAACGATTATCTGAGCCTGATCAGCTTGAGGAGAGGATTATGATTTATAAGCTCGGGATTTAGCACCATTTTCAGCCAAAAATAGTTTCTCTCTACTCCCACGTGACTGCCCTCAAGCTAAAAAGGCCTCGCACAAAAGACAGGTCTTTCGTGCCTTGTTCTGCCTGGGACTTTCAATCGCCTTCAACCTCCTTTCTCCGTATTTTCAACCTGCTCTCCTGGGTTCATCTCCAAAGCTATCTGAGATTTTGTTTTTTTCATTCTTGTTCTCAAATTCTCAAAAAGCTTCAGAAAAGGTTACACTGCCAGTACAAGGTCACCAATAACAGTTTCACCTACGAGGAGCTCTTAAACATTTTTAAGATCTGCTTTCTGTCTGTTTCCCAAAGCATCTGAAGGTTGCTAACACTGAGGACTTCATTGTACTCAGTGTGTATCTCCTAAGAACACAACCATTTTTTTTTCTGCATGGTTAAATACCAATATTTCACCCTAGACACTAACATTAATGAAATATTATCTATTACATTTTTTTTTTTTTTTTGCAAAGTTGGGCATTGAACCCAGAGCACACATGCTAGGCCATCAGACCTCCAACCGAGTTTTTGAAAAAACAGTTCATTTATCACTGAAGGCAAAGAGACAATCAGAGGAATGGAAAAGTACTTCCAGAATCTCCATACAATCAGGTTCTTCCTGTGTGTTCTGGAAAGTGTCCGGAATTTTCTTTAAGCCTCTATCGATTCACAAGGTACTCTGGACACTGTCAGTTTGACAGCTCGGGGCTTTAGTGTTCCACAAAGGCAAGGGTTAGCTTTGCCTGCCCTACTGCTGCACCCCACAGGAAACAGGGGTGAGCTGCCACGTGAGCTGTGGTTCTAGCATCCGGCCAGACAGCAAGGACAAGAAGATGAGGCCGTGTAATGATACAGTGGTTGAACCACCTGGAGTTTGAGCCCGTGTATGTCCGTGAGGGAGCGAGGGAGGGGGATGTCTACTCTAAGTATTTCCTCGGGGTTTTGGAGGCCAGAAGTCCAAAATGAAGATGGTGGCAGGCTCTGGCTCTCACTTGGCTTCGGGAGATGTTGGTCCCAGGCTTTTCTCAGAGTTTCTTGTGTTACCAGTGATCTGAGGCAGTCCTTCGACATGCAGAGGCCTCATCCCCTCCCCCTTGAGTGACACCCTCATGTTTTCTCATCGTGTCTCTTTCCTAGTTCTTACAAAACAGTCACATATTGACTGATGAGCCTATTCTAGTATATTATCTTGGCTAATCCAGCCCCAACTCTGCTTTCAAATACACATTCTGCCGAAGGCTTAGGGCTCTTACACAGCTACAAGGGGACATAGGTTAAGCCATCAACATGAGTCTTGTGTTCATCTTCTAGACTTCTGAGAGATAGTTTCTTTTCTTTGTTTGTTTCTTTCTTTTTGGTTTTGAGATAGTTTCTTTGTGTAGTCCAGTCTGTCCTGTCCTGGAATTTATTCTGTAGATCAGCCCAGCCTCAAGCTCAGATCTGCCAGCCTGTGGCCCCCAAGTGTTGGGATTATAGTGATGTTCTACCATGTGTGATGTTTCTTTTATTTTCTTCTTTCTTTCCTTCTTTCCTTCTTTCCTTCTTTCCTTCCTTCCTTCCTTCCTTCCTTCTTTCTTTTTCTTTCTTTTTTTCTTTTTTCTTTTTTTGGTTTTTCGAGACAAGGTTTCTCTGTGTAGCCCTGGCTGTCCTGGAACTCATTCTGCAGACCAGGCTGGCCTCGAACTCAGAAATCGGCCTGCCTCTGCCTCCCAAGTGCTGGGACTAAAGGCGTGCGCCACCACTGCCTGTCATGTGTGATGTTTCTGGTGGGATTTATTTTTTTGGTTTACTTTGCTTTTTTAAAAAAAAATTCTTTTAATTTTAAATATCAGATCTCAGATAGTGCAGGCTGGCGTGGAATATGCTAGGTAGCGAAAGATGATTTTAAATTTCTGATCCTCCTGCTTGCTCCAGAGCTGGAATTACTATGCCTAACAAATTATACTAAGATGTTTCCATTTTGGTTCTAGGCTCCAAGTGAGGACCCTGCACTGTCTCTCATTGTCTCATTTCTTTAGTCTCCTTTAATTTCCAACGGACATTCTTCAATTTTCCTGCATGCAATAGTTTCCTGGAGCCAGGTGCGATGTCACCTGTATTATCAGCACTTGGAATGTGAACACAGAATATACCATTCAGGGTCAAGGCCATGCCTGCTACCCAGGGAGTTCAAGGTGAGTCTGGGCCATGAGAGAATCTGGCAGCACGGACCAATGGGCGTTTGTGCACTCACCATATACTAGGCCTTGGGTTCAGTCTCTAGTCCAGAATAATTTCTGGACTCATCTCCAGAGTTTTTAGACAGGATCTTGCTCCATGTCCCATAGTGGCTTTGAACTCCTGATCCTGCTGCCCAAGGAGCGCTGGAATTCCAAGTACGGGCTTAAATTCATGTTTTCTTCTCTTTTTAAGAAAATATTTACGTTTTGGGCTAGGTGTGGTGGTACACGCCTTTAATCCCAGCATTTGGGAGGCAGAAGCTGGAGGATCTCTCTGAGTTCAAACTCAGCCTGCACTGCATAGTAGGTTATAGTCCAGTTGGAGCTTCATAGTGTAAATCTTCACAGTGTGACAAAAATTATGTGACTATATTTGTGTCTCTGTACATAGATGAGCGAAGCTGCCAGCAGTCTGAAAGAGGGCATCATCCTATGGAACTGGAGTTATCGGTGGTTGCAAGCCACTTAACCTGGGTGCTGGGAACCCAGCTCAGGTCCTCTGCAAAGGCATGGGGCACAACGAGGCATCTCTCTAGTCCTCTTGAACTGAGAGGTCTAACAGGCTGGCAGATGATACCCAAGCTGATGGTTTAAAGACAACACTCATGGGAACTGGTAACCTAAAGGAGGTGTTAGATGAGTTTTCTGGTGAGGGTCACGGTTAAATGTAGATACTTTAGGCTCTTCAGGCCATAGTTTCTATTATCTCTGCTACTGCAGGCAAAATAAATCAGCCTAACACATAAGCAATGGGGATGACTGTATCCTAATAGATATTTACAAAATGGTTATATGGCCTGATCAGGCAAGACCCACAGGCTATAGCATGATCCACTGCTCTAGGATAGTGTGTCACTTTTGAGAGAGGGTGGTGGGGGTTTTCAGAGCATTGACGGTTTGGACCCTTCCATTCAGTTTTTGTCAATAAGGCTTTACTATGTGGATTTGTTCTAGATTTGTTCACAGAGTTAAGATGAACTTCTTGGTAAGGATGCCATACAAGTTATAGTATGCCTTGCATAGAACATTGTAAAAGACTGAAATAGATCAAAATGTTTCTGGTTAGGGCTGGGGATATAAGGTTAGTCTTTAGTAAAGATCTTGTCTAGCAAGAGCCAAGGGCCTTGGGTTCCATCTTTAGCACGTGTGTGCGTGTGTGTGTGTGTGTGTGTGTGTGTGTGTTTTCTACCAATACATACCTATGACAATTTATGAAGACTTTTTAAAAAAATTTACTTTTACATGTATGAGTGTTTATGTGTGCCATATGTGTGCCTGGTCCCCACAGAGGCCAGAAGAGGGCATTAGATAGCCTGGAACTAGAGTTACAGGTGATTGTGAGCCGCGTGCTGTGGGTGCTGAGCCTGGGTCCTCCGTAAGCACAGGTGCTTTTTAGCCATTGGCTCTCTCTTCGGCCCCCAAGTTTATTTTACAAAACAGGGACAGTAAAAGCACAACATAGGGCTGGAGAGATAGCTCAGTGGTTAAGAGCACTGACAGCTCTTCCAAAGGTCCTGAGTTCAAATCCCAGCAACCACATGGTGGCTCACAACCATCCGTAATAAGATCTGATGCCCTCTTCTGGTGTGTCTGAAGACATCTACAGTGTACTTATAGATACAATAAATAAATCTTTAAAAAAAAAAAAAAAAAAAAAAAAAAAAAAAGCACAACATACCCATACACTATAACAACGATAATAATACATTAATAAGTTATTGAAAGCTTGTGAATTATTAATTCTGGAACTTTACGTTTAATATTTTTTTTTAATATGCACTGGTCTGTGGAAAGCTGAATCTATGGTAAGAAAAGGGGACCAGCCTTGAGTCTACAGCACCTGTGCTTTTCATTGTCATGAGGTACTTTACAACTCTGTGAGTTGTAGATTATTGTTGGTAAAATATGTGATTGTTTGACTTGAGAAATTAAAGTTGTGTCTGCGTCAGATAAGTATTTGATTTTTAACCAACCCTTTATCTATTGGCTAATTTCTCCTCTGCATTCCCACATTTCCTTTGTCTGTATTTTTTTTTTAATTCCCTTTGAGTTAGTATTAACATGCTCTCAGTTCTTACTTTAATAACTTAAGGAATAGTTTCTGACACATCCATTCTGTACTCGTGAGGTCATTCTGATCAGAAGCAACTTGGGGAGGAAAGGGGTATAATGGCTTACACGCCAAGTCACAGTCCATCGCTGAAGGCAAATCAGGACAGGAACTCAAGGCAGGACTGAGACGGGAACGGAAGCAGAGACCACTGAAGAATGCTGGTTACCAGTTTGCTCTTCCTAGCCTCTGCCTAGCTTGCTTGCTTATACATTCCAGAACTCCCTGTCTAGGGGATGGTACCGCTCACAGTGGGCTGTGTCACACTGAGAGCTGAAGCTAACTAGGAGATGCCCTCAGATCATGAATCCATGAAGAGATTCCTTCACTAATTAGGTCACAGTCTTCGTGACCCAACTACCTCTCAACAGTGCCACCACCTGGGGACACAAGACTTCACAAAGGGCTTGGCTTATGGGGTGCTCTGTTTCCAAGCTATCCAAAGAACATGTATTGTGTGGGTGATTACTTTGAGTGGAAGTTAACTTTCTGGTTCACAGCTAACTCTTCTTTTAACGTCCCCCCCACAACCCCCAGCGGCAACTCTTGCCTATATTAATTATAACATTAGAGAAGGCAAACATGAAGTCCAGCTTCTAACAAGGGACTGCTCCTATACCCCTGACCCTCCCGTGGTCCTTCTTTATTAGGGACAGGTCATCCTCTTCCATCTGGTAGGCAGCTCCTGGAGGGATGCACACGGAGCAGAGGAATGGACTATCTACCTAACTAGCAAGATCAGTTGATCAACCCTGGTGTCACAGCCAGACTGTCTTCCTGCCCAGTGACCTCTTCTTGATTTCTTGATAACTAACAATGAACCTGGCCAGATTCAGCTAGCCTGGCTGGCCAGCAGACATCAGAGATCTCCTCATCTCTGCCCCCACACGGAGGTTGCAGGGGTTTGCAGCTACAGGATTATTATATGGGTACTGGGGCTTGAGCTCTGGCGCTCATGTTTACACAGCGCATTACAGTCTGAGCCATTTCCTGAGCCCTATATTTATTGTGCTCTCACTAGATTACCGCCTTATGTAATATGGATGCTGCATAGATCTTTACAGAATAATAAAACTTTGTTAACAGAGGTGGTGGTACACGCTTGTAAACCCAGCACTCGGTAGGCTCAAGTGGAAGGATCCGAACTCCAGTCCAGCCTGAGCTACACAGTAAACAGTCTCATACCTAAAGTTTCTTTGTATCATTTGCTTGTTACACTTTGGTTTTTCTGCACACTGCATATATTAGTCCATCCCGGTCACCTAACTTGCTGCAGAAAGCCCTGCTTGGGAAATCACATTTCCACAGAGCTCCTGTGAGGCCCTCCGGGGCATGAGTCGGAAACACCCACGCAGGATTCTAGAAAAACTGACTTATTAACCCTGCACCAACTTGCAACACTAAGCATCAACCTGGGCTTTGCCACCTAACTCCATCTCGGCCACCGTACTGGTCTCGGTTGAAGAAGAGTGAGTTAGGAAGCGCTCAAGCGCAGACGCAACCAGGGTGCTGGACGGGGAAACTGAGGTCTGGCTCTGGGGCGTCACCCCTCGCCGCGCGGGAGCAAACCCTGGGCTTGCCAGGCCTCGAGTAGGTACCTGGCGCTCGTGCCCGGCCCGCAACACTTCCTGTCCCGCGCGCGTGCGATGCTCATGTGATCTGGGACTGGGCGGAGAGCACCTGAACGAGGACGTCACGTGAGCAGGAGGCGGGGCGGGGGCGGGCCGAGCCCCGTCACGTGACGCTTTGGGGACGGCCACGGAGCGCCTCCACATCGCACTCCCCCCTGGCTCCAGCTCTCTCTCTCCTCTTTCTCCCTCCTGCTCCCGTTGCAGCTTCGACTCCTCTGCTGCGGCGCGACCGTGTCCCAGGCGCGGCTCCGAACGGCCAGCCGCCGTGAGCCGCCCCACGCCCCACGCGATGCGGGCCGTTCTGCGGGGACCGGTGCCCTCCGGGCCGCGCGTCGCGCTCCTGCCGCCGCTCCTGCCGCTGCTGCTGCTGCTGCTCGTGGCGGCCGCGGGCTCCGCACAGGCCCAGGCCGTAGACTTGGACACCCTGTGCAGGTGGGTGTCCTGCGTGGCGGCCGCGGGGCCCCGGGGACACGCAGACCTCCGCCCCGCCCCGCCCCCGCGGGAAAGTTGCCCGCGTGGTGGCCGCGGCGGCGCAGGAGGACGCGCCGCCGTGGCGCTGGCCCACCGAGCCCCCCGTGCCCGGCCACTTGTGGCTGTCATAAGTCGGGCGGCTTTGTGCGACTCCGGGGGCCCCGGTGTGCCTGTCGGAAGTTGCAGGGGCCAGAGCTAAGGCTGGGCTTTTGTCCCGCTGCTCGGTTTCCATTGAAGTTCCAGTCGCGGGGCTTCGGAGGCGTCCCCTTGAGTGTGCAGAGTCTCCGGGGAGTGCGAGCCCACGCGATGGTCTTGGAGTTGGGTAGTGGTGGTTTCAATTGCAGGTCGACCCCTTCTATGGCAGTTCTGTTACCTTTATTTAAAGTAGCCATTTGTCACTGGGTGAAGCTTTTTCTTTTGATGAACATTGAGAGGTGGTCATCGGGGTTGGTTTTCAAGACTTTACCCTTCACTTTACCCAGTTAGCTTCCTGCGTGGTTGCTCACATGATGTCATTGTCTCCAAAGTAGAGCCTAGTGGACTCTTCTGCTCTGGGATCCAAGGTTGTATAATTTCCAGTCCCGTCGAAGTTTGTTGGTGTTGGACACAGACTCGTGGGCCTAGGAAACTTCAATACCATTAGTTTGGAGACTGGCCTCCTCTGGACTCTTTAGGGTGAAAAGGGAAATCAAATCTTTTCTTGTTTTAAAAACTTTGATAAGAAGGAAGCGGGAAGAAAATCTTGAAGCCAGCTTTACCCTTGACTTTCATAAGTGAGTCAGAATAAGATGTAAGCCGAGCCTAACTTCTGAGCCAAACTTCATGTTTCTAGTGGTAGTTACAGGCCCTTTAGTCCTTTGTATCGGAGAGTTTTGCTCTCACCTGGAGTTAATAATTTGTAGGGCTTGTTATTGTAAGAATGAGCTGACCAGAATTCTATTTCCCATTTCGGAGAGGATTTGGTCTTCTGCTGCACTGCGGTTTATAGACCAATTAGCCGCCCAAAGATAAATTGCTGCCCCAGTAACTTCATGCTATGGAGGAAGGGTGCCCCTTAAACAATAGCAGGCCTGGGAAGAAGGGTGGGGTGGAGGGGGGGGAACATTTAGAACAGAAAATTTCGAATTTAGGGCTGCTGCGACCAAGAATGAACACAGCTGGTCTAGTGCTGGGGAAGTCACGGTCTTGCTAGATAACTGGAATTTGTTTCTTTTGAAGGGATTGGCACAGTTGGTACAGGGCCCAGGCATGCTAAGTAAGTACTCCACCACAGACCTGCAGCCTTGCCTTAGAATTCATTTTTTTTTTTTACACTCTTATTTTTAAAGTGGCGTGTGTGCGTGGCCATTGTGTCTGCCACGCAGAGGCCAGAAGAGGGTCTCAGATTCCTTGGAGCTGGAGTTACAGGTTGTGAGCAGCCCACGTGGAAGCTAAGAACTGAACCTCCCCCACCCCCATCTCCTCCTGCTCCCCCCCCCTCCCCAAAGGCCACCTCTCTAGCTGCAGTAGAGTTAATTTCTTGGAAAAAAGTTTTAAGAAAATATTTTTTTTTTATTCTATGTGTATGAGTCTTTTGTTTGAATGTATGTCTGTTGACCACATACCTTATGGTGTCCATGGGGGCTGGAAGCAGGTATCAGATTCCCTGGAACTGGAGTTACAAGTGGCCGTGAGGCTCCATGTGGGTGCTGGGTATTGAACCTGGGTCCTGTGCACGAGCAGCAAGTGCTTTTAACTGCTGAGAGTCTAGCCTCTTAGAATTAGTTAAGGTTTTTTTTTGTTTTGTTTTGTTTTGGTTTGTTTTTTGTTTTGGTGAGGGGGGAAGGAGGGGAGATAGGTCTCCTCTGTGTCGCTCTGGCTGTCCCCGAACTCACTCTATCGACCAGACTGGCCTTGAACCCAGAGATCTGTCTGCCTGTGCCTCCCAAGTGCTGGGATAAAGTAGGATAAGAGTTTTCAAGGAGATCTGAGAGACATGGAGTCTCGGGGCGCTCCCCTGGGCATGGTCATCGCATTGTCTTGAATTTGGTCGTTCACCTCATCTGGGAGTGGGGGGGGGGCACTGGTGCTTAGCTTGTGGGACGGCCTTTGTATCAGCCTACAGGGGCCACTGTCCCACGTGCTAATGGCTTTGCCAGTGCTCCAGAGGGTCTAAAGTTGTCTCTGAGGTGTCCTCCACAGCCTCTGACCGTCTCCAAGGTTGTTCCTCTAGAGTTCCTCAGTAATATTGAACTTCCCAGTCCTTTTCACCTCTCTCCTGCCTGTAATTATGCGCTTGCTTGGAAACATTTTGAGTGTCTCGTTCTCATACTTAGTACCTGCAGGGTGTAGTTTGTCTTGTGTGGTCCTGTTTAGTTTTTTTTTTTTTTGTTTTTGTTTTGTTTTTGTTGTTGTTCTGGGAGCTTAAACCCAGGAGTTTAAAGTCAGGGGCAAGCTAGGCAGCTGTGGTTTTCCAGAGCTCTACCCACAGCCCTTCAGAAGAGTCCCTGGTGCAGGATTTTAGCCTCTTCCTTGGGAAGGTGGGCAGTTACTGAACTCTGCTAGACAATGCCACCTTCAAGTTCCTTGGGGTTAGTGCATACACAAAGAGGCTAGAGATTCTTTCTAAACCCAGGATAATGCCCTTAAGTATCAGGGAGTGGGGGGGGGGTGTTTGGCTGCCCATCCGCCCGCGCTCTCTGCAGGCTCCACGGCTGAGGTGGAAATAGCCCCCTCCGGTCTCCCGAGTGAACAGTAGACTCCTGTAGTTGGTACCCTTCCCTGTGTTTGTTTTTGGCACCTGGTCCCGCGGAGGCCGTTCCTTATGTGGCGAGGACTGTATTCCAGGGGTTGGTAAACTAACTGAAACAGGGGCTACATTTTTCCCTGTTTAAAAAAAAAAAAAAAAAAAAAAAAAACCCAGATGGATGTGGTGTGGTTTGGTGCCCAGAGCACTACCGGAAGTTATTTCTGTAAAGGTATTGGCCTGCCGAGGCATCGAGGGCTTTCCTAAGTCTGGGGCGTTGGTTCTTGGACCTGTGGGGGAACAGCCTCTCTCAAGAGAGGGTAATTTTCAGAGAGCAGGAGGGGAGTCCTGACCTATTTTTAGGGTATCTGGTTGGTGCAGAGTTTTGAGATGAGCTAGGGCTCTGACCACTGGGTTAGGCAGTTCCTACGGAATTTGGTTTTGGGGAGGGTGGAGGGGCCATTTCAGCAGCAGGTCTCGGGCTATTTACAGTGGAGAGGCCTGCTCTGTGAAATGTGTCTGTACCGTAGGCCAAGCAGAGGGGAGTATAGGTGGCTGGAACAGCACAGCACACAAGCTGCTTGCTCGTGGCAGACCCTGGAGGGATGCGCTCACACACAGAGGCGCACACAAAGATGCGCACACGCAGACACTGCGCACCAACTGACCCTGGGTCCTCAGGCATGGACGGGGCATGCTTCACCCGACAGCCAGCCCTTTTATCTTTTGTTGCAAGACAAAGGCTTGCCAAGCCCAGGCTGGTCTTGAACTTGCCATCGTCCTGCCACAGTCTCTGTTGTAGCCAGGAGTTCGGGGACCACTAGGCCTGGCTGACCATACATATTTGTCAAACCTCTGGAGAGACGTGTTCTGTAAAGGAAGTACGGGGGGGGGGTGTCCCTCAGGATGTGGGGGGCTGGTATAAGGAAAACTTCATGAGGCTGATGAGCCCGAGGGTGGTGGCATGGGCCTGGGTAAGGTCTGGGGTAGGGAACATGGGAAGGTCAGTGGGGCAGGATAAGTCAGAACAAGAGAGGGTCCTACCCTGGGAGGGGGGCAGAGGACCAGCAATGCAGGACCCTCAGAGTGGACCGCATGCACCAGTGCTCTCGGCTAGTTCAATGGTTCAACTCACTACTTTAAGCTTCTCAGGGTGCCATGCTATGTATGTAAAATGCATATCTCCACCCTTGATTTAGGTGTTTACAGTGTTCTTTGGGGAAGGCTTAACAGTTGGAACTGATTATAAAATGCTTGGTCTGGTGGTTAACTGCTTTGAAATTTATACTGGACAAGTGTTCTCCAAATTGTTTGAGTATGAATGCTGGAGAGTTTTTATTATATTGAGGACGAGAATAATGACGCCAGCTGGGAGTTGCAGTCGGTTTAGTTGCTATCTCTAGAGATTTTTTTTCCCCCTCTCCTGTAACTCTCAAAGAATAATGCTTATACGCCTAATTTGGGCCACATGTTAGCCTGGTGCACCTCCGCTTGTGTGCATGCCTTTCCCTTAACCATAAAAGTGTGCGCTAGCCTAGGATTGTTAATTATGGTTCCAATATGGTTTTGTTTTCTTTTTTTGGCTAGGATATCACATGCCCTCACTAGGACCTTGAACTCCTGGTCCTCTTGTCTTTACCTTCTCTAGGTTCGTAAAACAGTCTGACCACGCCTTCAATCCCAGTCCCTGAGAGGCAGAGGTAGAGGCAGAGGTAGAGGCAGGCAGATGCCTGTGAGTTTGAGGTCAGCCTGGTCTACAGAGTGAGCCCAAACCAAAGCAGCCAACCAACCAAACCCAGCATCTTAATAAATTCCCAGGAAATGAACAGCTCTGTAGGCTTCTGCCTTTTATCAATGTCTTACGTATAGAAGGAGTTTTAGAAAATAAAATTCCAAAAATAATCTGGACCGTCTTTTTTTTTTTTTCTTCTTTCTTTCTTTCTTTCTTTCTTTCTCTCTCTCTCTCTCTCTCTCTCTCTCTCTTTTTAAGTTTTGGGGTCGCTGGGTGTGTAATGTGCTCTTCCGTGCGTGCTAGGTAAGCAGTCTGCCACGGCGTCCACCCTTAGCCCCATCTCCTCTCCTCTGAGCTTGGCACACAGAGCAGGTTGTGCTGTGCAGACTCCAGCAGTGTCCAGTGCTGGGAGCAGGAGCCCACAGTGGTCCATCACCCAGCAGGTTATTGACATTACTTTCTTACTGACATCATTGTCTTGGGCTTGTTTCAGCGAGTGAGATCTTTCTATGATGCCGCACCCGTTGGTCTCAGATGGCGGAAGAAGAGCTGCCTCACTGTATGAGAAGTTGGCTGTACCGCTCTGTCTCCCCATCCACTGCACTCGAAAGTTCTAGTTGTTCCACATCCTTGTCAGCAGCTGGTCTTAGGAGTTTTGAGTAGTGGGTTTGAAAAGGCATCTGTCTGTCTCACCGTAGTTTTGAGTCTCTACTTCACTCTCCGCTCCCCGTTCTGTCCCCCCCCCCCCCTTTAAAGGTCTTGGCCAGCTGAGCGCTCTCTCTGCTCCAGCCTCCTAAGTGCTGGGATTGCAGGTGTGTGCCCTCCCAGGCTCGCTCATGGTGTAAACAGGACTGTCCCCGTGTTTATTGCTATACTTAATGACCTTGGTGTCTTCACAGACTTGTTTATTAGATGCACGACGTAGGGCTTTTGTGTAAATAATAATTTGCCTTTGGCCCCTTGGCAGTTTGTTATGATCACGCACTTATGGAAACGCCGGTGTTTCTCAGGGGTCGAGGGTCGAGGGTCGGGTCTTCAGATCTGTCTCCCTCCTGTTTCCCTCCCCCCTCTGTTGCTGTGCTGAGACACCACCTGCCAGGACCACCCACCGATGGCGAAGAGACGCTCTGCTGGGTCACCAGGCTGCAAGTGGCTGCTTTACCTGAAGTCTGCCACACTTCCTCTAGCAAGGCCATGCCCCCTAAGCGTCCCCAAATGTCACAACCAACTGGGGACCAAGTGTTTAAATATTGGAGTCTGTGGGGGCCATTCTCATTCAAACCACAGAACCTGAGAAATCGGAGAAATAGTAGCTGTGGCAGAATTTCACCACCGGAGGAGCCTTCCTGTGCACTGTTGGGCGGGAGGCAATGCTCCTGGCCTGTGGCCAGCAGGCGCAAGGCTCTTTGCCACATGCCCTTACCTAGGTGACACAAAGGAGAATGTCCTCAGTTCAGATGCACCTCCAGCCATACAAAGTCCCTCCTCTCGGGGAATCCCTGGGCACCCAAGGACACAGATTCCCTTATTGTTTAATTCTAGGATCTTTGGTGACATTTTTTGTGAGGAGACAGAGAAGGTTGATTTCCCCCCTGAATACATCATTTTATTTACCATTCAGGATGCTGACTTTTTTTTTTTTAATATGATTTTATTTTTATTTTCTGTGCATTGGCGTTTTGCCTGCTCGCATATCTGAGGGTGGAGTTATGGACCTTTGTGAGCTGCCATTTGCATGCTGGGAATTTAGACGGGATCCTGGAGAAGAGTGGCCTGTGTGCTGAGCCACCAAGCCATCTCCAGCCCTGGCTGCTGAGTTTTAAAGTGACACCACACACACACACACACACACACACACACACACACACAAAATATATATATATAATATATATACATATATATTATATATATTATATATATATATATATAATTTTTTGGTGCTGTGTTATCATGAATATGACAGTTTTGTGGAATCAGTCAACCTTTTTTTAATGCATTGGGATCAATTTTTGTATGAACTAGACATTTTCTGGTCCATACTTTTTTTTTTTTTTTTTTTTTAGAACTTAGCTGTAATGTTCTAATAATCTGGTACTTTGGGGGAGGAGGGTTACAATAGGGGGGAAGACCCTGTGCAGAGTAGCAAGGCGTTAACTTGGGATCCCCCTGTCCCCATCTCTGGAGTTCTGGAGTCACAAACATTTGACACCTTGCTCAGGCTAGCCCCTGCTTGACGCCTTGCTCAGGTTTCCAGGGACCATCCTGCCTCCTCCACACCCAGCCTCTCCCGTCGGCGGGACTGTAAGTATGTGCTATTGTCTTTTTAACATGGGCCTTGGAGCTCCAACTTAGGTTCGATTGCTTTGACTGGCACAGGCATCTTCCCATCTTCAAAATCTCTTTAAAAAATGCGTTCATTAGAGATAGTCTACTCTAGCCCAGACCAGCCAACTTGAGATCTACCATCTTTAGCTTTCAAGCCCTGGTGGTCTACATGTTAACATTTTTAATGTGTATAGGGATCTTGCCTGCATATGTGTCTATGCACCATACCTGTTTAATGTCCTTGCAGGCCTCAGAAGCGGGTGTTGGATCCCCTGGGATTGGAGTTACAAGCAGTTGTGAGCCACCAAGCGTGCTGGTGATAGCACCGGGTTCTTTAGACCCTGTGGTGGTCTGCATTAAAATGGGTCCATAGGCTCAGAGGTGTGGCCTTGTTGGAGTCAGTTGGTGGTATTGGAAGAATGGTGTCACGGCCTGGGCTTCGAGGGCTCAGAAGCTCCATCCAGGCCTAGTGTCTCTCTATTTTGATTTTTTTTTTTTGTTGTTGTTGTTGTTTTGTTTTGTTTTGAGACAGGGTTTCTCTGTGTAGCCCTGGCTGTCCTGGAACTCACTCAGTAGGCCAGGCTAGCCTCGAACTCAGAAATCTGCCTGCCTCTGCCTCCCACGTGCTGGGATAAAAGGTGTGCGCCACCACCGCCCTGCGCCTAGTGTGTCTCACTTTCTATCTGCTGCTTTCGGATCAAATGTAGAACTCTGAGCTACCTCTCCAGAACCGCGCCTGCCTGCCTGCCTGCCACCATGCCTCCCATTGTGATAGTCCTGGACTGAGCCTCCGAACTGTAAGTAAGCCAGCCTCAATGAAATGTTCTCCTCTAAGAGTTGCTATGGCCATGGTGTCTCCTCACAGCAGTGAAGCACTAAGACAGTGCTCTCAACTGTTGAGCCGTCTTTTCAGCCCCTGAAAATTTCTTGGCATTGATCTGTGGGGATCTTTATCAAAGGCTTGTTTACATCCTAGTCAATTCAGAAGAACTAGTATTCTGACTCATATACTGTTGTCACCTTTTTTTTCTATTTTATTAATACCCTCTTGCTGACTTCTGATTTTTCTGTTTAGTTTAATTGAAAGCATATATCTTTAACATTAATTTACATTATATCAAGGAATGTCTTTAGGTTCTGGAAAAAGAGCTACTTTAAGAGGGCCTGCTACTGGTGTGGAGGATGCGGGTTTGGTGCCCAGTATTCACAACAGGCCAACTCAGCCCGAGTATCACTCCAGGCCCAGAGATCCTGTGTGGTTCCTGCACATACATGTACACTCAGGCATGCACATCCCCACATGAAATAGTAAAATCTAAAGCCGGTTAATGCCATGTGTCTTCCCCCGAGTCCCACAGCTCTCGGACAAGGTTTTAAACACTCCCTTCCCAGACCGCTGAAATGCACAGTCTTCCTGGGGCTGTGCTTTAGATGTAGCCTGCGGTCCCCAGAGCTTCACTGTTGAAATCTCAATCCCCATTGTGAGGAATTAACAGGTAGACATTTAATCCCATATTGGTGTTGAGAGGTGAGGCCTCTTGGGAGGGGATTAGGATGGTGTCTTTAGGGTGGGGCCTGTGACCGCATCCCAGAGACTTTATAGGAGGAGGGAGACCACACACACAGCACCCAGGCGCATGCGTATGTATCCTCACACCTGGATGAGTGACACCGAATGTACTGGAGACAACCATTGCCTGTGTCACCCTGACCTCAGACCTTCAAGAACCGGGAGCCAGAATATGGCCTGCTTCAGTTATTTCTTTATGGTAAAATGTGCAGATAAAGCAATAAATGACTTTTAGGGGGTTTATTTATCTTTTCCACTGTGGCCACTGAATGGAATTTCCCCTGTGGCCTGCCACCTAGTCAGTTGGAAGGGCCATGTGTGTTTGGAAGAAATGGTCTCTGTGGGTCAGCGTTATTAATCGCTGCCCAGCTGCCTGGCCCTGAGCTAGTCCTGTCCCACTCGAGCCTTGTCTTGCTTACTGTTTGTCCCTGGCTCTGGGTTAGGACGGCTGTGCTCTTGGGGTCTGCGACTTCTCTTGATAGAGACCCACAGCTTGGTGGTTTTTTTTTTTGTTTTTTGTTTTTTTTATTTCTTTGTTTTTGTTTTGTTTTGTTTCTTTGCCGAGAAAGGGTTTCTCTGTGTTTCCCTGGCTGTCCTGGAACTCTGTCCACAAGGCTGGCTTCAGACTCACAGAAATCCCCCTGCTTCTGCTTCCCAAAGACAGGGGTTAATGGTGTCCCCCCCCCCCCCCCCACCGCTCAGCTTTTTTTTTTTTCCTTTCTTTCTTTCTTTTCTTTTGAGATCTGGTTTTACTCCACAGCCAGCGCTGTCCTTGAACTCGTTCTACTTCAACCCCCGGGTGCCGGAGTTACAGTCAAGCAGTACCGTGCCTGGCTTGCCCAACTCTTTTATTTTTTTGTCTCAGGCCCATTTCTTTTGGTGGTTGTCTCATGTCCATGGCACCCGTGAAGGGCGGAGGCGGGAGAGGGGGAAGGGGAAGGGGAGGGAATGCTCCTGGTTGTCCTCATTTTGGACATCTGTCCCCCTTGCAGCTGCTCAGGGCGGGGCTGGGAACATTTGTTGGAACTCGGCTATAAATTGTCTTGGGGGAGATGGGGAATGGGCGGAACATGCCAGAGGCTGCCTGGCTCCTCTTGATGGCTGGCTGAGCATGTGCACTGCCTGTTGGCAGGCCGCTTAAGCCCCATCTGAGACAGCTGGACGAAGAGGCAAGCTGGTGTCAGATCACCTCGGGGTCTATTTTCCTCCTCCACACGTAACCTTTTGAGAATGGCTCTCTGTAGCCCCACACTTGTGGTCCTCCTGTGGCGGTTATATGCCCTGAGTACTGGGAATACAGGGAGTACAGGAGGGCCGCCATGCTCCACTGGAGGCCACTTTGGGAAGTCACCTCCTCCATGTTACCCCGTAGTGCCCCAAGAGCTTCTGCCTTAGCGAGGGAGTGTTTGCTCATAGGAAATTTAAGAACGGGTTCTGCTTTCTGAAAACATTTAACTCTGTGGGTTTGTGGGTCTCTAGTACCACCTTACACTCAGTTCTGAGATACTGAGTTAACAGATTGCAAGACTTTTTCCCAGCACAAAACTTGTGGGTGCAATAGGTGTGGTGGGGTGTGGGCAGGTGCCAGTGCCCCCTGTTGGACTGGGCCCTGTGTCCGGTTTTTGCTTCATTCTATTTCCTGGAAGTAGAGAGAATCAGTGCTGTGTGTGTGTGTGTGTGTGTGTGTGTGTGTGTGTGTGTTGCTATAGATAGGGTAGCCTGCCTCTGTCTCCCATGGGCTGGAACTAAAGGCGTGAGGCCCCAAGCCCCGTGCTGTTTTTCTGTACCCAACAGTGGCTCCTGCCGTCTGACTCCCTGGAGGTTGGGAGTGGCTACTGTAGATAGCCCCAAGAGGTTAGTAGGAAAATGTTTGGTCACTCCACCTTGCTCTAAAACTGGAAGCCGGCTATTGCTGGCAAGGTTTCGAGGTGCCAAAGATTGTGTCATGGTCTATTTTGGACTCTGACAGACCCAGCCCTCCACACACTGTTAGTCCTCACTGTGGAGGAAAATCCCGCTGTCCTGTCCCTTCGGGTGTGAGCCATCAGGTCAGCCACTGACCTTTAGCAGAGTTTTCCCTTGCTCGGCTACCGCTGGAGGGCAAGTTCCCGGGCCCCAACTGCTTCCTGCAGGCATTGTGTGTCTTAGAGTAGGAGACACCAAGGAATGAGCTGACAGGCCTGGCTAGCAGCTGCACATTTTAAAACAGGTGTGACCAGTAAGGAGTGGCCCGAGAGGTAAGTTTCAAAGGTGGGCTTTTAGGTCGAGCCTTAGGTGTGTGCTGCCACATGGCCACAGAGCTCTGACCAATGTAAGATTGTTCTCATCCCCGCTCTTCCCTCCACTGTGGGCAACAGCAGGGATTGAAGTTAGAGCCTTGGCATATAAGGTGGCAAGCACTCTGCCCATGAGCTGTAGCTCCAATCTGTTGGTCTTGAAAACTTTGAGACAGGGTCTCACTGAGTCGCCTAAGACAACCCTTGAGTTTGTGACCTTCCTGGCTTAGCCTCCACTGCAATTGGCCTGGCTGTCACTGCACATTTTAAAGCAGATGTTCAGTGTGGAAAAACTCCCTACTCCTCCGCCTGGCCTGCAAATAGAACAAGCCACCAAACCAGAAATGACACAGAAGAGGGCTTCTTAGAAGTGACGGGGGCAGCACCCACTGAGTCATCACTGTTCCTCGAGCTCCCTCCTCTCACCTGACCAGCCTGCATGTGTTGCTCGCTGCTCTGAAGTGAAAGCCAACATCTGTTCCTGTTGTCTTTTAGAGGAAGTGTTGTGAGCCAGTGGCGTCATGAGGCTTGGCATCCCGTAATAATGTGAGAGGACTGAGGATCTCTTGGGAGTAAGCAAGGGTGTGGGTCTGAAAGGGCTCACCATGCCTAGGACCTTCTGTAAGGGGGCCTGGGAGGAAATGAGGGGTGTGCACGGTGCTGTGTGTAACCGGGGAGTCTCTGCAGGGCCCAGCTGTGCCTGTTTGAGACCAAACAAAGTGTGGTGGGAGTGGCCTGACTAACCCCACGTTGAAGTGGGGTTGGGGTTGGGGATGGGGTTGGGGGTGGTGGACGGGGCAGGATGGGGCGGGGCGGGGCAGGGCGGGACAGGGCAGGGCGGGGCGGGGCGGGACAGATGTCAAGAGTCAGCTGGGGTTGGATCCGAGGTGACCATATTGACTTTGGAGCTATTGGAAATTAACTCCAAATTGGAATGAGGCACAGTGGCTCATACCTATAATCAATCATTTGGCAGCTGAGGCAAGTGGATCAGCCTGAACTTAAAGGAGACTGAGAAACAGAACAAAATAAAACCCCTGAAAGTTCTGATTTGTTTGCGTTTATACAGAGGGCTTCTTATCGTTCAGGCACTGAGGTTGGCGACAGCTCTGCTGCCAGACTGTAGTGGGGAGTGGTCTGTGCCGGGAGCAGAGGGCATGGCGAGGCTCTTCCTGCTGTGGTTGGTCACCGTGTGACCTGGGACTGCGGGCCAGGTGACAAACGGAGAGGTTGGCGTGCCCCTTGACAGTGAGGATTAAGTGATATGTTCAGAAGACTTGCAGGGCATGTCCCAGACGTGTCACTGCTCAGGTGTGAGCCATGTTTCTAAGTGTGCTCCACAGGCATGGGCCTTGTGAGTTTCCCTTTGCCCAGTGAAGTTTCTTGCTGAGCCCCTAGCATGGTCCCAGTATCTGCAGAGCAGGACTCTTTAGATATGTCACATGGTCCAGGTTGTCCTTGAACTCAAAGTAGTCCTTCTGCCTCAGTCTACCAACCTGGGATTGCAAGTACAAGTCCTAGTCTACCTAGGAAATGCCTGACCTTTGAACTTTTTCCTTGAAGTTAAGAGTCAAGCAAGAGAGCATCCAGAGGGTTATTGTTTAGGATGAGACAATAACCCTAGTTTCAGGTAAATGCACCAATTTACACAGACCCAGGGAACCCACAGGGAGTAGGTCTGAGAGCTCCCTCCGGTGGGAGGTTCCTGGGAGCTTTGTCTTGAAGGGCTTTGTCTTGAGTGGCTTGTTTATGAGAGTCCTGGCTCCTGTGTAACCAGGCAGTCCAGGGTTACCACTCTCTGCAGTAGCAGCTGTTAGTGGTTACATTTGGATAGTTCAGGGTTGGGGAGGCTCAGATGTTGGCCTGACCAGAAGAGACAACCAGGAAGAAGCTGTCTTTATGATCTGGTGTCTTGTCGTCCTCGGTTGTGTTGTGTGTGTGGGGGGGGGTGGGGGAGGTGGGGGGGGACAGGGTGGGGGGTGGGGGACAGGGTGGGGGCTGGGGCGGAGGCATGGATAGGGGTGGTTTAGGTATGAAGTATGTCCCCTCTCCCTCCCCTGGAAAGCTTTATGTTTTTGAAACCTTGGTCTCTAGTGACAGATGAAGTCACTGTAAGGTGGCTGGGTTATCAGGACCTTGATCAGGGGAGTTATTCACAGAAACAGTCATAGATTTATAGCATGCCCGGGACAGGGTGGCAGTGCGGAGCTGGTGCCTAGCTGGAGGGAGGGAATCAGCAGGCCACATCTTTGGAGGCGGTCTTGTCCAGGCCTGCCTGTGCTTTCCCTTCTTCACTGTGTTCTGTGGCTCAGTGAGGTTAGTGGCCTCGCCCACCACATATACCTGTTGTAAGTGATGTTTGGTCTCGAAGGCTATAGCAATGGGGCCAGCAGACACATACTGAAACCTTAGAAACCAAGAGCCAAAGTAGCCCTTTCCTCTTTTAAATTGTCTCTCACGTGCTTGTCACAGCCACACCGAAGCTAACACTGTGTGTACATGTATGGACCATGTCTCAGCTCCTCTGGGGCTGTAGCTGGAGTCCAGAGGCTTCAGCCTCCTGGCGGGCGTGGCCCAGGACAAGGGTCTGCCCTTTCCTCCCCTCTCCACCCCCTTTGGTGTCATGTGGCCTCATGCCTGCTTGTCTTTTTTGTGAATTCGGATCTTAAGCAATCTAAATCCTTGTGCTAGATCACACTCCTGTGTTCCTCATCTAGGTTCCCCCTGTTCGTGACCTTTTGGGTTTGCTCGGTTTGTGGACAAGGAAGTACATGAATTCCTCTCTGCCCGTAGGCCCAGGCCTGTGTGTTCTTCCACTGTGGCCACAGTGCCTTTCCAGAGCCTCCTGGGCTCCCTCTTCCTCACCCTGCCCCTGCTACGACTCCCTCATGATGTGGCTCAAAGACATTACTGGGACCTGGTTGCCTGCCAGCCCTGTCCCTCTCAGCCTCTGAAAATGGACTTAGGTGTCACCGTGGATTAAGGGGTTCAGGCCAGACCCCTCTTTACCCACCCGATCCCTGCCTCGGAACCTGTGTGGCTCTCTGGGAAGGGCAGACTGACACTGTTGACACGCCCTGTGGGCCCCTCCTCCATGAGCAGCCTTCATATCTTTATCCACGGTCTTTCTGGTGGTTAGAGTAGGAAGTGAAGGACTTCCTATATAATCCTGGGCCCCGCTGTGTCAAATGCATGTGCCTTCCACTGTCATCGTCTGGTCGGGGTGAGTCACCCTGCGAGGCCAGACTCCGTCTCCTGTAGTACACAGCACACAAGGTACACGTTTCCCTGCCTGCCTTGCTGCAGGCCCACTAGGGACCCTATCCTGTCTCTTCCTGACCTCTCAGTGGAGACCAGTGCGCTGAATACGAGCTGGAACACTGGTGCTGAGGAAGGGCAAGCAGTCACAGCCCGCGTGCCCCGCGAGGCTTCCGTGCGAGCCTGAAGCACAGTCACACTGGGAAGTTCAGGTTGAGTCAGAGGCGCGCTAGCTCACCATGGAGTCGGAAAGGCACCCCCAGCTAGTGACTGGACTGTGTGTGTGTTTTGCTGTGTGGACCACTGACTTGCTTTTTTAAAGGAAGATGGATTACAGATTCATACGTGCAAAGGCCAGGACAGAACCTCTGCTCTCAGTCTCTGCCTTAACTGTAGCTGTGACAAAGGTCCCTGTGTTTCTCTCTTGTGCATACTAGGCCTCTTAAAGGGTGTTGAGCTAAGAGACTTGGGTGGGTTCTGGGGTTTTTTGTTTTTTTGTTTTTTTTTTTAAGTGTGTATGTGTAGTTTTATAATTTTAAAATACTTAAAACAGTTTATTATTTGTTGTGTATGTGGTGTCTGTTTCCCCGGCACATGTGTGGAGGTCAGACAATAACGAACTGTTTTTTTCTACCTTCTGTGCCCCAGGGATGGAACTCAGGCTCTCAGGCCTCACAGCGAGAGCGTTACCCACTGAGCTGTTCTGCCTTCACCCCCCAGTTGTTAGAAGGCTCGGGCACAAGTGCTTCGCTGCGTGGTGTGTTTGTCCTGGGTAGATTCTTGACTACGTGGCCAGGCAGTGCTGGGACAAGCACATACGCTCACTGTAACTGGTCTCATAAATCGCACAATCGTTAAGGTTTTTAAAAACGAAATCCCTTTAGGTTATGTCTGTGTCTTAGGGTTTCATTGCTGTGAAGAGACCCAGGGCAGCTTTAATAAAGGAAGGAGCCCAGAGTTCCCTCTGGGTCTGAGGCGGCAGGAGGAGCCACGGAGCTGCCGGGCCTGGCTGGGCCTGGCATGAGCTTCTGAAACCTAAAAGCCCACCTCCTATGATACACTTTCTCCAACAAGGACACACCTCCTAATAGTGTCACTCCCAGTGAGTGTATGGGGGCCATTTTCATTCCCACCACTGGAGTCTGGCAGGGCGTTACCCTTTAGAGGCATTTGTTCAAAGCATCCAGTGGTGTCCCACCACAATCCCACCATCAGAGTTTCAGAATGTACCCAAGGCTTCTCTTACAATCCTTCCTGCCCCTAGGCAGGCCCACGTGGCTTTGCTACCCTTGGCTGTCTGGCTGCCACTGGAGTGGGCTTTGTGGGTGGTGCTTGCTAGAGCAGCGGGAGTGCCTTCCTGTCTTTGCCTCGCCTGCCAGTCTGTAAGTTGGCAACATATTTGAGGATATTTTGAAATTTAAACCAAATAAGGTTAAAGTGGTACCTCAGAGCCACTGTTGAGGCACAGGTGGCTTGAAATGTATAGGCAAGGTTGGGAGAGGGCTGCTGACTTCAGACCGAACTATGCTGCTTTTTCTAGTGAGGGCTGGGCTGGGCTCACCCCATCAAATACTTAGCCACGTGTGACACCTCTTCCTATTTCTTGCTGGACTTGTTGGTTTGTTTCTGGTGTTCCCACATTACTGATGGCCGTGCTGAGCTGTAGTCCATCCAAAAGGCCTGAGAGCAGCCCGAGAGGGCGCATTCTCTGCTCAGACTTTGACCAGGTTAGACCCCAGCAGGCAGGCCAGAGGGAGGAGCCCTGCTGCAGGCCAGGGGTCTGCAGGCTGCGTGTGCTTTTGTAGTTTGGCATCTAGGCCAGGACAGGAGGAGCCTGCTCTTGAGCTCCAGGTGATGGGGCCAGCATTGTTCTCAGGGGTCCCTTCAAGGGCTCAGCTGCTCTGAGAAGTTGCCTTCTTCCAAGATCCTCATGAGTTTGGACATCGTACAACGGAAATCGAGTTTCTGTAATTCAGATGTTCCCATAAAGGGATGATTTAATGTGTTACTGAATAAAAAACAGTCCTGTGCACCGCTGGCTGTGAGGCAAAGCAGGGACTTGGGAGTATCTGTGCTACATCTGCCATCTTAATGGTTTGGGGTGCTGTGTGAGTGCAACAAGGTTAAACTAAAGTTTTAGAGAGCTTTTCAGTGTTGCCATTGAAACTAAATATTTTCTGGAAAATTTAAAATATGTTAAAAACATAGACCCAATGAGACAGATGGCGGCAGTGCGACTCTTAACCCCTGGGGCTCAGCCACCCTGGATTCCTTCTGGTTTAGCCGCTCCATAGACAACAGGTGAGGGCATATTTTCCTGAGCTTTGGGACTTTGCTTCCTAAATGGAGGAACTCAAGAGAGTTGAAGATGGAGCTGGGGTAGGTGTCACTTGGGGGTTAGTGGGGAGAGGAGCCTTGTGTTGAGACACATGGCCTGGTGAGGGCCTCGCGTATGTAGTATGACGCAGCCCACTGTTGTGTAGCCATTGCCTTGGGCTTGTTGGCCTCAGAGTGTTTTGGTAAGTACTGGCTCCCTGGAGATGAAGTGCAGGTGACCTTCAGAGAAGCTGTGGACAGGAAGCGCTCAGTGGTTTAGACTGAAGAACTTAATTGAAGAAAGCAGTTTCTATGTCCCAGAACCATCCTGTTTTGTAATGTTTTTGAGACAATCTTGTATAGCCCAGTATGATCTCCCACTTGCTATGTTCCTATGACCCTACCTCCCACATGCTGGGATTACAGACATGTTCCACTGTGCCTAGTTTATATGTGGTACTGGTACGGGACTCAGGGCCTCTGGATTAATTAGTTTTGTTGCTTTGATAAAATGTCAAGACCAGAGCTCGGTGTGGCTGGGAACACTCGAAGCCTACCCCAGTGACACGCTTCCTTCAGCAAGGCCCCACCTCCTGACGTTTCATAACCTGACCAAGAGCACCGCTAACTAGGAACCACATGTTCAAATACACGTGCCTATGAGGGGCAGTTTTCATTCAGACCACCATAGCCTCATGTATGCCAGGTAAGCAGCCAGGGATGGGCTGTTTCCCCGCTGGCTACGGTTCTGCGGGCAGGAGCTGGATTCCAGAGGAGCATGTGTCAGGCTACAGACACCGCCTACCTGTGCTCAGGATCCCACTTCTGCCTGTGGAAGCCACTGGCACGTGGTGTCAAGAATCGAGCTTTTCAAGGGTGCGTGATGAGGCGGGAATTGGGGATTTAACTTGCTTTTCTTCCTTTTTTTCTTTTTGAAATGATGTCTTTAGCCCTGACTGGCCTTTCTGTGATGCCCCGAAAGGCCATCGCTGTGTATCCTGAGCCCTGAGATTAGAGGTGTGCGCTCTGCCACTTCTGAGACTGATGCCCGTGTCCAGAGCCAAGCTCTCTCCGTGGAGCTTAGTGCCCAGAAGGGCAGTTGTAGCCACGACTGTGCTCTCATGTGAGGAGAGTGACTGAATTCCCCAGTGCCTGACTGGACCCCTGTGAGGAGCCGGTGACTGAGTAAACAGAACTGTGAGCAGTCCACGGACTTCACGCCTGTGCCGTAGCTGTGCAGTTGCAGCCAGTCTGCCTGCTGCTGGGGTGTGAGTGGGGACCTCACGCTCGCTGGCTCGCACAGCTGCTGGCGGGCTGCTTGTTAGAGCTGTAGCAAGGCTTTGTTTCCCCTGCTCGCCTTCCGCCTTCACTGTGTAAACTCGGGGAAAGGTGGATTTGGGGGCCTTTCAGCTAAGGCGCCTTCCTTACTTGTTTAGCACTGAACTGTTGTTACAGGATAGAATTTTAATTCTGTCCATCCATACTTGCTTTAAATAGAGATTTCTTTTTCTAAAAGACAGAATCTGTTGCCCCTTAAAGCTGTAACCGTACACTTTAATGCCCTCACTCTGGGGTTCTTTAGTATGGTCATACTGATTTTTCAGCTTTTTAAAAATTTCATTTTAAGAATGATTGCAGCCTAGGCCATTTTAGCTGCTTGGCCTTTGGTATGCCAGGAAATTTACAGTCATCTGGTTTGTAATTTCAAATGTGACAACTTCTACTGCTTATTTTTGCTTTCTTTTTCTTTTCTTTCTTGAGACAAGGATGTCCTGGAACTCTGAATGTAGACCAGGCTGGCTTTGAACTCAACAGACCATCAGCTTCCTGAGCACGGGCCACTCTGCCTGGCCGGAAATGGGTTCCTGCCTCTCACCGTGTAGCCAGGGTTGTCTGAACTATTGACCCTCCTTCCTTCACTGCCTGGTGCTAGAGTTAACAGGCCCGTTACCACTGCATCATTAATTACCCTGGGCTGCAAACATGCGACCTTCTCCTTAATAAACATGGCATTTCTTTAAAAGAATTGTCATGTATTCCTACCACCCTTGGACTTATTATAAAGTAGTTTTACACTAATAGTACCAGAGCACATGTATCTGCATGTTGGCTCTCTCTCACTATTCTGCAGAACTAATTAACTATTTTCCCATGAGGCGCCTGACACATTACTTCGGTCGCCTGTTGGTGCTCAGAAGCCAGGCGTGCTGGATGGTTTAAAGCAGCTGCTGCGATTGCTGGAATTAGACCTCCTCAAGTGTTAACGGCCTGCAGGTCATCAGGTTTCAGTTTAGAAAACAAGCGCAACTGTTTCCTTGCTCTTGAGTGATGTGACTAAGCTGAGGTAGCGCCCCGCCCCCACCCCAGGAGCTGTGGGGAGTCTGATGGGGCCCAGGGCTTGTGCCTATCTATGCAGGGCGGCCTGTTAGCCCCTAAGTCAGTGCCAGAGAAAGTCTACTCAAGGACTTCAGGAGGTAACAGGCTCTGCCTTCCCTATGTATATCATGACTTCCATTTTGATTTGGTATGAGGCACAAATAGAGGGAAAGGACGCCTTCAGAAAGCAGCCTTGCCTTCGACTTCTGGGCAGTGCAGCTCACCTCTCCTCTTTCTTCTGCCTGCATTTCTTTAGATCTGATTCTCATTGCTAATTCTTTTCTGTGGTCCGGGTGGGCACTTCAGTCAGTGGACTGGGAGGCGGTGTAATGATGACAGGCTAAGGTTTTCAATGAACTGCCTGCCAGCCTGGAAAAAAAACCGTAATCACAGCCCCCCACCCCCACCCCCAAGGAGAGTTTAAGCGTTTTTATAATAGAAACGTACTGACAGCCTGCAACTCCCTAGCTAAACGTTTAAGGAACGCTTCTAAGTGCCGAGGCCTGCATTTGTTCCGAATATATTTAAAGAGTGCAGGACAGGCGTGGCCTCTGCACACCTGCTGCTGAGTCAGGCCTGCAGCCCGGGCCAAGCAGCTCGCCTTTCTCTTCTCCACCCCTGAGGCCCCGCTGCCTGCCTGTCAGGGCTCAGAGGACATTCCAGTTTAGACTTCCCAGCCCGGCAGAGCTGTGCCATCTGTCTGTGTCTGTCCTCTTCGGTGATGTGCCTGCTCAGTCCCCAGCAGAGCTTGTCCTGTGCCCCGCGTTCACTCACGTCCTCACAGGGAACTGTCGCTATCATTTCATAGCTGTTGCCCCGTAGTGGGCTTTGCAACCCCAGTACTGGGGAGACATAGGCCGAAGGCTCCCCCCAAGTAAAAACAATACACACTATGAAACAAATTAAGTTTCCTGCTGCCCCCCACCCCCAAGCCAGAGGAAGAAGGAACAAGGCTTTATTGATGGTTTTCTCTGGGTCAGCTAGATTGCTTGAGAATTTTTCCTCAGGCATAATAGTCCTTCCTGGCTCTGGAGGTAATCAGTCTGTCAGAGTTGAGTAGTTCCTGCTTTAAAGCCTGACATCACCCCAAGGCCCAGCACTTAAGTAACTGGTTTTTCAGGTTTGTAGTGTCTTTGTGGCCACACATTCCCTGGACCTGCCAGATGCTTGGATAGAATGCTTTCGGGTGGGCGGGGAGGGGGGGTTGGGGCTGGGGGTAGGGGTGGAGGAGTGGGTGGGCTTGGGGAGGGGTGAGCTGGGGGAGGGGTGGAGGTCTGATTGGACTCCAGACCTAAGGTTTAGTGAGTAGTCTATGAGCTGGAGGTGCTGCCTGGGAGGGAGCAGGGCCTGGGAGCTTAGGGGACCTTCTCTGGGCACTGGTGTGAAGCCATACAAGCCAAATGTGACCCACCGGGCATGGCTGGCAGCCGGCCCACTTCCCCACTTCTGGCCAAGCTTATCCCAGCGGATCCCATTCAGCCTTTCAAGATACTTTGTACCCACTCTCTTCCTTTCCTCCTCCTGCCGAGGAAAGGAATCCCAGGGAAGGGTAGAGGAATGAGAATCGCTTGAAGGGACACACCTCTCTGATTTTCATCCCAGGTGGCGAGGTTGATGATCGCTCCTAGAGTGCCTTCTGCGGAAGCTCTGTAGTGAGCCAGCCTCACTACATGAGGCAGATGGCTGTTCTGAGCATGGGTGTCACACGGGGACTGTGGCCTGTACCAGAAGCAGGCCTGCGTTACCCATTACAGCTAGTTTCTTGAAACAAAAGAATAACCCCAGGACTGGGGATGGAGCTCAGTAGGTAGAGCGGCTGCTGCCTACTGTTCAACTAAGCCTGGGTTTGGTCCTCAGACCACATGAGTCTAGGTGTGGTGGTGTAAGTCTATGATCTCAGCACTCTGGAGGTGGAGGCAGGGCCATCAGAAGCTTCACCTGTCTCAAAGAGGCTAAAAAGCTTGAGAGTTACAAACAGTCCCATGGAGGGACTGGACAGGTGGCCCAGCAGTTACCTGGCTGTTTGAGGAGACCTGGGTTTGATTCCTAGCACTTCCTGGACCCTCACAAACTCCGGTTCTAGAGTGACGGACACCTTCTGGACTCCTTGGGCACATGGTGGCACACAATAGACATGTTGGCAAAACACCCATACACTTAAAATAATAACAATTCAAAGCAAACTAAAGTAACAGTCATTTGGGTCTTCACACTCTGGGGTGACTGGACCACTCCCACTACACACACACTTTAATGTATCTGCTTAACGTAGTTGTTCTTAGAACAACAAGGGTGGGTTTGTGTGGTCTGAGGGCTTCTAGCCAGCTGGTACTGCTTTTCAAAAGTTTTTGCCACATTTGACTTGGTATTTTTGGTTAATGGAAGTAACTTCTTATTTGTAGTAGTCAAAGCAAATATGGCTAGAATGCCAGACTAGAGAGAAGTTAATTATTGTCAGATCAATAACAGTGACAAGCTTTCTTTCTTTCTTTCTTTCTAGTTACACATGGGAAGCCGTTGACTCCAAAAATAACGCAGTTTATAAAATCAACATCTGTGGAAATGGGGATAATTCCAGGTGTGGGCCGACAAGTGCTGTCTGTATGTGTGACCTAAAGACAGAAAACTGTCGCTCAGTGGGTAAGTACAGCTCCTGTTAGGTGAGCATGCCTCGATACAGCTGTGCACACAGCTGCATGTTTATAATATAGTAATTAATGTAGCGTCTCATAGTAGACACTTTCTAAAAGAGCATTCTGGCCGTTTGCCTTGTGGGTTCAGGGGTCTGCCAGGGTCAGCTGGAGCTGCCGGGTGGGTGTGGGTCCCCAGGCGTGGGTGCTGGAGAGGAGGGAGTGTTCTGCCTGCGGTCACCTCTCCAGCTCCTCGGCATCTTAAAAGAATAAAAGCTGGCTGTGCTGCCCCCGAAAGCGTCCCACCTCCACACCCAGGTGGCTTTTATCATAGTTACACATGGTAGAAGCCACTTTAGGGCAGGCGAGCTGCTCGGTTGTTAAGACATTCTTCTTCCTGAGGACCTGAGTCTTTCCCCCAGCACCCGCGATGGGTGGCTCACACCTCTCTCAATTAGCTTTAGGTGTTGTAACAATACTCTCTCTCTCTCTTTTCCACTGGCTACGGCATGCAGGTGACACACACACAAACTGGAAGAAAATTTATAAGTTTAATTTGGGTTTTCAATTTGAATATCCACTATGAGATAACTAACCTGAGGTCATTTCCAGGCAGTGAGTGGCGTGCGGGCAGTAACTGGAGGATTACAGGGTGGGCGCTGAATACGAGAAGATGTTTTCCACCTCTGTGACTCTTCCGTCTCACCTTTTTCTTAAATTTCTTATTTTATATGTAAGCCTGTTTGCTTTCATGTATGTCTGTGTACCACATGTGTGCCTAGTGCCCTTGGAATTCAGAAGAGGACACGGAATCCTTGGGACTGCCGTCTGGGTGCTGGCAACTGAACTCCTCTCCAAGAACACGTGTTCTTAGCCGCGGAGCCCGCCATCTCTCTAGCCCTGAACTGTCTTAAGTTGCCCTCCCCCCTCCTCCATTTCCTTTGTTCCTCATAGTCTCTTGGTGGAAGAAAGGGCTGGTGTACTGGCCTCACTGTCGAGGACAGTTGTTGGGCTCAAGCCCCTCCTTTCTCCGGTTCAGTCATTCTTGAGCTGAGGGTCAGACGCCTGGCTGAGGATCAGGTTCCACGGAGATGGTCAGAGCAGATGTGCCTAGGGGGGGACACTGGGCCTTGGATGTCTGTGCTCAGTTTTGCCCAGGGATGGGGAGTAGTGAGGTCTGAGCGTAATTAACTGATTAATCCGGGAACGAGCTGACGGCAGCCATAGTGGGTTATGAGTTGGGTTGATGGTACAGTCTCATTTCACTCTTGACTTATACCATCAAAACTTCCTGAAAGATAGTGTGAGCTCTTTCTCCTGTTGATAACTGCATTTTTTTGCCATTAAAAAAAAATGTTTCTTTTAAAAGCAGGGGGCTAGATTATTATTACTTCAAATTTTATTGTAATCATTTTTTGTCATTAAAATTAGCATTTAAAATATTAACAGTGGCTATTTATCAATATCTAAAAATTAAGTTTGCTAAAAATGGACTAGTTTTTCAGCAATTAAATTAAAAGGCAGATCAAAAATAGCCAGGGAAAACTAGACGAACCCATGTTTACAGTAATCGCACCATGGCTTTGGCCTTCAGCGGTGCATTAGTAAATGGTTCACTTTTAAGTTACATCTGTGACTTCACAGTTCTGACAGAGAAAACAGCTCTTACCTCAAAGGGACTAAGGCAGAGTCGATTATGGAGGAAATATGAATGACCAAGGCCTGGGAGTTTGGTGCCTGTGTTACCCTCAGGTCCCACGGTCCGTGAGGGGCAATAAATCACGCCAGTGGAGACGAAAGCATGGGTGAGCGAGGCCCCAGAGAAGCAGGTTGCAGCAGACGGCCTCAGAGGTCGCCCCATAGCTCCCCCAGACCAGCCAGTGCTGGCAAATAAGGATTTCCGAAGTTAACAGCATCCAAAGGTTAGGTCTGCTGCAGAGGTGGGCAAGGAGTGGGTTTTTTTTTCTTTTTTTTTTGGGGGGGGGGAGGGTGGTGCGCACACGCGTGCTGAGGCTAAAGATAGCCCCCAAAAGAAATTATAATTAGGCTGTGGGATAGGCAGCATTGCATACTCTCCATAGTCATACAAGTTTTTTATTAGTGGATCAGTTTATGGGGAGAGATTCTTTCCAGGAATTCATGACTGCAGTTGTCCCTGTTGGCAGAGCACCACAATTCATGCTGGGGTGGAGTTGGGGAGGGCGGGTCATATTATTTATTGAATGTTAGGAGTCCGGGAAGGCCCTTCGGTGAGGGACTGAGCTACAGGCAGCACAGGCGCCTTTAGGAGGCGCACACAGCTGATCAGAACCATTACGAGACTCCCGGACCCTGTCAGAACTTGTGTAACTGTGTCTACCAGGCGGGATGGAGTGAGGAGGGACGATGGATGGACACACTGAGGTTTACTCACTGACCTAACGGTTCCCTGCACGCGGTCGTTGGCGCTCCGCAAACCATCCGACCTACACTTTAAGTGATTAGAAGTGACAGTGGGCCCCTGGAAAGAGTTGCTATAGCATTCACTGTTTTAATTAGCAAAATACAAATATTGTTTTTAGTCTAAGCTAAGTGTGCTGCTCTAGGACCTCTTGGTGGGCCTTGTAAGAAGTGAGGTAAGAGTACTCAGACTCCATCTCGAGAGGCTGAAACTGCTTATTGAAACAGAGAATTCAGGTTCGCTGCCTTTAGAGGGGCCGAGGGAAACAGGCACAGCACTTGCACACACCACTCACACACAGAGCTAATCAGGAAGTTACAGCTGTTTCTGTGGTTTAACTGGGAGCAGGGTGAGTTGTGTTTTCTATACCCAGCATATTGCTGTTTGCAGGTGGAGGGATAGGTGAGACGGAGTTAGCTCCCACTACAGCCTGACTCAATTCCTCGTGCCCTGAGGGTATTACCCAATATCCTGGCTCAGGAGGCAAAGGGAAAGAGTTTCTGGGAGACTGCTTTCCTCTAGGCCTTAGAATCTAGAGGTTGGCTGTGAGGGTCTCAGAGGTGGTAGGGGCACTGACATTCCAGGTTGGATTAAGGGCTGTTACCCTTTGGCAATGGAGAGTTTGGTGACCCTCTAGGTGAAAAAACCTTGGAGCCGTTTTTGGAGGACCTTAGTTAGACAGCTGAGACGGCCAGGAACAAAGAGTGAAGCCATGAGCCCGGACAGCTGGGCCTGCCGTGTGGGCCCCAGAGAGTCCACGCATCTGAAGCTTTTCCTATTCTCTCTCTCCTAATAACTGTTTAACCTTTTCCCCTGCTGGGCTGCATGGTTCATGAGAACCAGCAGTCTTGCCCTAGGAAGGCACAGAAAGAGATGGCTGGAATTTGCCAGTGGTAGTGTTTCTATGAGAGGAATGTTGAGATTAGAGAAGGGGTGACTGTCTCTGTGGTGTCTCAGTCTTGGTTTTTGTGCTCACAGGAACAGAAATGGTTTTTGCCTCTAGAGACAATTGTACAGTTTGGAGGAAGCCCTTTACCTCACGGATGTTTAAGTCCAGTTTGAAGTTGTGGGTACCCCGTGTGGAGGGTTTTTGTGGGTACCCCGTGTGGAGGGTTTTTTCCCTGGGCACCTCCCAAATTATGTCATCCTTATGTCATCCCCTTACTGTGTGGGGCTCAACTGCTTGTCCCTTTGTGGGTGCCTCTGCCTGCGCTCCTGGGCTAGCAACATCTACACAGCAGTATCTGAGGAAGGGCTAGTAGGGGCCTCCCCATCCATCCTTACGTTTTCAAGGGACTGTAGGTGGTCATACTGTGGCCCAGGAGAGGAATCGGCCCAGGTTCCAATACCACTGGAATGAAAAAATTGCCAGGCTCTTGTTGAGGGCATAATTGGTTGGGATCCAGGAACTGGGTGGCCCATAGGAGAGGAAGGCTGTCCAAGTTAATTTGGTAATTACTCAGTCACAGGAGGGCGGCAGTGGAAGACGGCTCCACACAGGAAGGTCAGTGGGGGTTTTCAGGCGTTGGGGAGGGGCTGTGCCTGAGAGGGGGTGGTGTGCTCATGTGGACTAGCGGGCAGGAAGGGCTGGAATGCTCCCCGTAACCAAAGGAGCTCAAGTGTCTGTGGGAGAGCTGGGGTGGTCTGTTCTGGGCCCAGGGCCAGCTATAGGCCTTTCTGTACAGCATCCAGGAAAAGCAGAACTTGGAATGTACTCAGGAACCTGGGGTATGTGGGAAAGGGCGGACAAAGGAATTGGTGATTATTCCTCAGTGATTGATAGGAACTAGGAAGCCTGTGTATGGTGAGCTTAGAGGTGGGGCTTAGATGTATGGAATGGAGCTGGGAGAAACTTCTTGAGCCTGGAAAGGTAGGCAGGGGCTAACATTTAATTTGGTGGTGGGGGCAAGTAAAATTACTTTTTTGGGGACGTGCCATTTAGGTGTTATAGAGGAGTGGGATAGATCCGAGACATACCCTTTTTGGATATCAGGGAAAGGGGAATCGAATAGGGGAGAGGTTAGGATAGTGTCTCACTCTAGGTTTTACTTGCTGTGACGAAACAAACACCATGACCAAAATCAAGTAGGGGAGAAAAGGGCTTATTTGTCTCATACTTCCCATCATAGTTCAAGCAGGGCAGGAACCCAGAGGCGGGAGCTGAAGCAGAGGCCATGGAGGGGCGCTGCTTACTGGCTTGCTACCCATGGCTTGCTCAGCTTGCTTCCTTATAGAACCCAAGACCACCACCCACAATGGGCTGGGCCCTTCCCCACTGATTACCAACTGAGAAAATGCCTTACAGCTAGATTTCTTGGAGGCATTTCCTCAATTGAGA
This sequence comes from Apodemus agrarius, assembly GCA_964023405.1. NCBI lineage: Eukaryota > Metazoa > Chordata > Mammalia > Rodentia > Muridae > Apodemus > Apodemus agrarius. The sequence goes on from OZ030027.1 coordinate 38,626,786, forward strand.
CTCCTCCTCTTGTGACTCTGGCTTGCGTCAAGGTGACACAAACCCAGCCAGTAGGACAGGGGAGGTGGGAAGAATGGTCTGATTGATTTCCCAGGGTTGGGGACCGACTGATAAGCTACTAGGCTTTTCGATAACTGAACAGGAGTGTTGTGATGAGAACTGGTGGCTTGGTAAAGAGCTGTCTGTAATAGTCACCCAGCGATAGCCTTAGGACCATAGTGGGTGAGGTAGCACGTGAGTGCTGGGCATGGTGAGAAAGGCAGAAGGGTCTCTCCAGGTTATGAAAATGGGACCATTATGGTTATATATCAGACTAGACTAAAGGAAATGGGTAGACCCAGGCACAGGCTAAGAAATGCCACTGAGAGGTCCGGGTATGACCTGACAGATGGTCCATCTTCCATTAGCCCCAGTGTCTGATGCTCAGACAAGCCTTGGGTTAAAGGCAGGCACTCCTTAGCACAGTGGACAACTTGACTGCATTGAATACAACAATGTACGGCCCCTTGCCCAGATTTGCGCTGAGCCCTCACACAACTAGGCAACAGATAACATGAAACCTGAACCCTTCCCTCGAAATGCGCTCTGAGGGTCGAACCCTTTGAACCACCCCCTTGTACAGAATGTGGCACCTTCATGTGCTCCTGAGCACAGCCTGGATAGCACAGAGCGCGCCCCCCCCCCATCCTCCTGTCCCCTGGTGGGGCACCTTCACTTACGTGGCCAATGAGGAACCCTAATATTGCGCAGCAGCGCGTTACCCTCGGCATAGCCAGGATAGCGCCAAACCCTCTAAACCCTGCCCTCCCCTTCTCCAACGCGGCTCTTTTGAGTGCGCCCCTCCTGCAACAGGGACCTTTTGAGTGTACGATCCTGATCGCAGAACCCTTCGAATCCTTTCCCTTGTACAACTTTGCACCCTCACGATAGCTCAGAACTCTGCGAGCCTTCTTCCCCTCCCCTCGCGCAACTCGGCAAGACCGGAATCACGGCGCAGCCTAAATCGCGCTAAAATTTTCCGAACCCTTGGGTAGCGCGGCACCCTGGCTCGCGCAGTGCCGCGGAACCCTCGCCTTGTGCAGCTCTGCACCCTCAGGATAGCTCAGAATCCTTGGAGCTTTCCCTTCCCTTCCCTTCCCTCCCCTCACCACAACTCCTCACAACTAGAATCACGGGCACAACCGGAATCATGCTAAAATCCTCCGAACCCTCGGGCAGCGGCGCAGTGCCGCGGAACCCTCTAAATCCTCCGAATCCTACCCTTGTGCAGCTTTGTACCCTCGGCCACTCGCGCAAATCGGCACAACCACAATCACAATCGCGCTAAAATCCTTTGAACCCTCTGGCGGCGCGGCAACCTGGCTCGCGCAGTGCCGCGCAACCCACCGAACCCTCCCCCTGTCTGCCCGCAACGTGGGTCGTGCAGAAATCCTCCGACCCCCCCCCCCACTCTCCAGCAGCCTGGTGCCCTAGCCTTGTGTAGCGTGGCACCCTCGTGCTCTGGATCGCCCGTAACCCCCGCCCCCCTAGCGTGCTGTAGTCGCCCGCGCTGGACCCTCCTCTCCCCTCCCCTCCCCTCCCCTCCCCTCCCCTCCCTTCCCTTCCCTTTCCTTCTCCTCTTGCTGACGCGGCATGGCGGCAGCGCGGCTAGCGGCTCGGCTCGGGCTCTCGACCGGCCCTCTCGACCGGGTAGTTCGGAACCCTTGTGAGCAGCGGGGCACCCTAGTGCTGAGTCCTTATGTAGCCCCGAAACCTTCACCCTAGCGATGAGCCTCGCGCAGGGAACCTTTGCGTGGCCTGGAACTCTTGGCTGGAGCCCTCGGGCTGCCTGATCGCGTGGAACCCTCACCTCGCGGAGCCCTCCCCTCCTGTGGAACCATCCCTTCGCGGAATCCACCTCTTATGCGTGGAATCCTCCCCTTGCACGGGATCCTACCCTCATCTGCAGAATCCTCCCCTCGCGTTGCCACGCTTCACACGCGGAACCCTAGCTTACCTCGGCTCTCCAGGGTGTCTGCGTGGTCACTGGCGGTGCGGTGCTTCCTGCTGCCCGCTAGAGCAAGGAGGGATAGATATAACGTTGGAGCCTCGGCAGGGGGTGGAGATTATTAAGTTCCGCCCCAACTGTGTCACTTAATCCCCCCTCTGCTCAGCCCAACCTCTCCGGGCTCGGCTCCTCCTCTTGCTTCAGCCTGGAGCCTGTGCTTTTGATGGCCTTACAGCCCTGGAAGTGTTTCTATAAATTGCCGGCAGAGCCGGTTGGAAAGATTTGGAGGAGCACGGGAGAGACCAGGTATTTCAGGCAGACTTGAATAGTAGATGTTACGGTTATGTTTCATTTTTTAAAGCTATTGCCTGATTGAGAGAGATACACTTTCCATAGTCTTTCCATAGCTTGGATCCAAAGTAGGCAATGCCACTCCTGTGGAGGTTTCCGTGACCCCCAAGCCACCAGAAGGATAGTTTTACAGAAGATAAGGACTCAGTTGCCAGCATTGGCTCAAAATTTGAGACTCTTACAGTCTATTTTAGCCACATTTAAGCAAAGCACTATTTGAAAAAAAAGTTCCCTGGTTTTTCAATCCCATGTGTACAATAAATTTTTTTTGTTTTTGTTTTTGTTTTTGTTTTTCGAGACAGGGCTTCTCTATGTAGCCCTGGCTGTCCTGGAACTCACTCTGTAGACCAGGCTGGCCTCGAACTCAGAAATCCGCCTGCCTCTGCCTTCCAAGTGCTGGAATTACAGGCGTGCGCCACCACCTCCCAGCAATAAATCTTTACTTATGACTACATTGAATCTTTTGTGAGGTTCAAGTGAACCTTCTATATAGATAGATTCTATAAATTAAGGAAGCAGGCTCATTGGAAGGGTCTGGGGCAGCTGCTGTGGCCTGGCCAAACAGAGATAGCACAGAGGTCACCAGGTTATTGAACAGCCCTGCTCCCAGCCTTCTGGGTTGGAAACAGGTTTTCTACCCCCTTTGAAGAGACAATCCTTTGTGTTTAACATTCCTGGCTTGCCTAGTGCTTATCTGTGAGAGAAGAGCCTACGTGCCTCTGTTCATTGTGTGTTCATTCTTTTCCTCCCCCAACAGGTGACTCACTTATGAGAAGCTCAGCTAGATCACTCCTGGAATTCAACACCACTACAGGCTGCCCGCCTTCAGAGTCACAGCACAGAATCCAAACTAGCATTACATTTCTGTGCGGAAAGACCCTGGTGAGTGGGGCCCTCGGTCAAGCTCCTTGTTAAGAACCCCTTCTGCTGTACTTGTTAGAGGAATTCCAATCCTCTAAATGGGGATAAATGGGCAACCACCCCTCCCCCCAGCACACACGTGTGCGCGCACACACACACACACTCTCTCACACACACTCTCTCACACACACTCTCTCACACACACTCTCACACACACACTCTCACACACACACTCTCAAACACACTCTCACACACACTCTCTCTCACACACACACCCTCTCTCTCTCTCACACACACACACACACACACTCTCTCTCTCTCACACACACACTCTCTCACACACACACTCTCAAACACACTCTCACACACACTCTCTCTCACACACACACCCTCTCTCTCTCTCTTTCTCTCTCTCTCTCTCTCTCTCTCACACACACACACACACACACACACACACACACACACACTTTACATTCACATCACACTACCATCCAGAACCACCAACTAAGCAAATCTTCAAGCTGGTTAGAATTGGAATGAAACTTGAGTTAGGGTGAATGCGAATTTTAGATCAACCTATACGCACATTATTGTGCAGATTGAGATCCTAAAATCTATTTGTGGCAGCATGACCCACGGAGGGCATGTTGCAGAGCAGGCTAGCTGCTGATTTACATTTGTTGATTGTTCTTAATAACCTGGTGTTCACTGCAGGAGACACAGGCCTTGGAGGTGAACACCGTGGTCTTTCTCACGGGTTGGGGATAGTAGAAGTTGATTGTCGCTGTGCAGGCATTCCCTAAAGCTAATTGGTCTGGTGGCCAAAAGGGGCTGTCTGGGGTTGGGAGCTGGTGAGTCCACCCAGGCTCAGATGCTCCTGGGCTCCTCAGGGACCTCCTTACAGGATGATGAAGTCATACTTTCTGGCTCTGATTTTGCTGTTTTTTGGCTCTTGAGAAGTAGTTATCGAAGGATAATTTCCCATGAGTTTATTCTGCTTGTGGAATTGGGGCAGCTGGGCAGTCAGTTAGGCAGGATGTCTGGAGACTCTCTTCTCCCAGCTTTTCTGTGTGGGGGACGTTCTTGGTAACCTTGCTGAAGTAAGGCAGTTATGCTTCCTCTTGTTCACCCTTATTTTCAGTAGATTTTACAATGTTTTAAGTTTAAAAACAAACTTGTATTATTTAGCAGTGCAGTATGTTAACTTTTTTTTTTTTAAATAGGGGACTCCTGAGTTTGTAACTGCCACAGACTGTGTGCATTACTTTGAATGGAGGACTACTGCAGCCTGCAAGAAAGACATTTTCAAAGCCGATAAGGAGGTAATGGGACTTGAGACCATTTGGTCATGAAATCTACTCTGGAGAGCTCGAAAGACAAAGGGTGTGGATTCTGATGGAGAGGAGGTGGGGAGTCCTTTAAATTCAGGCCCCCAGCTCGTGTGGCAGGGCCCTTCCTACCAGAGCCACCTCTGCATTTAGAAGCTGAAGGGTGGAGAGGGGACATTTCCAGGATGCTGTGGAGGCAGCAGGAACCAGGTGTCTCTGGGCGGGAGCCCAAGGGAAAGGGGAATGAAGGGCTTTATTTAGGCTACGGTCACGAGACCAGGGCAAGCCTAAGACATGAGCTGCAGATCTGGCAACAGGCAAAGTCAGCTGGTAGGTATGGTTTTGGTGTTGGGGGACAGGCACCAGGTATAACAGTGTTAGCAAGAGGAGACAAAGGGACAGGGATGCTTTAGGAATTTTTCTCTAAGTTACAGAACGGGCAGGTAGCTGAGGGAGAGCCAGGAACTAGAAACGATCCCCGTAAGTCAGAGGGCATTGGCAGCTGAAGGAGGTGGTCAAGGGAGAGGGAGAGGGATGCAGGTAGGAGGAGGCGATTGCAGACGTGCAGAAGGGGACCTTGGAGATGGTGCAGCGCGCTGAACTGAGTTTTGAGACAAGGTCTCATTCACTATGTAGCCCTGGCTGTCCCAGGAACTTGCTGTGTAAACTAGGCTGGCCTTGAACTCACAGAGCTCCTCCTACCTCTGCCTCCTGAGTGCTGGCATTAAAGGCTTATGCCACCATGCCTGTTCTATACACAAGGGACAGAAATCATTGCTGCTTATGTCCGTCACAAGCTTGTGATCCACCAGCCCGAGTTGTGGGACGAGGAGGTGGCTTACTTGTTCTCTGCTTCCTCAGGTGCCCTGCTATGTGTTTGATGAAAAGTTACAGAAGCATGATCTAAACCCACTGATCAAGCTGAACGGTGGCTACCTGGTAGATGACTCTGATCCTGACACAACTCTGTTCATCAATGTGTGTAGAGACATAGGTAAGAGCTGGCTTAGGAAGAAGGGTGGGGCGTGGTCAGTGCCTGCCCCGGATGCCTTTGACAGGCACATCCTCATTAGATCTCTGAGGGAGCTATTGTCCTGAAAGGTGGCCTCTGCAGAGCTGCATTTGTCCCCCTCAGGAAGTGTGGTCCTTTCCTTCCACCAGCCCTACAGATTCTCCTCAAGCAATTGTCCGTTTCCTCTGCCAGATTCTCTGGGACTGGGGGCTCCGTGGCGGGCTTTGTCTCAGTTTGCCGTGTTTACACAAGCCTCCTGGCTTTGCGTTGGAGGCTGGGTAAAAGGGCTGAGGGGTGGCAAAGGCTGTAAGAATGTGCTGTGTGCTTGGGGTGGGACGACCTCTCTGGTGTTCTCCGCAGAACTATGTGAGAGGCCAGCATATCTCTCCTTGATAACCAGAGGCTGTAAATGAAGGCCTCTGTCTTAGGAGAGCCGGACAGTTTTACTATGTATTTATTTATTACTTGCTAACCTCCCTAGTTCTTGTGCTTCCCCCATGGGCTCAGCAGCGGGAGCCCTGTAGATCAGGACTGGTCTTTCTGCTGTGCTAGCTGTGATCATGCCATAAAGAAATTGTACTGCCAAGGAAGGAAAGTTTAAAAAGAAAGAAAGAAGTAAAGAGGCATGTCTTTCTTATGTGTGTGTGTGTGTCTCTCTCTCCATGAAATGTTGGTCTTAAAAAATTTTGGAGGAATAAAAGCCAGTTCAGTATATGATACTTAGTGGGTGGTATGAATATGGCTGATCTATAGTTCTTCATAATGTATACCTATACTTTCCATCTTACTTGTATATTCTAATTAACAGCTAAAAAGATAATAATTACACTCCACCCAGAACTACCAGTGACCTGTGGTAATTTCAAGTTTTTTCATGCAGTGTTACACTGACTTAAGTTTGGTTATAAACTTCTGCAACTGTGTGCTGTTTCAATTTGGAAAACATTGAGATTTCTAGTCCTTAAATTTGATTTGGAAAATTCATTTCTGTCCCTTAAAAACAAATCCTTATCTTAATTCATTAAACCCCCATCCCCAATTTTTGGGCATTTTGGGGGAAATCAGCCTTCACAGTCTTTAAAGAGGGTTGTGTGTCCCTCACCGCTCATTCTTCGGCCCCAGGACATTGCTCCGAGCCCCAAACTAACTTTGAAGGTGCCCCCATGCCTCGTATTCACTTTAGACCTGCGGCTGCTGGACTTGGTACTTGCCTCTCCGCCTCCTTTGGGGTCCGGGCAGTCTCTCTGCCATCAAGGGCCTGTGGGTGCAGTGGCTTTGTGTGACCATTGCTGCGTGTGGAAGCAGGTAGCCAGATCTGAGTTTCTGGAGGGTAGCAGGAGACCAGGTACCACTCCCACTTCCGGCTGAGGTGGATTTTGAGTCATGGGCATGTGCTACTGTTGCCTTACATGTGCAGTGGTGGTTAAAACGCTGGCCTGATGCCACTTTAGTGGTTCAGTCTTTTTTTTTTTTTTCCGAGATAGGGTTTCTCTGTGTAGCCCTGGCTGTCCCTGGAACTCACTCTGTAGACCAGGCTGGCCTCGAACTCAGAAATCCACCTGCCTCTGCCTCCCAGAGTGCTGGGATTACAGGCGTGCGCCACCACCGCCCAGCTAGTGGTTCAGTCTTATATCCTTAATTGTTGTGAAGTTTCTTGGAGCTTTGGGCTGGGGAGGAGGAGGCATCTAACCGAGGAGTGAAATGTCTAGTGGAGAGAGAAGGGAATCGGGAGATAGAGACGAGGAAGGGAGGGTGGGGAGAGGGAGGAAGGGAGGGAGTCACCCCTTAGGAGGTGAGCCCAGACCTGTCTGTGCTTTCTGCCCATTGACAGAGGAGTCTTTTAACTTGCCCCTAGAATGCCTCATGTTTCCAGTGTCTCAAACTGAAAGGGATAGTGCTAAAGTTAGACTTAGGGCCGATGTGAACATTTCCTAAACACAGTGACAAAGGAATGTCTGTCAACTGGGCCCCTTGTATGCCAGGGCAAAGTGGTTCTGGTGCCCTACATGTTGCATGAAAATGTGATCGCCTCATGCCCGGCCTCAGAACATGAAGGCGGAGAGTGTGAGAACCTCTGTTTTTAAGAGACGGAACCCAAGGATTCATGATGCTGCCTGTGCTGCTTGTGCTTTAAAATCAGCCGTAATGTTTTGCAGACTCCCTTCGGGAGCCCACCACACAGCTGCGAGTCTGTCCTGCTGGCACTGCTGCCTGTCTGCTGAAAGGGAACCAGGCCTTTGACGTTGGCCGGCCCAAGGAGGGGCTGAAGCTCTTGAACAAGGACAGGTCAGTCTGTGACCACCTTAGGTCCTCGGCAAGAGAAGGGAGTGTGAGCCTGGTAATGGGGCTGCCGGCACTATCAAAGCATGCTCTGTGTGTGTGTGTGTGTGTGTGTGTGTGCGCGCGCGCGCGTTGTTTTATACAATTAATAACGTAAATTAATACTGGAAAACACAACTAATAGTGAGAAAAGATACAGAAAAGAAAGAATTTGCCTCTGGGCGCTTGAGGGAAGCATGTCCGTTTCCAGCAGGCTCCCTGGCCAGCGCCCGGCCAGGGCTGGTTCCCTGCTGCTGCTCACCGGCTTTACTTGTTAGGTTACATTTCTTTGGTTGTGTGAGGCAGTTTGTTTAAGTCACATTTTTCGTTTTGTATCACTTGCCAGGTGATCTATAACCTTTCTGTGGAGAGAGAGGCGGGGCAGTTTGCTGGTGGCCTTCCAGCATTATGGTTTCTTTCTAGCTGGAGAACGTGGACGCCATATCCTACCACTTTTTTATAGATTCAAGTTCCTGTGTCACCTCTGGGCCTCAATGTCAAGAGCCTGTCCTCCTCTCCCCTCCCCCCACCCCAATCTGTTGTTCCCGAGTAGACGGAAAACTTTTTTTTTTTAAACTTTATTTATTCACTTTACAATTCAATATCAGCTCTTCCTCTTCTCCCAGTACCTCACGCAAGTCTTCCCCCATTTTCTTCCCCCTTTCTTTTGAGAAGGGGAAGTTCTCTTCTGGGTGTCCCCCCCCCTCGCCCCCCAATCGTGCACATCAAGTTGCTGTAGGGCTAGGTGCATCCTCTCCCATTGAAACCAGGCAAGGCTATCCATTTAGGGGCATGGTGTTCACAGGCAGGCAGGCGGCTTAGGGACAGCCCCTGCAGCAGTTGTTTGGGGCACCTGCATGAAGACCAGGCTGCACATCTCCTACATCTGTGCATCTGTGTAGTGGCTGAGGGTTCAGGGAAGTGTAGGATGCCAGGCTTAGTGTGGCTTGTCTCTTGTCAGCACGCATGTAGTGGTGATAGGTGCACACTCCACAGGTGAAGCAGGAGCTAGTGACGAGTATCAGTGCTTCCTGGCAGGGGCATGGGTTGGGCTCTGGGGGCATCAATCTTAGCCGGTAGCTGTTGTGTCTGCCATCTTGGTTACACATAGCTCTTTGGTTTGTACTTAGATGTTAGAGGGAGATCATGTGACGTAGTGGGCCAAATTGTATTATGTCTACTCAGCTATGTCGGTCTTCTTTTATTAGGTCCTTACAAAACCATTCCTAAAGGTATTTTAGTTTACATATGATCATGTTTATTTGACTTTCAAGGGGAAGATACACTGAAGTTTATACTTTACGTTCTTGTTAAAACATGGAAATACAGTGGAGCTGTTATATTGTTTCTTCTGCTGCCCCTCCTTACCCCTTAGGAGCACCGACTGTAGTGCAGTGAATCAATTGGAATGTAACTTACATGTATGTAACATGACTTCTCCACACGGCTTTTCCGCAGGCTTGTTCTGACTTATGTAAAGGAAGAGGGAGAAAAGCCAGACTTCTGTAATGGTCACAGCCCTGCAGTGACAGTAACCTTTGTGTGCCCATCTGAGCGGAGAGAGGTAAGTGACTTGGCCCTGAGTGACTTTAAAGATGTGATCCTCAGTCAGATTTGCCCAAGTGATGTGTCCCTGTGCTCGAGTTCAGTTTGCGTGTGTGGGTACACCTGAAGACCAGAGGACACCAAGCATGCCATTCCTCAGGTTCCCACAACCGGTCATGCTGGCTGATCTGGTCAGTGAGCCCCAGGGGTCTGTCTGCCTGCACCTTCCGGTGCCGGGACTCCAGCTGTGCACCACTGTGTCTGGGCTTCCCTGATGTCTGGCTCTTCTAAAAGCGGGTTCTGGAGATCAGAACTGAATGGCAGTAACATTACATACTGAGCTGTCTTCCCAGCCTTGCAGCTTGGGATTCCTGTAGGGAGAAGACCAGTCCTGTCTCCCCTTTCATTTCCTGTTGGCCTCCCTCTCACTCACAGCTATAGGCAGATGGACCACTCTCTCTTAGCTGCTTTAATTGTCATTTCATTTATTTATGTGCTTGTGGCTGGGGTGGAGAGCCAGGGCCTTGGGCATGCCAGAAGCTGCTTTGTTGGGTGTGTGTGTGTGTGTGTGTGTGTGTGTGTGTGTGTTGCTTTTAAGTCTTGGAAAGAGGCAGACAGTCAGGTGTCTGTTTTGAATACATAGTTTATTGTCCATACATAATAAAAGGGGGGCGGGGAATAACTCATGTGAGATAAATCTAACAACCTAACGGCCCACCTCTAAGTGATGCCACTAATGTCCAGAGGCAGAATTCACTTAGGGACTGTTGCTAGAGGTAGTGGCATCAAGCAGGTTGCAAGTCTGATGTCCCAGTGCACAGCCAACCCCGTGTCCACATCCATTGTTGGGGAGGTCCTTGACATCGAGGGGATGCTGGCTCCACTGTAGATGTCCCTGAGAGCGACAAGGCTGACTGGTAACAGCCTCATTTGTGCTTAGCCAGGTCAGCTGGTCCACTCAGCACCCACAAGGCTCAGAGGCAGGATATCTGCTGGGAGACATGGCCATCGAAAGGGTCTCTTGTTAGAGTAGATGTGTGGCTCCTGGAGCCTGGACTTTTCTGGTCCCTGCTTAGGAGTGCATGGATCCCCTGATCCCAGGGCACTGCTGGTCACACTCAAGGTGTGCACATCAGCACATCTTGATGTCAGGACAGTGAGCAGAAGGGCCTCCGTTCTGTCTGTCTTTTGACGTAAGTGTTCACTACGCCTCAGAATGCCACGAGTCACTTGAGTCATCTTCACAGGCGCCTGCCCAGGCTCGTTTGCCAACCAAGTGAGAAAAGGAGGGCTTTGTTTGTTTGTTTTGGTGTGTGTGCCCTTTTGTGTAGAAATAAGAGGTCTGAATTCTTTTGCTGAATATACATGGCGTTTGCTCTGATTTTAGGTCAGTCACTGACCTGTTTGGTCACGGGGATCCAAGCCAAATTGACGCTCACCTTGCCAGTGAGCACCCGTGTCTAGTTTTCCTATCTCTGTCAGCTTCTTGGTACCTTCTGACGGTCGTATGTAAGCGTGTGTGTGTGTGTGTGTGTGTGTGTGTGTGTGTGTGTGTGGCACGTACTGTAAAACTCACCTGTTTTGGGTGAATTAAGCATTTTTGTTTAATTTGTATCCTTTGGCACAATTTTAGTTGTAGACAATTTCCATCTCCCCCCACCCCCAGGAATGCTTTTGCCTATTAACAATCAACTATTCTCTCTCTTCTCACAACAGACACACCATGTGGGTCTGCTTTCTGGCCATGAATGAAGCTCTGTAGTGTGCGGGTCTCTGGTGTTGATCTGCTAGCTCTGCAGTTCCTTGGCAGGCTAGCCTGAGACTCATGCTGGGAAGAAGCATCAGCTTTAGGCAAGCAGAGCAGGGCTGGGCCCGCACTTGCCAGCTAATTGTGTGACCTGCTGGGAACTATGGCTGGCCTCTAGCAGGTGCTTAGAAAATACTAAGGGGGTTTAGGTGTTTAGAAGTAGTACTGCTTCCTGGTCCTCAGCCCAGTGGCTTAGTTAGGGTTAAAAAAAAAGGAGACCCTGACTGGCTCCCTCTGTAGTTCCCACCGAAGACTGAAGAACAAGATGGCAGAGTACATTTGCTGAACTGGAGAAATCTTAGCTTCATCTGGAGTGGCTTCTTAAAAGCATCGTTACAGTTACACTTGTTTGTTTGCACATGCATGTGTAAGGTGTACATGTGGAGGTCAGGGCAGCTTGGTTTTCCTCTACCACGGGTGTCTTGGAGATGGGACTCAGATCACCTGCCAAGCTACCTACTGAACCATCTCACCTGCTGCAGAACTCTGTGTGTGTGTGTGTGTGTGTGTGTGTGGTGTTGTGTGCACAGTACATGTGCACCCAGGACCCTGGGTGGTGTTCTTCAGTCACTGTCTACCTTGCTATTTCAAGAAAGGGTCTCTTACTGGGACCCGAGACTTGCCAGACTTCTCCAGGTTAGCAGCCATTGAGCCTCAGGGATGCTCCCTCCTCAGCACTCTGTGTACGGCCACGCGTGGCTTGATACATGGGTCTGGGCATTTACCTCGGGTTTTAATGCTCGTTCAGCAGACACTTGACTGTTGCGCTGTCTCCCTAGCCCACATTTTGTTCTTTTGAGAAGGTCTTGCTATGTAGGTCAGCTCAGGCATACCTCAAACCTATGGTTTTCAAATGCTGGCGGAACAGGTGTGCGTGTCCACAGTGGGTTCAGAGAAGGTGATGGGTGGTGGTGCTCTGCTCTGGAGTTCCTCAGCTGCAGGGTGTGGAGCCGCCCGCTATGCTTGCCGGGGTTGGAAAGATTCTCCAGTGACACTGTCCAGAGTGGACTTGGCAAATGAAGCTGGTGCTACTCAAGGTGATCCGAAAGGGTGTAGGGTTATAACTACGTACAGTTACAAGGTTTAGATCATGGTGAGATGGCCCAGCCAGCACACTGCTTTCTGTGCATGAGGATCTTAGTTTGAACCCCAGACACCCATGTCTGTATCCTCAGTGCTGGGAATGGGGTGTGTTAGGAAACAGGCGGGTCCTTGGGTCTCATTGACCCGCTAGACTAGCAGAAACAGCACTCTTCAGGCTTAGTGTGAGATTCTGCCGGCAAGAAAACTCACAGAAAAACAAGGTGGGAAAACTAGAGGAAGACATCTGAGGTTGACATGTGGCTCATATACATGGGTGGGTGCACCCGCACATACATGCTCCCCATACACACGGGTGAGTGTACCCACATACATACATGCTCCCCATACACATGGGTGAGTGCACCCACACACATACATGTTCCCCATACACACGGGTGAGTGCACCTGCACATACATGCTCCCCATACACATGGGTGAGTGTACCCACATACATACATGTTACCCATACACACGGGTGAGTGCACCTGCACATACATGCTCCCCATACACATGGGTGAGTGCACCCACACACATACATGCGCCCCATACGGGTGAGTGCACCCACACACATACATGTTCCCCATACACATGGGTGGGTGTACCCACACACATACATGCGTGCCCCATACGGGTGAGTGCACCCACACACATACATGTTCCCCATATACATGGGTGGGTGTACCCACACACATACATGCTCCCCATACACATGGGTGGGTGCACCCACACATACATGCTCCCCATACACACGGGTGAGTACACCCACATACATACATGCTCCCTATACACATGGGTGGGTGCACCCACACACATACATGTTCCCCATACACACGCGTGAGTGCACCCGCACATACATAATCCCCATACACATGGGTGCGTGCACCCACACACATACATGTTCCCCATACACACGCGTGAGTGCACCCGCACATACATAATCCCCATACACATGGGTGCGTGCACCCACACACATACATGCTCCCCATACACATGGGTGGGTGCACTCACACACATACATGCTCCCCACACACAGAGATGAGTGTACCCACACACATATATGTTCCCCATACACATGGGTGGGTGCACCCACATGCATACATGTTTCCCATACACATGGGTGGGTGCACCCACACACATACATGTTCCCCATACACGTGTGGGTGCACCCACACACATACATGCTCCCCCAACCTCTGCTCTCAAACAGCACCCATGTGCACACCCATGCAGGAACATTTGGAGTTCTAGCAGCCTGTCTTTGGGCTTTCCCTGAATATGGGAAGATGCAGGAGTTGTGTCTAAAGCCCTGATCGCATCCCTTCACATTGCCCCCTGTAGGGCACCATTCCTAAACTCACTGCCAAGTCCAACTGCCGCTATGAAGTGGAGTGGATCACCGAGTACGCCTGCCACAGAGACTACCTGCAGAGCCAGGGCTGTTCCCTCAGCAGCGAGCAGCACGACATTGCTATTGACCTGAGTCCCTTGGCCCAGGCTGGAGGTAGGTGTGAGGTCCTCTGTGCGCTCACGCTTTAGAGAGGGACGGAGCTGGGAGGCGGGAGAGATGGGCTCGGGTTTGCCTGAAAGGAACACCACACTTTCTGACACAAACACTCTCTGCTGTTGCCCTTTCTCTAGGGTCCCCCTATGTTTCTGATGGAAAAGAATATATGTTTTTTATCAATGTCTGTGGGGACACAAAGGTCCCACTCTGTAATAACAATGAGGCTGCTGTTTGTCAAGAGAAAAAGACGGATTCCACTCAAGTCAAAATAGCAGGAAGACACCAGAACCAGACACTCCGGTGGGTGATGGTCGAGTGCATTGTGAACTGGGGAGCTGCGGCTCTGCCCCCCCCCTTTCCCACCTACCCTAGCCCAGCGTGGCTTCCTGTGCACTTTGGCAAGTTGCCATTTGTCCCTGAGCAGTTGCAGTTTCCTGATTTTGATAAGTGCACATCTGTTAGGACTATTGGTTTGTAAATGTATTGTTTCTAAGACCGTGTCTAGGGAATTTAGGTAGTTTACAGTTGATGTGGCAAGTTTACAGTTGTTCTCCATCTCTCCCTTCCACGGTCTCTCCCTCCTTCTACCACTCTACCTCTACCCCCCTACCCCCTCCCTCCCTCCCTCTCTCTCTCTCTCTCTCTCTCTCTCTCTCTCTCTCTCTCTCTCTCTCTCTCGTCTCTTCTGGCACTTTGGGAATCTTAAATACTATTAGCATTATATATAAGTTTAAATAGTTAAACCCTCCTGTAATTCTTAGAACCTTAAGTTGGTAGTTGGCTTCACAAAAGCAGGAAGAAAGCACAGTTTTCTGTAATTGAATCTTCCACTGAATCTTATAGATGGCGGTTTGGACGTTCCTGGCCAGGCTTTCTGCCTGCCAGCAGAGCGGCTGCCCGCCCTCCAGGCCGTTCCTTTACAGCAAGGGGCCAACGGCTCGAACATTTGCAACTCATTTCCGCAGGGCGCCTGCCCAGCTGGCTCTGGCGCCCACTGCTTTATGTCAGTAGTGATTTGTGGGTGGTGTGCAAAAGGCTTAACAAAGCAGTTTTTTAAAACTTGAAGTTTTTTCCTTGGTTCTATGAAACACTGTGTGTTCACAACCTAGGTACTCCGATGGAGACCTCACCCTCATCTATTCTGGAGGTGACGAGTGTAGCTCTGGCTTCCAGAGGATGAGTGTCATAAACTTCGAGTGCAACCAAACCGCAGGTGAGCGAGTGAGTGTGCGCTGCCCACCCTTGCTTTGTGTGTGTGAGTGTGCCTGCCCACCCCCACTTTGTGTCAGTGGCCTGTGTGTGCACCCAGGTGTCTTTTATTGGAAGTGGGGAGGGGGGTTAGTAGGGAGTGAGCTGACCGCCTTTCGGCCCGGCCACTTCAGTCCTCAGGGTTTTCTGTGCAGTAATCCCCTCCCTTCCTCCCCCTCCAGGATGCATACATCACCCTGTTTCCATCTTCTCTGCTCTCCATGTTTGTTTTGGGACTCTGCCCAGCCTGTCTTGTCTGCTGCAGGCACTCAGCAGAGGAGAGGGCCCCACAGAGGCGGCCTCAGCTTCCTCCAGCAGCTTCAAGTGTGTCTACCTTTCAGTTAACAGTCTTTTCAGAGTGATAGAGTGGTAGAGTTTGAATTTGGCAATCTTGGGATGTCGCTGGAAGAACTGAAGTCACGACTCCCTTTGGGTGACGAGAGGCACCCCTGAGTCACTGGCTTGTGTACTCCTCATGTCCTGATATTAGCCATTCCTGGCACCTGGAGAGCGGTGATAAAGTTCTCTCTCTAGAGAGCCGTCTTGTTTAAGCTGCTCTGGCTCTGCCCCAGACACCCCTGGCTGACTTGCTTCCGCACCAGGCTCTCATCCTGTGGCTGGGCCTGCTTTCTGTTCTCACCATATGCAACTGGCCCAAGCTCTCATGGCTGTTGCCCTTGAGAGTGTTTGTTTTGTATGTCTCTATGGTCAGCCTTGGACGATTTGATCAGGGTCCAGTTCCTGAGTGATTCATAGCAGGATCTGGAAGCAGCCACTGCGCCTAGAGTTAAATTCTCAGGACCTTGCTAGGTTTTAAGCAGAGGAGAGGTTAGGAACTGGACTAAGGAACTCTGAGCCACAGTCTCAGAGGCCCTGAGGGCTGTGGCTTCCTGGAGCCTTCTTTTTCCACTGGAGTCTCTCATTGGCTCTTTCTTATCACTTAGAGAGTTTGCATGCTTTCATGCCTGTTTGCTAAGGCACTCTCCACGGGGGCCTGGTGGTGACAGATGGCTCCCTGGGAGTTCACAGACTAGAAGCAGAGATAAGGGATTTTATGGCTGAGCCTCTGACTGCAGAGTTTGTTATCTAGGCTCTAGGTCATCCAGGTCAGTGGGCTTGTGGGGCAGGGTGTATAGCTGGTTCTGGGATAGCCAAGGTACAGGCGTGCAGAGGAGAGGGTGCTTTAGCTTCAGGACCACCCATGAGCTGGTGTGGCCCACGCACTGTAGGGACGTTCACTCCCAATGTAGGTAGGGTGAAGCCGTCTCTGTACGGCGGTGATGTGCCTCTGGCTGTCGGTGCCGCCCCACACCCAGATCCATCTTCCTTCTGCTCATTTCCTTGGAATGGGTCTTAGGCAACTCGCTTGGAATTCTGGATCCTGTTCTGTCCCTGGCCCCTGGGCCACAGCTGCTGTTGCTTCCGTGTCGTCAGCCAGCAGCCACCAGGCCAGGTGCTAGTTTCTCTGACCTGGCCTCTCTTGCTGCTTGGGTTACAGCGCCGGGTCGGTGACTCCCCAAGTCTCTCCTGCCTCACTCTGCTTCCTATAGTCTTGTTCAGGGCTGAGGCTCAGAGTGCAGGCCGGCCTCGTTTTGGGATGCTGGGAAGGTGAATTGATAAGCCAGGAGAGGACAGAGAAGAGAATGGAGGCTTGGCAGACTTATTGTTGAGGGACACCATGACAGTGTGAAACTAAAGTCCCAGGGAGTTAAGATTGGAATTTAATGCCAAAGCCTTTTGTCTTCCATCTTCCTTTTCTATTATAGAAGTTTTCAGATACGCAAGTAGGAGGAGCATTATAATGGAATTTTGTACAGCTGCCTCTCTAACAGTGGTTCTCAGCCTGTGTGTCATGACCCTTTCTCAGGGGTCACTGTCACATGTCCTGCATAGCAGATATTCACATTACATTTTTAACAGTAGCAAAATTACAGTTATGAAGTAGCAATGGAATAATGTTATGGTTGGGGTCAGAACACAAGGAACTGGATTAAGGGGTTGCAGCATCAGGAAGGTTGAGAGCCATGGCTCTGAAGCCACCATTAATGCTTTTCCACATTTGTTCTGCTTTAACTGTATTACTGTCTGGCTCGTATTCCACATGGCATAGGTTTGCTTTTGCTCTTCCAATCCTGGTGATTTAGTTCAAGACTTTATAGAAATTACTCTTGAGAACTCATTTGCTTTTGGCTATAAAACCTAATTTCCCCTTTCCTTAGAACATGAAACTGCTCAGACACACCTCAAGGATGCAGGCAGACACATGGGTGGTACAGCCGGCTGGGATCGTGAAACCGCCAGCAGTGGAAACAGGGCAGCTTTGTGCCAGTGGCCGCCACTGGGAAAGGCCGAGGGATAGGGTTTCCAGAGGGAGGGCGGGTCTCTGCCCAATCCCAGGCCTGGGAGAAGTGGCCGGCGAGGAGCAGAGCCATGCTGTTCTGGCAATGCATGGGTCTCTGTGGGCGGAGGACGTGGTGTTGACTCTAGTCGGGCCTTACAGACACATGTCCTGGAAGGCTGCGAGTGTGGGTGCAGGCCGCGTTGGGAACGCGCCCCTGCCCCTGTGGAGGCATGTGAGAGCCTGCCTCGCTCTAGCTGAGCACGGAGCTCCTCTGTGCTTTGCTGCTCTCTGCCTCCCTGGTATAGGTGTTGGGAGGCCTTGGGTCCTGCTCACTCGTTAGTATAGACTCTTGGAACGTGGGTCTCTTCTTCGCTTTGTATTTCCGTGAGTCCTCTGCCATGTGACTGCAACCTGGAGTAGCAAACCGTGGCCCGAGGCCCGTGGCCCTCATTAACCTTTCCCCAAGCCCTCCCTGAGATGGTGCGTGCCACTGCACTACGACAGCTAGCTGCACAGCTGCCATCCATGCTGATTTCTGCTTCTCTCTTGGCTCTTGAGAGTTCCTGGGTTTGTGTCATGTCACCAAGTTGTGTGCTTTCTTGTGACTTTGCATGTGTAGATAAAGACGGGAGAGGAGAGCCTGTGTTCACAGGTGAGGTAGACTGCACCTACTTCTTCACGTGGGACACTAAATACGCCTGTGTCAAAGAGAAGGAAGATCTCCTCTGCGGGGCAGTTGACGGCAAGAAGCGCTACGACCTGTCCGTGCTGGCTCGCCACTCAGGTACTCCTCCCCTTCCTGGGCGCAGCCGTCACCGTGTTCACGAGAGATGAGCCCAGCGGTGTGGAGAAACATTTTTAATTGCCAGATGAGTCATGACCCCTGTTCCCTTCTAGCCACAGTACAAACTATAAGGAACACTGAGCTAGGAGGCGAGCCGCTTGCATCTGACCCCCACTTTCTCTAGTGGAGTTGTCTTGGCTCGCCGTACTGGTTCAGTCAGAACTTCCAGGACTTGCGATGACAGGCCTTGTGCACTGTGTTTAGAGACAGTCTCTCCAGCAACCTTTTGGGGAAAAGGTTTCTCCTTTTTTGGCTGAGGAGGTTGGTGGAGCTGGGTCTCTGTTATGTCTGCACCCTGAACTTCTTTCTGTCCTTTCATACGGCTGCCTCTTTACTGCCACTGAAAAGGGATCGGCATGCCCCTGATCTGTAGTCGTGGGAGGGCTGTCCAGCATGGACGGCATGGAGAGTCACCGTGTGTCAGCAAGGGGGTTCACTGCAGAGACTGGTAGAGCGTGTGTTATGTTGAAGGTGCTGGGTGACTGATAACTGCTGAGAGCCCACATGTCACACTGCGGAAATGGGTGGCATCTTGCCGAAAATAGATGGGGTAGATGACAGTAGGTTTTTATAGGAGCCTTGCACCCCTAAGACAGAGTAACTTGCGTCAGTACCAGCTGTAACTGTCTGTTCCATTGTCTTCGGGGGCCTGTCTGAAAAGCACTGTTGGAGGAATGTTTCCTGCCATCCACTTTAAGACAAGATCAGGGTCCACAGTAAATGGTCTGTGTTAGCTAATGGCTTTAGCAGTAAGTCATCCTCATGGTTTACTAGTTAGGCATCCTGGAACTGTAGAAACACAGGAAATTTCGGTAGGAGTTAAAATAGCTTCAGGAAGCTGGGCCTGAAGCTTGTGTTTTTGTGCTAATGAAAGGTTGGGTTTCTGCAATGTGGAAGAAGTTCTAATCTCTGGAATAGAACTCCGCCAAGACATGTGCAGTTCTAGCCAATGTGGCCTTCAGAAAGCTCTCGAGGCCCTAGAGTCTCAGAAGGAGCAGGACTGTGGCAGGAGGGCCAGCACCCTCCCTTCCTTCAGCTCCTGTGTGTAGTGAGTCACAACAACACAACATTTTCTGGCTTTGATTTTGTTGTGTTTTGTTTTTAAAGGAAAAGGGGTTTGTTATGTACAGTTTAAGAAGGGAAGAAGGGACACAGTCCATCACAGCAGGGAAGGCCTGACCGGAGGAACACGGATGGCTGATCATATTACAATTGCCATCAGGAAGTGGAGAGGGAAACACTTTCTTTAAAAAAATTTTTTTTTAATTTTTAATTTTAAGTATCAGTGTGTTACAAGACACAAACTTGAGAGACGATAGAGAGGTGCATTAATGCCCTTAGCTGACTAAGCCACAGCCTGGCTTTTGAGGAATCTGGAGTGTTTCTGTAGCCTTTGCATCTAGATAGCCCAGAGGATGCTGTAAGCGGAGTTCAGAATAACCCACCCTGGAGATGGCAGCCCACACCCGCCTGCTGCCTCCAGCCACTGCCCAGTGCTTTGGGGGAAAATTGGGCACGCGCGCTGCTTCTCAAAGCGTGTCTGGACTTGGGAGCATAGCTTTCTAGAAACATTGTGTGTTGTTACTGGCAAGCTGTGGGATTTTACTTCCGGTTACCAACTTCCCAAGGGATCATTTCAGATAGGAACGTGTGCCTTTGTGTGTCCTTCAGGGCATGATTATGGGGTAGTAGGCACGTCCTCATGACTATTCTTTTCTTTGCCTGATACCCTTAACACCCAGTGGCGGTTCCCCTGCCCCCCAAACACACATGCGCGCGCACACGCGCGTATACACACACACACACACACACACACACACACACACACATCAGGATCAGTCCTTACTTTCTCTGAGCCAGACCTTCCATCTGCTCCCAGTCAGCCTGTGGTGAAGGAGGTGCTTTCTTAGTCGCACAGGCCCTTGTGGGACCTGAAGCTCAGCATGTGACCTGTGCCCCCTCCTAGGGGCACAGAGAGCAACTGACCTCATGTGGTTTAGAAAGAATTTGGAGAGAGGTCTGCTCCTGACACATTCAGTGAGACGGCATGACGTTCTGTGGAGTACCTGAGATTGTCTGACCTTGTCTTAGTCACTGTTTTAAGATGTGACCACAAGAAAAAGTCACTGCCTTTGGCTAAAGGACTTTGGGTTTGATTGCAGAATCAGAACAGAATTGGGAAGCAGTGGATGACAGTGAGATTGAATCAGAAAAGAAGTATTTCTTCATCAACGTCTGTCACCGGGTGCTGCAGGAGGGAAAAGCTAAGAACTGTCCTGAAGATGCGGCTGTGTGTGCCGTGGGTGAGTTACATCGGGGCAGCCTCTCTCTAAGGGTGTGTGCGCTCCAGCTGGTTTGCTTAAGTCTCCTGTCTTGGGTAAATACGAGGGATGATAAAGCATTTTGAAGTTTCAGTGTCAGAGACACTGAAGTCCCAAGGTTGGCAGAGGGGTTACTAGGCTAAAAGGACCCACGTTGGGAACTGCTTGGCCATCTGCCTTCATTTTGTAGACATTTGAAGAATTCTTCAAACTGTCAGTGCTTGTAAAACTAATCTTGAGTTTTCCGCAGCCTCTGCTCAGACACTTAGGGGAGGCAGAATGACTGCTGCAGCCTTCAGCTGAGCAGCATGTCACCGTTCTTGCTGTCATTGTTAGTCTTATATGTCACACAGGGTGTCTTAAGAGACACTGAGGTTCAGCGTGTGGTGTCTGTTAAGGTGCACTTTGAAGATGCCAGGAGGAAGGGAAGGAGACTCTGTTAGAAACATGGATGAGAAATTAGTGGGGCTTGGTTGGATTTGGGGGATTATCCTGGAATTCAGAACTAGAGCTATGTCTCCGAGTAACCGAAGTCTGTTCTTATCTTACTAAGAGCTCAGGCACAGACATCTTCCAATGTAGCTGAGCCAGGCATTCAACGTGGGATGCCGCAGGGGAGTGAGGGCCACGCAGGTGTGAGCTTCTGCTCGGTCATGGGTAAAGCCTGTGGCGTGGCTGTGCTCCCTGCTGCCCGTGTCTAAGGGCAGCTGAGGCCCTGGATGTGGAATAGTATCTTTTACAGATAGTGATGGTGCCCATACAACCCTGTCCTTAAGGTGGGCAATCCCATGTATCATTTTCAAAATGTCTCTGCTAAGGCAGGAGGTAGCCTCCGTGTGACTGATTTAGTTTTTCTTTCAAGAAAACTGGTTCCCATCACAGCCAGGTTAGGTGGGCTGAACGAAGGTCCTGGTGACCCACTGGCATCCGGCCGAGCCTCGGTATTCTTTGTAATGTTTGTTTACATGATGAGAATTTTCACTCTACCTTCTTTTTTCACCCCCAGATAAGAATGGCAGTAAAAACCTTGGAAAATTTGTCTCTTCTCCTACAAAGGAGAAAGGACACATCCAGCTCTCTTATTCTGATGGTGATGACTGTGGTAATGGTAAGAAGATGGCAACTAACATCACACTCGTGTGCAAACCAGGTAATGTCACGGTCCCCATCGTGTCTGTGGGAGGGGCGGGATGGAAGGGTGGCGCTGAGCACTAGTTATAGCCTCTGGGAATGGGAATCGAGTTGTTTGGATTTCAGCCTAGAAATGGAGAAACCGTATGCTGTCCACAGAGAGATGTGCTGGCACTCTCCACAGGAGTTGTGAGTCTCTGCGTGACATCCTGTTCGTGAGGACTGTCAGCGCATCAGGGCTGTGGAGTGCTGAGTTTCCTCCACAGGGGGACCATAAATGGCTTAGAAATATTTTCTTGATTGCAACATCTCAGCCGTGGTTACCCCTCCCTGTTAAGTGTCTGCTCTTTTTGCTAAGACTGCATTTGTGCTTGTATTTCAGTGTTCTCAGGATGCTGCGTTCCATGCTTCACCGTTCTGTTTATGATTTCTAGGGATTTCCTTGTTGACACAGTGTAGTTTTATTATTTTAAAGCAGTTTACTGCTGGGAATTTAGATGTTCCATATCCTCTCTACACCCACCCTGTAAAGTTTCCTTTGTATAAATTCACAGCTGTGGGAGAACGACACAAGCTAGGAATGTTTTGTTTCTCTTGTTTTACTGTGATAGATTATATATAGCACAAAACTTAGAAGCGTTACTGTCTTAACTGTTTTCAGAGAGGTAGCTGAGTGCCGCTGGGTGTCAGTGCCTGTTACTGCTGTTTACCTGGAGAGCTTTCTCATCTCTCCACACTTAAACCTGCAGTCTTGGAAATAATAGTATTCCAGAGTTCTGACCCAGCATCTGGCACCACCTATTTTGCCTTCCGTGGACTTACCCACTCTAAGCAACTCCTATCCACAAAATCACATGGTATTTGTAGGAGACTCCTCTCCCTGAAGTCCCCTTCTCGAGACAAGATTTCACATAGCTGAGACTGGCCTTGAACTTGTGTGCAGTTGGACGGGCTTGAACTTCTGTGTCCCTATGTCCACCTTATGGAGAAGCGGCTATGGCTAGGCAGGCCCCAGGTGTTAGTGCTGGGGTGGCGCACAGGGCTGTGCTGGCCAAGCGCTCTGCCTGTATGCGCTGCATCCCTGGCTCTGGACGACCAGTTCTTAACCTCCTCTTTCCTAGGACTTTTAACAGGAGAACGTTTTTAGAATCAGCAGATACGTGGTTGATTGTTTTTCTTTTCCCTGTTGCCAGGTGATCTGGAAAGTGCCCCAGTGCTAAGAGACGTGGAATTCGACGGCTGCTACTATGAGTTTGAGTGGCATACGGCTGCTGCTTGTGTGCTGTCCAAGACCGAGGGAGTGAACTGCACAGTCCTGGATGCCCAGGCAGGTCTGTATCCAAGCAGTTCCTCTGTTGCCTGCTGTGTCTTAGGCCCGCAGGTAGCTTTTGCTAAAGACTTAGCATGGCTGTTAGGAGTAACCTGCTTTAGAATTGTTCATGCCACTGGACAAAGTCCCAAGCATCTTCTGCTGTGTGCTTGAGCTACGGTAGTGCCCGACTTGAATTTGTGGCTGTGCTGGATTTGCAGGAGCACAGGAGGATGCACACACACATCTGGAAGGCTTTTGGCTGAGCCCTAGGCCAGAGTCCCTCCCTTGATAGGGGAGTTTACAAGAAGGCCATCGTAGTTTGGTGTCTACATTGGTGGAGCCTGGCTATGCCATGTTGTGAGACGCAGAGTTAGAGGTTTGAACAGGGTTGTAGGGCTCACACAGTGGGAAGGGGCAGTGGTGAGGACCTGGGTCCAAGCAGGAGATAGCACTCACTGCAGGAATGGCAGCTTAAAGGGAAAGTGACCTTTCTCCTTCAGCATTGTTTCGTCCTGGGAGTAGTTTCTTTCTGAGAAGCTTGCGTGGTCACCTGTCCCCTGGGCCTGACACATCTGTGCTGTTTTAATGTTACTCAGGGTTTTCTTTTGACTTGTCACTCCTCACAAAGAAGAACGGTGCATATAAAGTTGAGGCAGAAAAGTATGACTTCTACATAAATGTTTGTGGCCCCGTATCCGTGGACTCTTGCCCGTCAAACTCGGGGGCCTGCCAGGTATCAAAAAGGCAAGTAACCTCAAACTCTGGGTTTGTTCTTTGGTACTGTGGGCTGGTGAATGTTTCCTGCAGGGGTAGTTAGGTTTCCCATGGGCGCCATTGCTTGACTAGCATTTAAAGGCTGAGAAGACCTGCTTAGAAGGAGTGCAGGATGCCAGGGCCTGCACACCCCAGGGAGGGGCCAAGCCTTATCCTGGTGGCTGAGAGAGGCCGGGCTTACAGATGCTCACTTGCAAACCTTGAGCTCTGCAGTTCTTGCATATTTATGTACATATCTCTCCTTACTGTATAGGCCTAGTTCTAATGAATCAAGTTGCACTACAGGCCAGTAGTGCTGAGAAAGGTGCGTGCATGTATGTGTGTGTAAGTGTGTGCGGGCGGGCGGGCGGTGTGTGTGTGTGTGTGTGTGTGTGTGTGTGTTGCTTTTCTCCTCCTACAGCCAAAGGAGCTGCATATAAGATTCCCAGGGACTGCAGGGTCTTGGTCTGACCTTGCCTTTGCCCCCATTTGTGTAGCCTTAGAGAGCTTCTGCCCCACGGCACTGCCAGAGTGACATTTCTTTGTTCATTCTAGTGGTAAGTCTTGGAGCTTGGGGCTGAGTCACAATAAACTCACCTACTACGACGGGATGATCCAGCTGAGCTACAGAAACGGCACGCCCTACAACAATGACAAGCACACCCCGAGAACCACACTCATCACCTTCCTCTGTGACCGGGATGCCGGAGTGGGCTTCCCGGAATATCAGGTGGGAATTATCTAGAGTAATTTTCTCGGCCATCCCTGGGCCAGTTGCTCACCCTTTCTGTAGGAACAGAGCTATTACTAGTCTGGTTTTCTTGCCAGACCATCATCTGCTCATTCCTTGTGCAGTTTTCCGGGTGCCTAGGCAGTATGTAGTCACTGGGTAAGCTGCTCGCTCAGACGCCCATTTGTCCTAACGCTGTGCAGAAGAGACTCCCCTTACTCAAGGACAGGTTCCATCACAGCTCCGATGCTAGGCTAGGGACCAGTTTTGCTGTGGGCCTTTGGGGATGTTAGAGTTGTGGGGACTTGTGATTGTGCCATCCTTTCCTGACTCTTTCTTGTCTTGGGAATTAGGAAGAGGACAACTCTACCTACAACTTCCGGTGGTACACCAGTTACGCCTGCCCAGAAGAGCCCCTGGAGTGTATGGTGACAGACCCCTCCATGATGGAACAATATGACCTCTCCAGGTGAGCACTTGACATACCCAGTGGCAGTAGGCAGTGGTGGCCCCAGGGTGCAGGACTAGGGACACAGAAACGGAAAGGAGGTGGATGTGGTCTGACCTTGTCACAGCTGTGGCATGAGTTGATCACTCTGTAAGGTGAGTGTCAGCAGGGTCCTCTGTGTGTGGAGTTTCAGACTGTCAAATGTTAGGACATGCCCTGTGAGTCAGTCCCCATATAGCTGCTTCATTCCCCATCGATAATGTCTTCATTTCTCTAATGTCTAAACTGCTGGCTTCAGTAGTTCACCTTTGTAAAAGCATACTTTTGTATTAAAACTAGTCTAGTGAAGTATGAAACTGGCAGTGGAGGAAACTGGTTCTCCATGGAAAACTCCCGGGAGTATATCTCACGGAGGAAATACTACCTCAACGTGTGTCGGCCTCTGAATCCTGTGCCAGGCTGCGACCGATATGCATCTGTTTGCCAGATGAAATATGAAAATCGTCAGGTATGTGTGTTTTTCTCATGTTTTCTCTCTCCACTCTGAGGCCTGGCGTGTGAAGGTGGTTGTTCTGGAACTGTTGATTAGAGCAGTCCTGCTGCCGCCCAGCGAAGCCTCTTGCACAGGCACATATCACATTGAAACATCCACTGGCCGCTGGCCATTGTTGATCCAATACTTTGCAGAGAAAGCTCTTAGCGGTTATGCTGGCCTGAATTCAGGTGCCTGAGTGATTCTGCAGACGTCCGTAGCTCAGAGTCTCTGGTGCCCCAAAGTTGGACGTGGGAGTGTTGCTCACAGTGACCCAGATGCACGTGGTAATGCCACTCTGGGTGCTGGATGCCTCATCATGTCCTGGGAGAACGCTTGCACCTTGCCTGTGGTCCTTAGAAAGTTGCACACAGACCCCAGAAGTTGATGTCTCCAAAACCAGAGTGTGAGCGTTTGTGTTTGTTGCACATGCTAGTGGTGTGCTCTGCTGTCTCAGAGGCATTTGAGGCTGTGTGTGCATGAGTGTGTGTTTTCTACCACAACAGCAGCTTCAGGGTACCACCAACCCCCACTCAGGGTTTCTCCCCACTCAAGCCGTCAGCGTTTTGTTTGCCTGCTTACACAGTTGCTAGCGGTGGCGCCATCGGCAATGACTACTGTGAGTAGCAAGTTGACTTCCTGAAGAAGGAAGCCAAATCCACACTCTGTTGCAGGGCTCCTGGGCAGAGACTGTATCCATCCGTAACCTGGGACAAGCAAAGACGGGCCCTATGGTGGAGGAGAGTGGCAGCCTCCTCTTGGAGTATGTGAACGGCTCTGCCTGCACCACCAGTGACGGCAAGCTAACCACCTACAGCACCAGGATCCATCTTGTCTGTGGTCGAGGCAATAAGGTGGGTGCTGCATGGGAGAGCGGCGAGGCTGCGGACCAGCGGACCAGCGCCGGGCCAGTGCAGTTCTGTACTTTGTGTTACATTGCAGCAGGGTCTCTAGGGCCGGAGATTGGTCATGTTAGGCATTGCCGAGTTACCAGGAACTTTGCATTTATCGTGAGTGCTTGTGCCTTTATCACCAAAATCCATGTCGAGAACTTTTTTTGGGATCTTTTTTTTTGTTTGTTTGTTGGAGATTTGAGTCTCACTGTGTAGCCCTGGCTAGCTTGGAACTTGCTATGTAGACCAGACTGGCCTTGAACTTGTATAGTTCTGCATCTTAAGTGCTGGGCCTAAAGGTGAGGGCTGGCACCTGCCTTATATTTAGAGTTATTTCCCAAACCTAGTTGCTGCTGCCACCTTTTTTTTTTCCTCCCTCTCTCCCTCCCACCCTCCCTCCCTCCCTGCCCCCCCACTTGCTCTGTAAACCTCAAATTCAGAGTGAGGGTTAAAGGTTTGTGCCATTGTTCTTTGTAGACTCCTGGATTCTCCTGGGGCCCAGTCCAGTGCATGTGAGGCCTGGTGTCCAGGCACCCTGCAGCCATGAAATTTGTTTTGTCCTTAGCTCAGTTCTGTCAGGTTATGAAATGACTGAGGACAGTGTCTCCCCATGGGCTGCAGTCATACTTCCTTACCTACACGACCACGGGCCGCTGGGTGTTTGTTAGTTCATTTTGTTTTGTTTTTTCCTGCATCGGGGAACAATGCAGGCCCTTTAGGCTGGTCTCATTTCAGCTGTGCCTGACGGCTGCTGTGGCCTAGGTGTGTGGAACCCTAGACCATTCTTTTCTTTCCCTTTTTTGCTGTCATTTAGAAAATGCATTTAGTTCCAGAAAATTCTTTCAGACACTTTTAGTTTTCCAAGTATTTTTCCACAGTGGCTGCGCTGATTTTGCCTATGGGCCTGGTGTACAGTGTGGGCCCTGGTAAGACTCCTGAGGGAGAGGAGAGGAGGTCAGGTTCACAGAGCGTACCACAGGCTAGAGCCTGGGTCTTTCTTATCCTTGGATTGATGAAGAGAGTGGATGGGACATGCAGGTAGAAACTCTGGGCTGTGGGCTGAGAGCAGCTGGATAATGCCAGTGAAGTCTCGGTGGGCTGTCCAGGGAGCTGCCGTGAGCCACTGCTGTCTGTGATGGAGACAACACACCCAGAATGGAATGCGGCTTTGTGGGGAGACTTTTGATTGAAGCCCCATGTATTATAAACCGGTAGTACTCACAAATTAGCACATCTGTGTCATGGGAACCTGAGTCACAAAACAAGATCCTTGCTCCACGCAGAATCTCTCCTTGTGCTCCTTCTGTGGCCTCAGCCTGTTCCCTGACACATGCACCATTGTTGAGAAGATTTAGTTGTTTTTATGTGCATTGGTATTCCGCCTGCATGTTTGTGCAAGGCACAGACTCCAGTTATAGACGGTTGTGAGCTGCCACGTGGGTGCTGGGAATTGAAACCCAGTCCTCTGGAGGAGCAGCCAGTGCTCTTAACTGCTGAGCCACCTCTCCAGTCCCACACAAGTCAGTTCTGCCTTACTCCAGCTGCTGTCTACAGTTACGTATAGTAACTTTCTGCTTGCTTTCGTTAGATTCTGGGTGTACAGGCTTGGATTCAAGCTGAGCTTTCCCATGTACTGCTGGCTCGAGGTCAGCTGTGCTAACGCCCGTGCATATGAGATGCACTCCCCCCACCCCACCCCATCAGGGGTAATGAGCACACTGCGGGATGGGAAGGAGGTGCACATCAGGTGCTGACACACTGCAGACTGTAGTGGACTCTAGCCTGCTGCTCTGACTGAAGTCCTGCTGATTTCTCTCTGCCCTGTGACCTTTCAGAACATCCACCCCATATTCACTTTCAACTGGGAATGTGTGGTCAGTTTCTTGTGGAACACGGAGGCTGCCTGCCCTATCCAGACGATCACAGAAACAGACCAGGTATGTGTGCTGCCACATTGCCCGTGCTCACACTGTGTCCGAGTTGCTTCCTGCCTTCCCTGATGACACGCGTTACCACGTTCTGCCTCCCCCTTACCATTGGCGCCCAGATCCCCAGGACCTTCCTTCCGTTCTAGTCCTTGCTCACCACAGCCCTCTCCAGCTGTCCCTTCCCAATGCCCATGCGCCCTAGCGAGCTCTCCCATCATTGCTGGGGTCTGATGGATTCACACTGCTCCATTCCAGAACATTCCAGGATCTGATATACTGATACTCCTGAAGTCTATGTATGGCCTTATCTGCAAGATGGAGCCCAGTGCTTCATGGGATGTCACTGACAGTAAAGCCCATGTATCTGCTGGGACCACCCTACTAGGTGGATGGAGCCCAGTGCTTCATGGGATGTTACAGTTAGCACACAGGGTAGGGCTTAGTGATTCACGGGACCTCACCCCTAGAATATGTGTCTGCTATGCCCTTTCCTACCTCCAGTGTGCAAGCCCAGTGCCTCATGCTGATGTCTGTATGGTAGATACCTCATCCTCTGCTGAAGGCCACACACTTTGTTCCCAGTGGCTCCCTCCGCTGCCAGCCTTGTCTGGGCGGCTTCTCCTGGCCGCGGACTCTGCGCTGCTCTCTGAGCTCTTTGCTACCCTCCTGGGCCAGGAAGTTGTCTTTTGGTCCTGTGTGTGCCCTTCTTTATGGCGGGACATGTTTCTCTCCCCATCCTTCTAATTTCTTACCAGACTTCAGAGTCTGGAAGAGACACGTGGCCTGATACACAGGATGGTGACTTCAGCTCTGGGCAGTAGACATCTTAGGCACCCTGTCCATGGTCAGGGCCATGACTGCTCCCTGACCTTGGTGGACATTGGAGGCTGACGGCCAACTTAGAGGAAGGGAGGGGCCGTCTGTGAGTTAACCTGGTTATACTCCCATAGGTGCACTCATGGCAATGAGAGGTGCTTCTTCAGTTTTATTTTTTAGTGTAAAAATCATTGCTGGGTCACTCCAGCCCCCCTCCCCTCCCCCCTCCCCTCGGGGATTAGCGGCAGCCTTACTCTGCTGTGTAGTCGCTTAGCATCCGTGGGGCGCGTTCCATTCCTCTGCGCACACATCCCACGCTGATGCAGGCAAGGGACTGTGTGGGCACACTGCTGTGCCCACAGAGATTTAAAATGAGCAAGTGGCAAGTGCAGCGTGCCAAGTCCTGATGTGGGCTGCTGGAGGCCTTCATGTTTGTTTTGTTCTTATAGAATTTTCCTTTCCTGTTTCTCATAGGCTTGCTCTATAAGGGACCCCAACAGCGGATTTGTGTTTAATCTCAGCCCACTCAACCGCACTCAAGGATACATGGTCTTAGGCATTGGAAAGACTTTTGTGGTAAGTGATGCAGTAAATTTCTAGTTTGCTTTAAACAAGGCTAGCTGCATTCAAGTCACGTGGGCTTTGGGTTTGGGAATCAGGCATCCTTCGTGCTGAGAGGACAGCTGCTTCACCAGAAGAAAGAAAAGCCAGGTGGGGGGTGGGTAATGAGGTAAAATCATCACCAAAGTCCTCATGCATGCACTTAGTGGGGGCAGTTTCCCCTCCTTAGCTGCTGCTGTGTGTTGAGAAGTTTCCAAGAAGCAGCAGCATGGTGACAGTTAGGATGTGAGCTACGTAAAGAGTCCACCAGAAGCAACCCAGAGAGGCCCTGACCTGTGCACTGGCCACACAGGAGCCTGTGTGCTGCCGAGGCTCTTGGTTGCGGGTGACTGACGAACGGGTAATAAAGTAGAAATGTAGCTGCAGGGAAGACTGCCTGAGCTCACAGCTCCTGTCCCCTACCCATTTGGCGGCCTCTCCCACAGAGCTGCTGCTTACAACTATAGCAGACATGCCTGCTTTTCCAATAAATCCACATCTTTCAGAAATTAGGAGCCTGGCTTCGTTTTCAGTCAGATTCCAACTGCACGCCCGTCTCTGCACAGTTAAAGGCGCAGGAAAGTGATGTGCCGTGCTCCCTAGGATATGATTACAATTACCTGCAGTAATTATGTCTATAGATAGAAGACTGTAAAATAATAATATCAAACACTTTGCACTAAACCTTAGAGGAATTTGTGTAGTTGTTTTTTTGGGTTTGTGTTTTTGCCTTTCTGACGTTAGGACCTAGATGCCCTGAAGTTGATAAACTGCTAGTGAGAACCACATACTTAGCCCATTGTTACTTTGGGTTCTAGGGATCCTGTCTGTGCTAAGTCTTGGAAACTAAATGGGCTTGTACATTTTTTTTCTGTTTGTCTTCCAGTTCAATATCTGTGGTACAATGCCTGCCTGTGGAACGGTCGCGGGGAAGCCAGCCCTCGGCTGTGAGATGGGAGGTCAGATAGACGACATTAAGGACCTGAGGCCAGAAAGAGCCGTGGGCATGGAGAAGAGCCTCCAGCTGTCTGCTGAGGGGTTCCTCACTCTGACCTACAAAGGCTCCTCTTCTCCCTCTGGCAGAGGTGCGCTGAGGGGCACTGGGCGTGCATGCATTCCCCACCCCTTCTTTTGATCTTGCACCTCCAATTCTTCAGAGGCGGGGTTGATTGCACTTCTCTAAGTGCTAAAGAGGCGATGGGCGGAGATCATCAGTTACTCTTCTTTTTTTCTAAGATTATTCTTTTCCTCCTGTTTGGTTTTGTTGTTGTTGTTGTTTTGTTTTTGTTTGTTTCTTTTTATTTGGTTTCTTGTGTAACAGTTTGGGTATACTAAGCTTGCCAATACGTATTTGTTAGTAAATGAAAGGTCAATTCTGAGCCCTTCACTGTGACGTGTACCACTGATGCTGTATGTGTTGTCTGGTGAGTTCCCCTGCCAGCTCTGGGAGTCTTCTCTTTTTCTTTTGTCCCTCCGAGACAGGCTTTTACGGCGTGGCCCTGGCTTTCCTGTAGACCAGGCAGTCATCAAACTCGTAGGCCTCCCTGCCTCTGCCTTGCTGGGGTCAAAGGCTCGGGCGGCCACACCTGGCCTATCCTTCCTCTGTGCTCTCTTCCTGCTGCGCTGTACAGACACAGAACTGGAAGGCAGGATGGTCTTGTATTTAGGATAGAGCCTGTGCTTCGTGAGGGTAGCTTCAGAGTGAGCTCCAGGGCTCTTAGATTCTGTTCTAGCTTCTGCACCTGTTGACTTTGTTTTACAGATGAGGAAACGGGCCCCAGGGTGAGGTTACTTCTCAGGCCACAATGTAATAGGCAGCAACGTGACCCTCTCACCCCAGTCAGTCCCACCGAACCACTGGAGTCTCGGTGGCACCCTGCGCGAGGCATCCGAATGGGCACTGGAGGGGGTGGGATCTGCCAAGCTACATGGGTCGCACCAACACTGTAGTCTTCTTACTTTGTCTATTTTGCATCTCCAGTTAGCAGATGCTGGAAACGCGACGCTTACAATGACAGTGTATTCCACAGAGCACAAATGATCATTAAGGACTGCTGTAAACAGCTGTGTGCCGACAACCAGACAGATCACACCCTCATATCGTATCTTCAAAATAAAATCTCCCCAAAATAGAAATACAGGCAGGTCATGACCAC
This sequence comes from Apodemus agrarius, assembly GCA_964023405.1. Lineage (NCBI taxonomy): Eukaryota > Metazoa > Chordata > Mammalia > Rodentia > Muridae > Apodemus > Apodemus agrarius. The sequence goes on from OZ030027.1 coordinate 38,658,636, forward strand.
ACCATACGGAACAGGGAAAACTGAAATAGTTTGCTCTAAATTCAGAAATAAGACAGAAGGTCAAGAGTTAATACGACTCAGTTTCAGATGTCAGATATGAATTTAGAGCAAACCCTAAAATATAGGCAACAAGAAAATTCTTCAAATTTATGACATCAGATTTATGCAGCAAAGACACAGTCGAGTGAGGAGAACCAGTGAGGCGGTAGGGAACACTTGCTTATGATTACGTCTCAACATAGAAGTAACTCAGCAGCAAAAACATCAATCTGACTGAAAATGGGCAAGGCTCAGAATAATAGTGCATTAAGTGCTAATGCATATGTATATGGTATGGATATGGATGTGTGTGTAATGCAAGTCCAAAAACAAGGGATGCATTGTCTCATCAGCCAGGACTGCTGCTCTCGACAGACAAGCAGGTGACCCGGGGAGAGGGCTGGGGAGTGCAGCTGTTAGGAAGCAGCTACTAGTACAGCACCCCGCATGGCTGCAGTGCCCAGTGTGTGACGTGGAGGGGCGGGGCTGAAGCCCAGGGCCAGCCTGGTGTATATGTAAGGCCTTGCTTTGACAAGTACCTTGAGCCAGTGAGATGGTTGGCTCAGTAAAGGCAGTTAACTGCTAGGTGCCGTTGGCCTGAGTTTGATACCTGGAGCCCGTGGACCCGTGGAAGGAGACATCTAAGGCCCTAAAGTTGTCCTGTGCCCTCCACATGTGCACCATGGCAGGCACACACATAGACACAGATAATAAAGAAGAAAAACTCAAGACCAAAAATCAAGAAAGTGTCTAAATGATATAGCAGCCCCAGTATGGTACACACACACACACACACACACACACACACACACCAGATACAGTACGTGTATTTATTACAGCCTTGTTCTCAGCAGCCCATGTATGAAATCAACCAAGTTTTCCTTAAATGATGGGTGGATACATAGAGAAAATGGGCACACAGTGGTCAATTACTAAAAACGAGCGAAAAGCACTCTTTAGAAGCAATTTGCATGGCTAGAAGCCATGTTTAGTGAAGTAAGTCAGACACATATCCTGCCGCTGTTGCCGATTGAAAGCTATGCTAACTAAGTGTTTGATCTCAGAGCAGACAGGGTAATGGCTGTTAGAGTCTGGGGTGGGAGATGGGGGGCTTGAGAAGCAGGGTTAGCGCTGTGGGGGCAGGAGGAGTAATGTCAGTACAGCACAGGACAGTTAGGGTTGACAGCGCTGTCTGTGGGTCTAAGTGGCTAGCAGAGAGGCATGCTGAGCTCGGCCTGAGGCTGTCACGAGGGTCTCCAGTTCCTCTGTGACGATTGCCTGTTGGATGCTTTGGCTGAAATGTGATCACATAGCCCATGAATAGCTAGTTACTGTGTGGCAGTTAGAAATGAAAATAAATGAAAAACTAATTGAAAATGTTTTAAATAAACTTTTGAGAATGTAAATATAGGTTAGGGGTGTGGCAGGGGTTCCACTGGCAAAGGAGGTAAGATCCCTTGGTGACAGCTCTCTCCAGCACGCCATCTCCAGGCATGAGCCAGCGGCTGGACTTGGGAGGGACCATTGTAGCCGGCTAAAGAATTAACCAAAGTGTGTGGCTGTGTTTGCTGCCTTGAGGGTGAGGTGCCGGCCCTCAGTGCTCTCGTGCTTTGAAGGGCTATGTGAGCACGATTTTACAGTGAGCACTGCTTCAGGGCCTCCTGAGAGGCACTCTTACAACCCTGCAGTAGAAGGACCTCAGTGCTCAGCCTTGGATGGTTTTCTGGGAGGGAAGTTCAGTCAGGCCGTGCAGAGGGGAGGGGTCGTGATTCTTCTCTTGAGAGTGGGCAGTCTTGGCAAGCTGCTAGTGTGTACTCAACTGCTCCGGCTCAGTATACAGAGCGCGCTGCTTCCTGCTGTAGTTACTTTGCTCTGCAGTAGTGGACCACTGGTTTACAGTAAGAGTGCTTAGTCATTTTTCTATCATGTTCTTTCGGGGCCGGAGGTTTGAAAGCTTTGCTTACCCAGCTCTAGTAACATTGGGGAACATTTCATGAGTGGTGAGACTCCAGGCCCGGGCCAGCGCCGAGGGTCCAGTCCTTTCCCGGGTGCCGCCTTGTTTGTTCTTACCTCTGTACCCCAGAAAGTTGGGGCTGGAGTAGGTGTGTAGAGTTTGTGGAAACAGACAAAGACATCAGAAAACAAAAGTTGCTCTGTCTGATGGAAGGATAAACTAATGGGAGATGTGAATTCACTCTGACAGGAAGAGCTGTAAGATCCAGCCCACCAGCCTAAGCTTGCCACCCCAGTCGACGGTGCGGGGGCAGTCCTCGCACCGTTCAGACCAGACCTCCTGACGGCCAGCTACCCTGCTCTGTGATCGCCCAGGACAGCTGGGAGGCCTCTGGTTGCCTTCGCTGCCCTAAGTCTGAGACATCTTCTGATTGGTGGCTTTCCTGTTCCACAGGCACAGCGTTCATCATCCGCTTCATTTGTAATGGTGACATTTACCCAGGGACTGCCAAATTCCTGCATCAGGACATCGACTCCACACGGGGGATCCGGAACACTTTCTTTGAGTTTGAAACTGCGTTGGCTTGTGCTCCTTCTCAAGTGGATTGTCAAGTGACTGGTGAGGCCTAGGAGTTAGTAGGCTGGGTTTCAGTGAGGGAGGGAGTGTGTGTGTGTGTGTGTGTGTGTGTGTGTTGTGGTTGGTCGGCCTGTCCGTCCGTCTGTCTGTCCTTTGAGTCTCTACATGCTTGAACGTGAGATGACCATTTGTGAAAGCACATGTACTTTTCTCCATAGGAAATATGGCGAGCAATTGCTGGCAATTGCTGCCTGGTTTTTGACGATGCTTAGTGAGACAAATGCTTCCCTCCCCCCCCGTATAGTCAAGGGTTTAAATTGTGGTTTGTGGGTCAGATGCTGCATAAGAGTCTAGAAGAAAACTCAAGCAAAGAAGGAAATCAAATACAGATGTATGTCTGAAATTCATATGAGGAAGAAAAAAGACACAAGCCCTAAGAGCTCCTCGGTTGTGCCCTGAGGTGGCTGTGTCCTCTGACTGCTTAGCAGCTGTGCTGGTTTTTACAGAGGGGCAGTTTGGACAGCAGGGGCAGGGGTATGTTTCTGCAGTCCTGGCTTCCTGTGGATTTCCTTGTGTCTTGCTTTCCTTGTGGCATGCTGTCTGAATCCTGGCAGTCTTTACACAGCAGGCGGGGAAAGTGGTCCCAGAACAAAGAGGAAAATGCACGTTCTGTTGTGTTTCCTTCCACCCCAGACGCAGCTGGGAACGAGTACGACCTGAGCGCCCTGAGCTCCGTCAGGAAGCCATGGACCGCCGTGGACACGTCTGTGCACGGAAAGAAGAGGAGCTTCTACCTGAGCGTCTGCACGCCCCTGCCGGCCGTCCCTGGCTGCCACGGTGCGCTGGCCTTCTTTCTGCTGCTTCCCTGGAGTCTGACTGGAGCCAGGGTCAGCCTTTCCTCATTCACCATTCTTGTCTTTTCAGGCATGGCAGTGGGGTCCTGCATGGTGTCAGACGACAACAGCTGGAACTTGGGCGTGGTGCAGATCAGTCCCCAAGTTACTGGCAATGGATCTCTCAGCCTCCTGTACGTGAATGGAGACCGGTGTGGAAACCAGCGCTTCTCCACCAGGATAATGTTCGAGTGTGCCCAGACATCGGTGAGTGTGCACTCAGCAGGAAGCGCTTGGTGGGTAGTCACTTCTCTTCCCATTTCCCTCTAATCTTGGAGTCTTCTATGTTGTTTAAAGTCTGTGTTTTTATAGACATTGGCATCATTTGACTAGAGTATACCGTTTTCCTCAGGCCTCAGCTATTCCATCAACACTGGATACTCACGGAGGCTCTTGCTTGTTTGGCTTATGTTGCAGGGGTCACCGATGTTCCAGTTTCTGAACAACTGTGAGTACGTGTTTGTGTGGCGAACAGTGGAGGCCTGTCCTGTGGTCAGAGAGGAAGGTAAGCCGCAGGCTGCTACCCCTGAGGAGCTGTACACATCTAGTGTAACACATGTGCTAACCCACCATGTCTCACATGGGGAGTCCTGTACAGGCTGGTGGCTGCCTGTGGGGTGGGAGGTCACCCCTTATCCTTGAGGTCTTTACGAAGCTACTTGTTAATTTTTACCTTTGCCTTTCTCTAATATACTTGAATTGGATTGTTTTTTTCTTGGAACCAGTAAAGCAGTCAGGATGGGCTTGGTCCGTTAGTCTGCTGGTGTACCTGGGCTCTCTCTGAACCTGTCTGTCTTACGCATACAAAACAGCATGGAGGCAGCCCACCTTTTGATTAGAAATTGTGAAACTTGCCTGGTCTGGTGGTGCAAGCCTATAACCTCAGCTTTGCAGGAGGAGCCTGAGTTCAAGGCTCCTCCCTGGGCTGTGAGTGAGTTTGAGGCCAGTCTCAAATCAGTAACTAGAGCTAAGAATGCAGCTCAGTAGCTAGATGTTCGCATTGGGTATGCTGTGTCCTAGGTGCTCAGGATTGCTAAGTAAATAAGAAACTATTTTTAAAAGTTGTTCCCATTTGGAACTACAAATGCCTGTGTTATAGCATTTGCTCTTGACTCCCATATGCTCTTGAAGGAGACAACTGCCAGGTGACAGATCCCAGGCATGGCAGTTTGTATGACCTGAAGCCCCTGTCCTTCAATGACACCATCATCGTTGCTGGCGAGTACACCTACTACTTCCGGGTCTGCGGGAAGCTGTCCTCAGATGTCTGCTCTGCCCAGGACGGGTCTAAGGCAGTCTCATCATGCCAGGAAAAGAAAGGACCACAGGGATTCCAGAAAGTGGCAGGTACTGTTGTTTTCTGTCTTCATTTGTAAAATGTCAAGACGAGATGCCAAGGATTGCATTTCTCTAACTTGGGAGGAACACATGCTGAGTGACACAAGGAAGCAAGCTCCCATCCACCTGTCCACCTGTCCATCTGTCCTTGCGCTTATTTCATGTGGAGGCAGGGCAGGTACCACTGAGCACAAGTGCAGGTCATAGAACAGTTTGCAAGAGTTGGTTCTCCCCTTCCTTCCACCGTGTGGCTCAGGGGATGAAGCTTAGGCCATCAGATTTGGCAGCAAGTGCTCTTACCCACTGAGCCATCGTGCCAGGTTACTGAGGACAATTTGGTTAGAGTTTGGAAAAAAAACAACAAGGAAGGCAGTTGGAAGTCATGTGGCTTGCCAGGAGAAGGGGGTTGGAAAAGAGAAGAGAAAGCTATGCTTTTTGCATTACACTGGCATTTTTAGCAGGAGGCTTTGGAAGCAGCCATGAGGCAGGCAGGCAGCTCTGCATAGCCGCTAGGAGTGGCGCTTCAGAGACAGGGAGGAAGCCTAGAGTACCAGGGGAAGCAGAGGAAGAAGGAAAAGGAACTGCAAGGCCACAGTGTGTTTCTGACCTAAGCCCATAGGCCAGCTACAGGACACACTGCGGTAGGTGATGGTGGGTGTCTGCAAACAGTGCACCGGTCAGGAGCCTTACAGACGTGCATTTCTTGAGCAGGACTCCTTAGCCAGAAGCTGACCTTTGAAAATGGACTGTTGAAAGTGAACTACACTGGGGGGGACCCCTGCCATAAGGTGTATCAGCGCTCCACAACCATCTACTTCTACTGTGACCAGACTACTCAGAGGGTGAGCCTGCCTGGCACCGCCCCCCCCCTCCGGCTGCCGTTCCCTCGGGCTGGTCTGCTCTCAGCATCTCTGAGATGCGTTAGTCTCGGGGCACCTGTTTGCAAGGCTGTCCCTCGCCCGGCTCCCACACTCACTGTATGCTCACCTTACCCTTTCAGCCAGTGTTTCTGAAGGAGACTTCGGAGTGCTCCTATTTGTTTGAATGGCGAACACAGCACGCCTGCCCACCTTTCAATGTGACGGAGTGTTCTATCCAGTAAGTCCACATATCTGTTGGCCTTCTGTGTCCTTCCTTGGTAAAATTTTGCTTCACGGGTAGTGTCTGGGTCAGTCCGCCCACTTCTTTTCACACTGGGTAGTTGGGCTCCAGATAGCCACGTGTGGGGCTGGCACATCAGACGCACACGGAGAGGACGCAGGGCACAAGCAGAGCTTTGAGCCTCCCTGGTTTATAAGGCCGGAGTGGCCTCAGGTCTAGAGAGCAGGAGGCTTGGGTGAGGCAGCTTCTGGGAATGGCGGTGAGCACATATGCTCTGAGTGCCGGTGGTGACGTCTGCTGACCACCAACTTATAATTGTCACTGGCCTGTGTGTGGACAGAGTTGGCTTTCCAGATGGTTCATTTTGTTAACGTGAACCTTGACTCCCCAAAGTGTCTTGCTCCCTCTGCATTTGGGAAGTTATGTTCTGCAGTAAAGGTGATTCAGGGCACCAGGACACATTGATGCTTCAGCCCTCTGAGGCGAGTGCCAGACATGTCACTGGAGCTAACTGGACCCTGACCGTGGTGTTCCGTCTCCTGCAGGGACGGGGCTGGCAACTCCGTTGACCTCTCCTCACTGTCGAGATACAGTGACAACTGGGAGGCTGTGACCAGGACAGGGGCCACTGAGCACTACCTCATCAATGTCTGCAAGTCTCTGTCTCCACACGCGGGCACAGGTGAGAAGTGGTCCTCTCCTCGTGGAGTGGTGGGACAGACAGCAGGAGAGGCCTCAGTGGAAGGGGCTTGGCCTCAGAGCCGGGGGGAAGGGCCTGCGGGTCCTGGTGATTTTCCCATATGGCCAGGCTCTGGTGATGCTAAGGACTCTGACTGTGAGGACATGGCTGTGGTAGAAAGAAAGCTAGATGGGACACAGGAAGGGGTTAGAGATTCTTAGGTGGCCACTGTCTAGCCTATCGGGGACTTGGACCAGTTAGAGGGAGCTCCCCAGAGCCTCGGTGAGAGTGGAGACTAGAAGACACATGGTGACACATGGTGGTCTGCAGCTTTCCAGGGAATCCTTTGGAATGCTGAAGGTGACCGTCACCTATGGGGGTGGGGTGGGTACAGTCCCAGCTCAGGGTGATGGTCATCCCCAGCTGAGAGGGGGCCGTGCTGACTCTGCTGTTCAGGTAGCCTGTTACTCTGGCTCCGTGCTGACTGGTGCAGGGCTGGCTCTCCCGCAGGGCATGTTGCACAGGTGCCTGGAGAGCAGGAAATAGCAGAGTTGCTAGTAATGCACTGAGTGAAGAGTGAGAATGTAGCCCTAACAGTTCTCCATCGCATCGAGGACTCTGCCCTTACCACACACGCTGTTTAGGAACGATGTCGTGGGCCGGGCGTGGTGGCGCATGCCTTTAATCCCAGCACTTGGGAGGCAAAGGCAGGCGGATTTCTGAGTTCGAGGCCAGCCTGGTCTACAAAGTGAGTTCCAGGACAGCCAGGGCTACACAGAGAAACCCTGTCTTGCAAAACCAAAAAAAAAAAAAAAAAAAAAAAAACACGACGGCGTGGAGGGGTTGGATGATACCACACCTTCCCTGCACTCTGCGCTGCCCCCAGGAGACTCTGACTGTGTCTTGTGTTGCAGATTCGTGCCCTCCAGAGGCCGCTGCTTGTCTGCTGGATGGCTCCAAGCCTGTGAACCTTGGCAAGGTGAAGGATGGTCCTCAGTCGATGGGTGGTGTGACGATCCTGAAGTATGTGGACGGTGACTTGTGCCCAGACAAAATTCGGAAAAGGTCAACCATTATTCGCTTCACCTGCAGTGACAGCCAAGTGGTGAGTTAATGGCACCTGGTAGTAGAGTGTGGGACCCTGAGCCAGGCTCCCTTTGGGCACAAGTTAAAGATGTCAGGGTGGCATGGTTGTGGTGCACGCTGGTTGCGAAGGTCTATGACTTGGGGCACATGGGTCTCCTCGCTGACTCCTTGGGCACACAGTTCCAAATGCAGGGTTAGCGGATTCTTCAAGTTTACTCTGGATCCTTAAAGAACAGAAGGGCAGCTCACACTTGACCGCTTGTCTCGTGTTTGTCAGCAAGATGTAGAGAGGAGGCTGGACGGCCCCAGTGACTTGTGCAGGTCTTAGGAATGCCTTCCTGGGCTGCTCTCCTGACTTCCCTCCTTCCTTGCTTGTTGGTGTTGGCATTAGCAGGAGTGGCTTCTCTCTGACACAGAAGAATGTCTGTGTTTCTATTTATGATGGGGCACATCTGTATTGGGGAAGCAGGATCATCTCTGAGGAAGCAGATGCCTATGGGCCAGGATACAAGCCGTCTGACGTCCTGGAGGGTGGTGGGCTTCTCTCCCTTAGTGCTAAGAAGCGTGCAGGAAGGAGGTAGAGTCAGGTAAATGGTCTCGGCTCCATAATGGTGGGAAGTGCCTGAGGCCAGGAGGGAGCTGTAGCCTGTGCCCAGGAGAGCTAGTAGTAGTGACCCACTCCTTTGGTGGGCCCTTTTCTTTTGACTATAACAGGTATTCTCTCAGTAAGCTTTTGGCCAGCGATTTGCTCATGGAGTTCTTTGCCTGGGCTCCCTGGGGCTATCATTAGAAAATATCTGGCTCCCTTAGCTAGCTTTCGGTGGTCCCTGAGGTATTTTGCTGATTGACTTGTGTGAGGTCCACAGGCACCTTACTTACCTCTGACTTTCCTGACCTGTACGTACCTCATAGAGACACCCTAAGACTTGCTGTGCTTGGCTTTGCCTATCAGTATTCTGGGGCATGAGAAAGTACCCCCTAGGCATATCAGTCACTCTGAAGTATGTTCTCTCTGCTTGCCCTAGAACTCCAGGCCTCTGTTCATCAGTGCTGTGCAGGACTGTGAGTACACCTTCTCCTGGCCCACACCTGCTGCCTGTCCTGTGAAGATCAACACACACGATGATTGCCAAGTCAGCAACCCCAGCACAGGTAAGGGACACAGCCACAGCCCCACACGGGGAGGGGCCCCGGAGGTGCGTCTGCTGCTGCCTGGCATCTTCGGCCTTTTCTCTGGGGCTCGTGCTCATCCTGTGGAGGCAGCTACCTTGTACCTCTGAAAGCCAGTCCCCATCTTGTTTCGTATATGCTCCCGGCTCACATGGCTGCCGGCGGCGGCTGCATCAGTGCTGAGGTCTACAGAGCTGGCCACCTCTCAGAGGCGGCACCTACAGAGCCAGCAGGTCACCTACCAGAAGACTTCTGTCCTTCCCCTTTGCTAAGCACCAAGAGGAATGTGGGTGGCGGGCTGCTGACCATTGGAGGGCTGCACCAGGCCTCGGGAGTGACAGTGGCTGCTGGGGTACACAGAGGCCCGAGGCTGTGGCCCAGGGACGGGCGCTGCTAGTTGGAGTGTTTCAGGGCTCTTGATGGGTGTGGGAAGGGTCGGAGTCCTCCACTGGGTGGCTGCTGTGAGCTGGCCAGTCACAGCCCTCCCAGTCTGAGCACTCTTCCCTTCACCTGGCAGGCCACCTGTTTGACCTGACCTCCTTAAGTGGCCGAGTTGGCACCACAGCGTCCTACAGCGAGAAGGGCATGGTCTTCATGAGCATCTGTGAGGAGAATGAGAACTGTGGCCCCGGAGTAGGTGAGCGCCATGGCTTCCTGTGCCTGACTGCTGTCCCCAGGGCTGGCCTCAGCCCCTCCCCCACTTCCAAGACCCACGCTCCTGGCCGTAGCAGTAGTTAGGAGATGGCTACATTCTTCTAGGAAATCAACTAGTCACTGAGCCCTTACGGTGCGGTGTTCTCTTTGTCCTTCGTGTGCTGCAGGGGCCTGCTTTGGGCAGACCAGGATCAGCGTGGGCAAGGCCAGCAAGAGGCTGAGCTACAAGGACCAGGTCCTGCAGCTGGTGTATGACAATGGGTCCCCATGCCCCTCCAAGTCAGGCCTGAGGTACAAGAGTGTCATCAGCTTCGTGTGCCGGCCCGAGGCTGGCCCTGCCAACAGGCCCATGCTCATCTCCTTGGACAAGCAGACGTGCACGCTCTTCTTCTCCTGGCACACACCCCTGGCCTGCGAGCAAGTGGTGAGCGGGGCGGGCGTGGCCGCACCCGGCTGGGTGGCCCTGGTCAGCCTGCCTTAGCTTTTTATTTATTTATTTTATTTTATTTATTTTAATACTTCTTCTTTCCTTCTTTTGGGGTGGGGTTCTTAGACTATATCCAAAGCTGACCTTCAACTCACTCTATAGTTCGGGTTAGCCTTGAACTGTGGCAATTCTCCTGCCTCAGCCCACTTGAGCGCTACTGGGACTGTAGACATGTCCCATCATATCTGGGTTAAGCTTTTGAAGCTAACTGTCATGGTCACTAGAACGAACCATTATCTGCAGACTCAAATGCAGTCTTCTCCTTTGAACAGACGGAATGCACTGTGCGGAACGGGAGCTCCATCATTGACCTGTCCCCTCTCATCCACCGCTCCGGTGGCTATGAAGCGTACGATGAAAGTGAGGAGGATGACACCTCTGACACCAACCCCGACTTCTATATCAACATCTGCCAGCCACTGAATCCCATGCATGGAGTGGCCTGCCCTGCGGGTGCCTCAGTGTGCAAAGTTCCCGTGGACGGGCCCCCGATAGTAAGTGTGCAGGGTCAGGGGTGGGGATCTTTTGGAGTTCATCGTCATAGCCTGTGTGCCGTGCTTTCTGCTTCCAGAGGAGAGCGTGCAGGCTCCGGAGGCTCAGTGCGAGAGCACTAGTGTGAGAGCAGGCACGGAGCTGCCCCCCGAGAGTGCTGGCCAGGAAGGCTGAGCTGCTTTCAAATGGAAAAGCTTCCATTTGCTTTTTAAAAATCCATGTGCATGTGTGAGTGTGAGCTGTGTAGTGCACGTGTTCAGCTGTGGAGGCTGGAGCAGGGGGGTTGATGTTGTGGGGTTGGAGTTACCACACGTGTGTGTGGTGCTGGCATGGGACCCTGGGTATCCTCAGGTCATCCTCCCGTACATTCGGAGATCGGTGGTCTCAAGACAGGTATTAACTGTTTCAGGACACCGTGGATTAGTGTGGACATCTTTCCGTCTTTGACTTGGTGTGTGGTTACATGTATGTGTTTCAGCATGAGTGTGTCCAGGTGTCCAACAGCCATTGGCCCCCTTAAGCTGTACTTACAGGTGACTGTGAGCTGATGTCAGGGCTGGGAACTGAACCCAGGGCCATGTCCGCAGCTTCCCAGATGTCCGCATGTGTTTTAGCAGCCTCGGGTCAAATCTGACCAGAGAGGAGTTAGTGCAGAGCAGGTGTCAACAGCACCAGCACGCGTGTGCTTCTGTTTCAAGGACTTGTGTGATTAAAAGGCTTAAGTGATACAAGCTCTTTCTAGTAATGAGGGACAACTGGGCAAAGACAATTCCTGCAATTGTAACTAAATAACTCTGCCCCCGAAACCTTATGGCATAGATTTGGATGTGTGGAGTTGTATTTGTGGTTTGCCAAGCCCTTGGGAAGTTTTAAACTGTAAATTCCCCCCTGTTCTGTTGTGGGACATTAGGTGTCCTTTTAAGTGTCATGTGAAGTGTAGTATTGCAGAGGAGGACCAAGGCTTGAGCTACACTTTAATAGGAAGTTCTTCAGGAGCGTCCTGACACAGCACTGCCTGGCCATCATTTCCCAGAAGCCTGATCTGCTGAGTTTTCCTGCTCGGCCCTCCCTTGTCAGATTCCCATTTTGCTTAGGTCCTTTGATGGTGAAAGTATCACTTCATGTGCTCCACAGCAGTTGTCCACTCAATAGACACGCTCATGCATGCACTCAAGCTCATTTGGGATGAACATACTGCCACGTAGCAGTTCATACACATGCACACATGCAGGCAGGTGTCCTGTCCACTTGCCTTTTCATTCATTCATTCATTCATTCATTCATTCATTCGCTGAAGAACTGACTGATGAGCTGCTGTGTATGTCTGCCACTGTCCTAAGCAACAACATGTAGTGAGTTTGAGTTGTCCCCTCTGTGGACACTCCCCACAGGCACTGCTGACTGAGTCAGGGGCTATCTCAGGGCAGTGTGGACATCAGAACACTAGAAGGGCAGCTCCCAGGCTCCTGCCTTCCTCGTGGCTGTGTATGAGGACACAAGCCCCCAGTGCGCAGAATCCGAAGGCTGGACATGAGTAGTTACCCCCTCTGCCTCTGTCCATGCGTCTCTGGTGTCTGCATGCTGGCGGCCTATTTGTGTGCCAGTCACAAAGCAGTCCAGGTGTGTCTAAAGGCTGACAGTGTAGCACGTAGCAGTTGCATGTGGATTCCTAACCTGCTAACCTTGGGATGTCTGACGCACAGTGCTTCCTCTGTCCTAGGACATCGGTAGAGTCACAGGCCCTCCAATCTTCAACCCTGTGGCGAATGAAGTCTACCTGAACTTCGAGAGCACCACTCCGTGCCTAGCGGACAAATACATGAACTACACCTCCCTCATCGCCTTTCACTGCAAGAGAGGAGTCAGCATGGTGAGTGCCTGCCCGTCGGCTTCCCTCAGAGCCCCACCGTGGGCAGTGTCGTGCAACCACTCCAGAGCATGATTGGGGCGTGAATAAGTCAGTTAACATGGATGCTTTCTGTGTTCAAAATCGTGGAAGCTTTGAGAGTACAAATCACGTTTAGTGAGCACTGATTCTGAACGCATTAAAAGGTTAAAATATCTTTATATTTTTAAACTATAAGGTGATCAGTTTTCTGATTAGATTTTTTGGGCATATGACATCATTCATCATATAGCTTTATTATCTCCCAAGACCAGATGAGCAGGGAGAACTGTTGTCTGCTCTGACCTGCTGACATCTGGGATGCACTGAGGGGCTTGTCATTCCCAGAGCAGCAGTGTCCCAGTAGCTGACGCTTTGTCCTTCCCAGTGTTTGCCGTCTTTAGTAGAAGCTCTTTTCCCATATGACCCGGTCATGAGCTCACCAGTGGCATTCCTGACCATCTATCTGGCAAACGAGCGAGAGCTATGCTCTGAGTCAGGGCTCATGGCCTGTGGAGCATGTGGCTGCAGTATTTTTGTCCTCATGAGTAGAGTATCCCTGGTGTCTAGATGCGCAGGACGCAGACCTGCTCTTCGGTTCGCCTGTGCTTGCTTGTGTAGTGTGTGGCAGGGGTGAACACCCTCACTGTTCCCAGGAGAGAGTGGTGGATCTTGTACTCACACTGTGGTTTTTAAAACTCGTGTTTTTTGACGGTTGTGGTGACTCATGCCAGTAGGATTTGCTGAAGGAGGCGGAGGCAGGAGGATGACAAGTCCCAGGCCAACCTGGGCTGCACCTTTAAAAAATAAGACTCATGCTTTCCTTGGCCACAGGGAACTCCTAAGCTGATAAGGAGCAATGACTGCGACTTTGTGTTTGAGTGGGAGACTCCGATCGTCTGTCCTGACGAAGTGAAGACGCAGGGCTGTGCTGTGACAGATGAGCAGCTGCTCTACAGCTTCAACCTGACCAGCCTTTCCACAAGCACTTTCAAGGTACGTCCCTTCCCTCAGCCTTGCCAGCCTCCAGAGGGCTAAGGCGCTCTGACCCAGGGAGCAGGCCCTGGAATCCTGTGACACAGGTGGATAACGGGCAGAGTGACTTGAGGACATGCATTGGAACACTGGGCCAGGCAGCACTAGTGTGGCCACAGGCAGCCACAGAGAATCACTGAGCTGCCAGTCTGAGCTCGAGGTAAAGAGATGCAGTCTGCCAAGCACAGGGGCAAGTGGGAGAGGGGGCATTGCGTGAGGCCTTTCAGCGTGAGTCCGTGGGCCGGGGCTTTCAGTGAGCTTTGTCAGGGGTTGGCGCCTGCAGTGCAGGGATAGTTTTCTGCGTGAGTGCAGTGAGTGAGGACAGCGAGGCCGTGTCCGTGTGGTCGTCTGCTCTCTATCCCAGCTGAGGAGCTGCTGGCTTCTGGAAGGTAGGAGGAACCCAGGACTCAGAACAGCAGGCCCGATGGAGACCAGTTCTGTTGGCTGCTGGGGCCACAGGGAGAGAACAAGATAGAAAAGAGACTGGCCCACGATGACTTCTAATGGCCTCTGGGGGTGGCCTTGGCCCAGGGGAACAGCAGGGTGTCATGGTCCTATCTGGGTACAGGAATGGGAACTGTGGGAGCCCGCGCTCTGTCCACACCCATCAGAGCCACACGTGGCTATTTGTCCTTGCAGGTGACTCGGGACGCTCACACATACAGTGTCGGGGTGTGCACGGCGGTAGGGCAGGAAGGCTGCAAGGACGGCTCGGTCTGTCTGCTCTCTGGGGACAAGGGATCTTCTTTTGGGCGCCTGGCATCGATGCAGCTGGACTACAGGCACCAGGACGAAGCGGTCATTCTGAGTTACGTGAATGGGGATCCTTGCCCTCCAGGTAAACCTTCACAGTGTGCTGCTTTCACATTCTCTGAGCACTGCACCCGCCATCGCATCCCCTTCCCTGGCGGGTGTATGCCTGCGTCTGGGACACGGCGCTGTCTGTTGCTTGTGGGAGCCTGTGGGTGGCGGCATCTAGTAAGGCAGAGCTCACGGGTCAATGCCTGTGTATGACCCACGCCTCTTTCCCTCCAGAAACGGATGAAGGCGAGCCCTGTGTCTTCCCCTTCGTCTATAAAGGGAAGAGCTACGAAGAGTGTGTATTGGAGGGACGAACAAGACTGTGGTGCAGCAAAACCGCAAATTACGATCGTGACCACGAGTGGGGTTACTGCAGGCCGAGTGAGTGGGAGCCGAGGTTGGGGGAGGGGAGCCGAGGTTGGGGGAGGGGAGCAGACGGAGGCCAAACTAACCGAGGCCGTGGTTCTCTCAGGTAAGTTTTGTGTGTTAGCTAAGGAGAGAGCCAAGCCTGAGCATTGTGGCTCCTTTGCGACTCGGGCAGAAGGAGAGGGCGTGAGGCCTGCACTCTGTAGTTCTAAGCAATCATGACAGATGACTAGCTCCAAGGCTTCCGGGGTGGCCCTGGAGTTTTTAGTTTGTGACAGATACTGGGCTGATTCTTTAAATTCTTGTCATTAGCAGTGTGTAGTCAAGCGTTGAATGCTTTCCCGGGAGGTATCTTGGTGTGGTCTGAGGGAACTGAGTCTGTATGCGGATAGATCTTCAGGAGTAAGACAAACTGTGGCCAGGGCTGCACCTGGGAGAACAGCCAGGGGTACGAGGAGGTGACGGAAGTCAAGGTCTATGCCCTGCCCTAGGCCTGACCTTTGCCCGCCATTGCTCCCCAGCCAACAGCCACCGGATGTCTGCGATCATATTTACATGTGATGACAGTGAAGATATTGGGAAGCCACAGGTGTTCAGTGAAGATCGTGGGTGTGAGGTGACGTTTGAGTGGAAGACAAAAGTCGTCTGCCCTCCGAAGAAGATGGAGTGCAAGTTTGTTCAGAAGCATAAGACCTATGACCTGCGGCAGCTCTCCTCCCTCACAGGGTCCTGGGACTTTATGCATGAAGGAGACTCGTGAGTACACCCCTGCCTGTGGCCCCTCGGGTTTGCAAAGGCAGGAACATGGCATACCTGCAGGGCCTGGGGCTCTCGCTGAGACACAGTCCAGATGGTCAGCGAGTGACTCTGAAACCATAGTGTGTGAGGAGCTCTGGTGCACCACGGAGACTGGAGCCCTGACACTTGTGAAGGCTTCCTGTCGCTCAGGTGCGAGGGCACGATAGGTTTTCTAAGGCTTTGCCGGCTCTTTTAGCTCTGCCTTTGCCTTTTGAACTAATTACCCTGATGTTCCGTGTGGGGAGTGCCTGCTCTGCCAGGGACCCTGAGCCTTGCAGGTCCTGCTGCAGATCCGGTGCCCGCTGAACCTCCACAGCCTTCTCTCCTGCCTGCACTGCCAGGGCTCCACGAGCTCATGTGCTGCACGCGAGCCTGCCGAGTCAGCTGCTCTGTACGGCCGCGCCGCTCCGTTTCTCCTGCACCCCCAGGCTATCAGGGAGTCAGCCACCTTCCGAGGTAGCATGGCGAACACAGGTCTGTCTGTCTCCAGTGACGCAGAGTAAAACTCTCACTTGCCCTCTCTCCACACCCCTTCGTGTCATTCTTAGGTACTTTATAAATCTGTGCCAAAAAGTGTATAAAGGTCCCCTGGACTGCTCTGAAAGAGCCAGCATCTGCAAGAAGAGTGCCACTGGCCAGGTCCAGGTCTTGGGGCTTGTTCACACACAGAAACTGGAAGTCATAGGTAAGGCTCTGACTCTTTGTACCTGGCTCCGTTGCTGCACCGATTGGCGAGGTGAGGCTGCCCTTGGTGTGGCGGGGAAAGGACGTGAGCTTTGGTGGAAAGCCCGTGACTGGTTGAAACATATCTACCCACTTCCTGGGACATGAAGTGCATGACATTTTGTACATTCTGAGGCACGGGTAGCCTGTTTAGAGTACCTTTGGTGATTGTGTTCTGGATGCACATGGACTTCTAAGTGTACACCTACACTCATCTAGGAAAGCCAGGGTCACACAGGAGGTCCAGGTGGCCAGGCGTTTCCTCAAGCACTTGGACAGTAATCACGACACTCTGCAGTAGTTTACATATGAGTCCACCAAGGGAAAGGTGCCTGCCGTTAGCAGGGGGGCGGGCCCTCGCAGCTCAGGGCAGCACAGCGACCGGCTGTGTTGGGTGTTGGATACTCTTCTGTCTCCAAGGCTAGAGTAGGATTCTGGTTGTGCTGCTTGAGCTACAAGATGACGTGGGTGTTGAAATGGAGAGACTCCTGAGGGAATTCCCATGGTCTTTAATCACAAACTCAGGCAAGAATGTGGCCTCCCTTTGAGAAATCAAATCCCAACACACGAACCAGGTGGGCCACCTCGCATCTTAGGAATCCTCTGTTCCCGGAATCCCTGACTACAGTGGAGTCATGGAAGTTTAGCATTCCCGGGATCCGGGAAGCTCGTGCTCTGGCTGTCTCCTTGGTAATGGTGGTATCGGTGTATGGGCCAGTGACTGCCATTGAGTCTGGAGGACACCTTTAGACAACCGACACTTGCTTTGCAGTAGATTTTTAAGCCCTGACATTGTTCCGAAGTGCACTAGAAATAACGCCAGCTCATTGTCTCGTGTTTCAGATGAAACAGTCATTGTCACTTACTCAAAAGGCTATCCTTGTGGTGGGAATAAGACTGCATCCTCTGTAATCGAGCTGACCTGTGCAAAGACTGTGGGCAGGCCGGCATTCAAGAGGTGAGCCGCTGGCGAGCACACTGCGGCTCTCGCCAGCCCCCGTCCCACGTGGAGGTTGGAAGTGTGTCCACAGATGAGAGGGTGTTTGGGGTTGTCACTGTGGCAGAAACGTCCACTGAGGCTGAGGACGTAGAGGGACAGATGGCCTTGTCCTGTGCAGTACTTCTCTCGCAGGAGGCATCCCTGCCCCCACCCGGGGACTAAGGGACAACCATAACAGGGCCACTTCAGCCTTGTAGCCTGGTTTGTCTTGAGAAACCCACTCCCGAACAGCTTTGGAGCTGCTGATGCCAGCCTGAGAGTGCAGAGCTGGCCGTGGCCCCAACATTGATTGCACCACCACCAAGGTTCTGGGCTTCTGGATCCTACATAGTGTGTTCCTGGCAGTTGTTGGGTGGTGTTAGGGATTGTGGCCAACAGGGGGCACATGTGAGCTGCTGTTTTGGAAACTGCTTTGAAAAGGACTTTTAAACTTCCGATACTAAGATACTACTTGTAAAAAGACTAGGTGAAGGATTTCCAGCTTTATATGTTAAGACATTTTCTTTGAGCTTGGTTTTTCTATACAGGGGGTGGGGGCTGAACCTAGGGCTTTCTGCAAACCAGGCAAGTGTTCTGCTCTCAGGCAATATTTCCAGCTGTTTTGTTATTTTGAGACAGGATGACACTAAATGTCCAGGTTGGCCTTGTCTTTGTTCTGTAACTGTGACAGGCACTGGCCACCTCTTACCTCTGTCTCCTCAGTGGCTGGAATCATAGGTTTGTGTCCCCAGGGTCAGCAGGCACTGAATCCATGTCCCCTTTTCCATGCTGCTGATGTCGTTACTGTGCTGAAGCCTAGTGACCAAGACAGTTGCCCTGGCCCAGAGCTGCCACTCACATAGGGCCCCATGGGGACCAATAGCTGCGGCTCCCAGGGACGCTTGGGAACCCAGACGATTGCTTCTTCCAGGCCCCCCCCCCCCGGCTGTGTGTCTTGCGCCCGTTCTGTGTGGCCCAGTGGTGACGGTGGCCATGTCTGCCCCCTCTCAGGTTTGACATCGACAGCTGCACCTACTACTTTTACTGGTACTCACGGGCCGCCTGCGCTGTGAGGCCTCAGGAGGTGAACATGGTTAACGGGACGCTCACCAACCCTGTGACCGGCAAGAGCTTCAGCCTTGGGGAGATTTATTTTAAGTAAGTGGAAGATTGCCGCTCTGGCACTGGCGTGCACTCAGAGTGAACAAAACTGTAAGTCTGGTCCTAGCAGGCGTGCTGCCAGGGAAGCAAGCGTCTCACCCATTGGGAAGTGATCAGGGACAGCTTAGAGCAGGCAAAAGGACTGCATTTTTTGTCGCTTGACACTCAGTGGTGAATTCATTATAAAAAGCAGTCTCCCTGTCCCCTCGCGGCTGTGCGGCCCAGGGGCTGGAGCCAAGGCCCTCGGGACATGGAGAGAGCCAGGACTCTTCTGGGCGGGCCAGCATGCTAGTTAAAAGGAAAGGTCCCTTTCTCAGCAGTGTCTTGGCTGTCTTGTGGTCCCAGGGCCGTGCCGGACAGAGTGCTTTGTGCGTGTGGTCCACAGCGTGTGAGATGGCGCAGTCATCCTGGGGGTGACGCTGGGCAGGCAGACAACGAAGCCTCGCCTGGCCGGCGTGTGCAGTAGGAAGCAGTATGACCACTGTACTCTCTCTCCTCTGCCTCAGGCTCTTCAACGCCTCTGGGGACATGAGAGCCAACGGGGACAACTACCTGTATGAGATCCAGCTCTCCTCCATCGCCAGCTCCTCTAACCCTGCGTGCTCTGGGGCCAGCGTCTGCCAGGTGAAGCCCAGCGACCAGCGCTTCAGCAGGAAAGTCGGCGCCTCCGACAAGACCAAGTACTACGTCCAAGGTGACTCGCTGCTCCTGCCAGTGCGGCTTCCCAAAGGGAGGGCTCCGCGCGCGCGCTCATCTACACCCACTGCATGGAAGCCCCGTACTGACCTCGGCTCCCTTTAAGAGCTGGTGCTGCTCTGGTGGGCAAAGGCAGAAGGGGACAGCCACGGCTCACACTCCCACTGCGGCCTGGCATTAACATGCCACATCCTCATTTAGAAACTGCAAGGAATGTTAGAGAAGCACAGGAGGGAGCTGGCTCAGTGGGTAAGGGTCTGGCTGCCAAGCCTGGGGACCTGAGTTTCACTCCTGGGACCCACACAATAGACGGACAGAGCCAACTCCCATAAGTTGTCCTCTGATTGTGAGACATCAGCCATGTTAGGCGTGCTGGGGTGGGGTGGGGTGGGGTGGGGGTGGGGGGGGCGTGTGTGTCCGCGTGTACACACGCACACACACAAGCACACCCATATACCATGGAGGAATCTGTCAGGCCGGGTGAGATGGGCCTGGGAAGGCTGTAGATGGCGCCAGTCCTTCCGTGCTTGTGCTCATGCGGCTGTCCATGCCAGGCCACACGTGTACTCTGTATTTTATTATTCACCATACAATTCTTGTAATTCGTTTTTTTGGACTGCATAACCCTATTAACTTTTAAAATAGCATTTCTAGATCAAGAGAACATGGGCCAATAGAATGTGGTTAGAAGACCAGGGACCCTGTATTTCTTACACCAGGGACTAACTAGCTTGGTGGATTTCCACTTCCGTTCCATCTGGAAATGTGATTGGGCACTCTTGGAATAAACTGGAAGGTGCTGTCTTCATGCATGCGGTTGATTACAGTAGATGTTTACACGGTAGTCACACATGACATAGAAGTCACACATGCTCATAGAAGGGGTGGGGTCAGGTACAGAGCTTCCTCTGCCCCTCCCATGGCACTAGGATGTGCTGCAGCCACCTCCACAGTGACGTGGATGTCTTGCACGCATTGCTGGCCAGCTGTGTTCGCTGAGCCTCAGTCCTCAGGGCCTTGCTGGATTCAAGTATCTGGGCACAGTTAGTTGGTGCCCTGGTGGTCAGTCTTGCTCTCCAGGTAGAATGAGACCTCCTGGCCAGCCACCATAACTCTTGCTAGCAGTCAAGGATAAGGGCCAGACCTCATGTTAGATGAGGTTAGAGTCGTCACTTCCTTAGGGCACTCTGTAAAGCCATGGAGTGCGCACATGGGGCCTTTGAAGGGTTTGCACCTTTAACGTTAAGCCTGTGCCAGCTTTGACAGACCATGAAAGAGTCCACTTGGCAGGTGCTAATGGTGCTGTGGTGTCTCCTCTCCTGTGTGACAGATGGCGATCTGGATGTGGTGTTTTCCTCTTCCTCCAAGTGTGGGAAAGATAAGTCCAAGTCTGTTTCTTCCACCATCTTCTTCCACTGTGACCCTCTGGCGCAGGATGGGATCCCAGAGTTCAGCCATGAGACGGCTGACTGCCAGTACCTGTTCTCCTGGTATACCTCGGCTGTGTGTCCTCTGGGGTGAGTGTGATGCCCGTGCCCTCCTCACATGGCTGTTCGAGAGTGAGCATGCGTGTGTCTCCTAGGTGTAACACTGGGGAGGGTGCAGATGCACTCCAAAGATTAGCTTGCTGCTCTCTGGTCTGTGGTGATGTACCATTGCCCTTTGTCCCCAGTAGTGTTGACTGCTTCCCTCAGCCGTGGGGAGCAGAGCTGGCCACGCCCCCCTCAGCATCTCTGTGTGCTCTAGAGTGCACTTGCCATGGCAAAGCACACGAGAAACTCCCTCTGACTGCCTCAAAGCGTACCCCAGAGGCTGGGCGTGGTAGGCAGCAAGGGGAATGTGCTTCTGCTCTGAGGCCTCCAGGCCAGAGAGGGAGGGAACGGTGGTGGTCTTGTTTCCAGGGCCATATTGCATGTGGAAACTAAAACCCATTTATTTTTAAGTTATCCTTAGTTTCAATGAGAAATCAAAAGTAGAATTTGAAGAAATTTTAGAACCAACCTTAGATCGCCCCTCTACCCAGAAGCCCTGGGGCTAGGTCCCGAGGGCCTAGTACAGGAGAAGTCCTGCTTTGGGGTTTTGCAGGGCTGGGCAGACCCACAGGAGATGATGTCCTTGCCGGTCCGTGTCTTCAGCCCCTGGTATTTATTTCCTGTACCGTCTGCCAGCTGGCCTGTTGCTGACTGCCTTCAGTGCGGTCTCAGGGCATTCCACATGATATTTTCTATGCCTAGTGGGTCACATGTCCCGGGCTGGGGCTGACTCATGGGCATTTGGTCAGTAGGGCAGGTTCCTGGGCCCTGGGTTACTGGGAATGTTGTTAGACACAGTTCCTGACACAGCTTCCTCGCCTCCCTTGGGGTCTCTTTCTAGTGTGGACTTTGAGGATGAAAATACTGAGCCAGAGCATAAAGGACTCTCAGAGCGGAGTCAGGCGGTGGGGGCAGTCCTCAGTCTTCTCCTGGTGGCGCTGATTGCCTGTTTGCTGGCCGTGCTGCTTCATAAGAAGGAGAGAAGGTAGGTGGGCAGCACAGTAGGAGGGCTGGGTGGGGCAGGGCAGGGCATGTAGCGCATCAAATCTTGGACACAGGCTTGGGTTTTGAGCCTGACACAGCAAGCATCTAAATTCAGAATTCCAAAACATAGTTCACTAGTGCCTCTTAATGTCTCCATTTCCATGACGTGGCATGAGATTGCCCAGAGCCTTGACATTGTCCATAGGTGTCAAAGCACTCAGGCTTTTTTCTCAGTGGTGCTGGGGAGGGGGGGGGGTGTCTAAGACACCTGGGCCTTGTGTCAAGTCCAAAAACTAATAAGAAATGAAGAATCTTTCATGAGCAGACTTTTATACTGATCAGCTGACCCTCCGTGTCACAAAAAGTGGGTATTAATTAAGCACCCACTGTACGTCAGGCACGCTCTGTTTGACCTTGTTTTGCTAGGCGAAAGCTTGTCGTATGGCTGCATTTTTTTTTTTTTTTATCAGACTTTTATGTCACAAGTTAGGCCCTTGGGAAGTGGTTGAGAGAACTGACCAGAGCCAACCACACTCAGAAATGAACTCAGAGCGAGGGGCGGGGTTCAGGCAGAGCAGTGGGTGTGCATCAGTGGGAGCCAACGTCAGAGCAGTCTGGGCAAATAGAAAGTGTGTTCCTGCTGCCACCCTTGTGAATCTTGAGCTACAGCCAGACTCATTGCTCTGCCCCGGGCTGAGCCCTGGGGTTCTGGTTGGCCTCCACAGTCACTTGTTACTCATCCTGAATGCCCCGCCCTGGGAGGGCTGTGTCCCACAAACACAGGAGTTGTGCAGACCACACTCAGAGCCGGCCAGCCCGGCCCCTTGTCTCTGCTCGTTCTGCTGTGGGTTTACTGTGGTCTCCATTTTGACAGGGAAACTGTGATAAACAAGCTGGCCAGCTGCTGCAAAAGAAGCTCAATCGTGTCCTACAAGTACTCAAAGGTACTGTCCACTGCGGGGCGGGGCGGGGCGGGGCGGGGTGGGCTGGGC
Source organism: Apodemus agrarius (assembly GCA_964023405.1). Taxonomy (NCBI): domain Eukaryota; kingdom Metazoa; phylum Chordata; class Mammalia; order Rodentia; family Muridae; genus Apodemus; species Apodemus agrarius. Next base: position 38,681,057 of record OZ030027.1, read on the forward strand.
TGGGCTGGGCTGGGCTGGGCTGGGCTGCAGAGTCGCAGGCCCAGTGCTGCCTGAGCCTGTCCTGCATGCTGGGAAGAAACCTCTCACCCTGACACCACTTCTGTGGACTTTCTGCCTTCAAGTTGCAGCTGATGTCCTTTAGAGCATCTGATATCTAGTCTGTTCCTAGACTTTGGGTACCTTTTTTTTGTTTGTTTTTGTTTTTGTTTTTGTTTTTTTTAAGAAAAAAAAAAGCCATAGTGATAGAATTTCTCTGTTCCTAGCATTTGGATAATTTCAGATAAACGTTGGTAAACTTTGCAGAGAGGCCAGTCAGAGGACACAGAGTGCTGCTAGCTTTCATACCTACTGCCAAATCACTTCTTAAACTAAATCGAGGCTGGGAAGATGGCATGGTGAGCACTCGAAAACGACAAGAGTCCAATCCTCTAGAATCCATGTTTTTAAAACAAAACAACGAAAACAAAACAAGCAAAAAAACCCCACATGCTAGAACCCCAGCAGATAGGGAATTCAAAACTGGAAGAGCTCCGGGCCAATGTGGCGGCCAGCCAGTCGTGCCTGCTTGGTGAGCTCTAGGCCAATATGAGACCGCATCTCAAAACCAAAGCACAGCAGAAGACCCACGTGGATAGACAGACACACAAGCCTTTCCTGTGTGTGCCCACTCCTGTGTACCTGCACGTTTGGCATACACATAGATAAATAAAATTTAAAAGTTAAACTCTCTGATCTAAGCCCTTCCTGTGGCTTCTCCTACACACTGGGTACCCTGCCCCTAGTGCACAGTGGCCCAGGAGCGCCCCCTCTGCCAGCACTGCTGAGCAGTCATGAGCATTGTCAGGTGCCTGTGAGGCTCTTGCCAGTGGTGCTGGTTCTCACCTCATGCCCCAGAGAGAGGCCCTGTGGTGGCCTGTATCAGGAGAGCTCTCCTGCAGCAGACGGGCGTCTGCTGAGTCTCATGGTCTCTGCCTTCACTCCCTGTCAGGTCAACAAGGAGGAGACGACAGATGAGCATGAGACGGAATGGCTGATGGAAGAGATCCAGGTGACAACCCCAAGGCCCAGCAAGGACGGGCAGGAGAACGGCCACATCACCGTGACCAAGGCGGTGAAAGCGGAGGCTCTCACTTCCCTGCGTGTGGATGACCAGGACAGTGAGGATGAGGTCCTGGCGGTCCCAGAGGTGAAGGTTCACTCAGGCAGAGTAGCCGATGTGGAGAGCGCTCAGGCCCTGAGAAACCCCCCATGCAAGGTTGTGAGGGAAAGGGAGGGTGAGAGGATGGGGCTGGTCCCAGGGGAGAAGGCCAAAAAGGGGAAGTTCAGACCCGGACAGCGCAAGCCAACGGCCCCTGCCAAGCTGGTGTCCTTCCATGATGACAGCGACGAGGACCTCCTACACATCTAACTCCGTGGTGCCTACAGGAGAAGGTGGAGCCAGGGACAGCCAAGCACCTCCAACCAAATAAGACTCAGCTCGATGATGCGCCTGTCATTTTGCCTTTAACAAAACTGCTTCAAAGGGAAGAGTTTCTGTAATGGGGGAGAGGATGGGGGAGGTGGGCACCACTCCTCCATGATCGTTTACAGTCAATGGAACAAGGTGTTGCTTGAATCGGCCAAAGGGCGGTACTTCGTGCCCAGGGTTTTGCCCCAAGTCCTCACTTAAGATCATAGCTGCTGTGTGCTTCCAACAGGTGCCCAAGCCACATGCATCTCACAACAGAGGGCTGCGTTTGAAAAAAACCCTTGCTGCTTTAGACCCTACGGGGTGACCATTTATATTTCTAGCATTGTAATTCTCTCCCCCTATTTATTGACTTTGACAATTACTACTCAGGTTTGCGAAAAAGGAAATCAAAAATACAAAACCAGTTTCTTCTGCCAGCAAGGGCATAAGGTGAAGCTGGCAGTCTGCTGGAGCCTTTGTACGTGGCTCCTGAACTGGTCCTCGATGCACACTTAGTGAGCTGCAGTATTCTGCTCTTCGCTTTGCGTTTTGTAAGGGCACACACACATGCACAGGTCCCCGAGTGCCTCTGTTTGGGAAGGCCCGCCTGCTCCGTGCCCTACCTCACCTCTGTAGCTTCAGCCCTCTGCACGAAACCCTCTGGGTGTTGCTTTTACCAGCTGGTGAGCCCCAGCAGCTCACCCAGACGTAGGTGTTTGTGCATGTGATGGAGTAGGGGCTCTTGGGGAGGAGCTGCACTTCCGGTTTGGGCTGTAGGTCTCATATCTTCAGGTTCTCATAATGCCACCTTTACTGTGCTTTTTGCTTTTATTTTGTTTTTATTTTGTTTGTTTTTAAAGGGGGAAAATGTTTATTACCCATTCCACCTATAAGAAGCCTTAATTTGCACAGGGTGACTTACAGACACCGTGAAACACGGTGGGCCAGTGTTGATTGTGGGCTTGTGCTAGGACAGTGTCCCCGGATGGAAGGGCAGGCCCAGTCCACTGGCTGTGGATTCTTTTTTTGATGTGTTCAGTGACTCCTCACATTATAGCGTTGTATATAGGTGGTATTACATATTACAAAGTACCCCGCAGAATATCTTGGTTTATGCCTGATTTTGCTAGCTTATATGATTTCACATTGAGTGTATTTTTAAACATTGATTTTTTTCTCTTCATTTTTAATCAACTTTACTGTATTATGAAGTATTCAATTTCAATAAAAATAAATTATTAACTAGGTGTAAGTGATTCGCCCTACCCCCACGCCCTGATTATGATAACTTACTGAGCTACTGCACTAGTGTGCATTCTGAGTGCCTGGCTTTTCTTCTGTTTACATTTCAGAAGGCATTGGCATTTGGGTTCCACCTGAGTGCCCTGGAAAGCTGCACCTCACCTCTCGCTGGGGTTGGCTAGGTCTGGCTTCTGCTTTACCTGGGTCTCAGGGCTACCCACTCCCCATGTGAAACTCAGCTTCTCTGTCCTTCCCTTCCCGTCCGCCAGAGCAAAACCTCCATCCATCTCCAGTGATGAGGAAAGCCCGAGTGACGGATGGCTCTCCCCCCGTAGTCACTGAGGCTTCACTCGGACGCAGGAGGCTCCCAGAAGCCACTGTTTGCTGTCTGAAGCTTCTGTTGACCGGTTAAAGATACCAGACACAATTCATGTGTGTGCCACTTCGCATGCCTAGGGTGTGAATTGTCTCTGCCCAGCGTGTGTGCTGTGTACACTGCCAACCCACCCGGTAGTCAGTAGTCGTGCGAGTTGTCAGATCGGCTCTGCTACACACGCGCGCGCGCACACGCGCACACACACACACACACACACACACACACAAACGACAGCAATCTGCCTCGTGGAGCTGAGAACTTGCTCTTGCTCTGTAGCTCTTCTGCCTTCGGAAGTTCATCTGAGCACTGGGCTTATACACGTATGTTACCATGCCCATGTCTTGGGTTTTGGTGTGAGGCTAGCTCTGGCATTCTCCACAGGGGCTGTTCTTCCAGCCCTTCTCCCTTCCTGTCCATATACAGGGGGCATTTGCAGAGGACTGTTGCCTGGCGGTAAGCTCAGTGGCAGAGTAAGGTTCTGACTCCCGCCTTGAGGGCTTAGCTCTGGTCCTCAGTGGGGAAGAAGGGTTGCGAAGAGGTATGGATGCTTTGGCCCTGACTCCTCCTCCTCTCCAGCCTCTTGAGAGTATAGACCAATGATCCTCGTCAGCTGTAGATGCAGGATCTTTTAGCCAAACCTGCCAAATAGGGGAAACCAGAATCTTTTGCTTTTTTTTTTTTTTTCTTCTTTTAGCAAGATGTTCTGTGCTTCCCCCTTTTGAGTGTTGAATGCCGAGATGGAATGAGTCCCAGGGATGATGCAATCCCTCGCCAGGGAAATCACGGAGGAGTGGGAATAAGGCCGCTATCAGGGACGTTGTAAGGCCCCTGAAAGCCCCAGTTCCCCCACGAAACAGCACTGCACAGCCAAGCCCTTAGGAAGAGCTGCACCCAGCCTGTTAGAATACCTGCAGATAATGGTCAAGAGCCCATGGCCTACTGTTCCCTTCTGCCCCCTTAGGAATCACCGCCCTCAGAGCCTGTCGGGAAGGTGGCATAGGGAACACAGACTTCCTAGAAATCCTATGTCAGCCTCTGAGGGCCACCGGATCTTAGGCTGCCCATGTCCTGTGTTGCGTGTATCTTGTCTGGGCTCCACGCTGACACCCCCACCTCTGGCTGAGCTTCTTGTAGGTTCCAGATAAAGTTCTCCCCGAGCAAGACCACAGAGTCTTTTGCTTTCAGGAAGCAGGCAAGGCACAGAGGCACAGTTCTCACACAGATGTGTAGAGTGGAGCTGCCTAGCATGGAAGGAGAAAGATAACAGAGCCAGTGATACTCTGATGGGGGGGGGGGGAAGAGAAGCGAGCCCTCACCTATGGTCGCATAGGCAGCGTGGTCACAGGATAAAGAATGGCTTCTCTCAGTCCTTTGAGGAAGTTTCACCCCTGACTACCATCACTGGGCACCTGAGCACTGTCATTTCTACAGATGAGGACCCTCTCTGTGACTACAGTGCCACACCCAGTGTGAGCATGGACACTTCACACTGCAACCATTAAAGCCAGGGTTCTGCTGGGAGTGGAAGTTCGTGGGGCTTCTGCCTTTGGCACAGTGAAGGAGCGGAGTGAAATAGTGCCCACTGCTGCATCCAGATACCTTATCTCCTGAGTTGTCTCAGTCTGGAAAGTTCTTAAACTCTTAGGATCTTGTCCCATGAGTTCCCCTCCATACCCTGCTCAGATGCCATCTACCCCAGCATGTACCTTAAAGCAGATGTGTTGGCATCTGCTTGTAGTCCCCTTGCTGGGAAGACACCGATGAAGGATCCCTGGGGCTTGCTGCTGAGCGGGTCTGAGTTCACGGAGACACCCACCCTTCCTGTCTAGCTGAGAGTGACAGAAGACACACACCATTGACCTCTGGTCACCACATGTGCCTGTATGGAAGAACACACTTGTGTACACGGGTCCAACAGACTGTAGAAAGGATGTGTGGTGATGCATCTTTGTCATCGAGCACTTGGCCGAGGAATGGGGTTCAGAAGTTCGAGGTCAATCTCAGTTTGCATTTATAGTAAGTGTGTCTTTGTTAGGGTTTCCTTGCTGTGAAGAGACACCATGACCAAGGCAACACTTATAAGGGAAACATCTGGTGGGGCTGGCTTACAGTTTCAGAGGTTTAGTCCATGATCATGGCGGGGACGCATGGCAGTGTGCGGGCAGGCATGGTGCCAGAGGAGGAGCTGGGGGTTCTGCATCTTGATTCAAACAACCAGGAGAGACTGAATCTCTCCTGCAGGTAATCAGGAGGAGGCTTTCTTAAAGCCCATCCCCACAGTGACACACTTCCTCCAATAAGGCTGCACCTACTCCAACAGGGCCACACCTTCTAATAGTGCCACTTCCTATGGGCCAAGTGTATTCAAACCACCACAGTCTGGATTACATTAGGTTAGCTCAAAACAACAACAACAACAGCAGCAGCAACAACAATAAAGCCGTAGAGGGAAATGACAGGGCAGAGGGAAACGGCTCCAATGGTAGCTCCTCACCCTGGGAACCACTGGGTGCACCAGAAGCCTGTGTCTCATCAGCTTTCCTCTTGAGCCATGGCTGATTTTTTCCCCTTTAGTATGGATGTTTCCCAAACCCTACCTCAGTTCTGCAGGACTGGGTCAGCCCCATTTTACGCATGGCCTCTGGGAAGGTCACCTAGATTTCTGGGTCATACCTACAGCACCCTGGGAAGCCAGTATTTTTTAGGACCCAGGCTTGCCCTTGAACCTGGCTTCTCCCTTTCCGGATGAGCCCAGCTTCTATTCAATGCCCCTGCCCCTAAAACCCCCACCCAACCCACACTCCCATCCCTTCCTTGACTCCAGGTGGTATCAGCACCCAAGGACCACTTTCTAACAGTGGGGAATCTTATCTACTTGGACATTAAGCGAGTTGAGCTGATGCACAGAAAGTTTTGGAAAATGGGTCACTGGTGTCTGGGTAGTGCGTGAATTCTTGAGACATGACTCAGGGCAGGTGACCTATCTCTTTGTTTGAGTATATATAAAGAAACACTGCAGACTAGTCATGTCTAAAGGAAGCAGGCTACTTTGGGCTCATGATAGAGGCTGGAAAGTCCAAGCGTACGAAGCTAGTGTGGTCCCATGCTGCTCACTCATGCCAGAGGCCAATGGGCACACATGAAAGAGAGGGACAGTGGGTACTGGATGCTACATTGCAGCTTACTCTTGTAACTAAGTCTGTCTCTTGGGAATATCTAAGGGGCCCAATTGACCCTTTCACAGGGGTAGCCTACCACCACTGGGGACCCATTTACATCATGATTCATAACAGTAGCAAAATTGCAGTTATGAAATAGCAACAACAATAATTTTATGGTTGGGGGTGGGGGTTGGTCAGTGCAACATGAGGGACTGGAGAGAGGCCCAGCATTAGGAATCACTGCCTTAATCCCTTCAGGAGGGTGGGGCAGTATTACCCAGTATCTCTTAAAGGGCTTGCCACGCCTCAATGCCGGTCCATTAACAGTTAAATTTCAACCCGAGTTTTGGCAGAAAAAACACATCCCAACTTCTGGCTTTGGGTTCTCACCTACAATGTGGGGTTAAGCTGGGGATTCATCAGAGCCTGGGTCCCTCTCAGGAATGAGTCTTGCAATTTAAATTGCTTGGCATGTCTGGCCATATGCATGGGGACTGGAACCAGAGACCTGGGTAAAAGA